>OY987212.1:19313039-19913039 GCA_963920805.1 Primula vulgaris
GATTAACAGAGTACTCACTGGCTCAATACCACAGCTTCTGATGGAGTTCCCAAGTTTGATGACCAAGTCAAATACTTGTTTGTATGTCTTCCAAATGTATTCACTGGGCTGCATTGTGAGAACAAGGAAAGTACTCAGTAACCAAATTGTTAGTTACATTTAACACAACTAGAATAAAACATAAAACTACTACCACTCTTCATAAAATTGTGAGTTCACATTAGTTTTCCAGTTTAGCCGTGTGTTGGGTGATTCATTTCTAAATTGTAACTGTGTTATACATTACGTATTCAAGCACACACATTATGTGCCCCATCACTATCACTTTAGTGGACAACACAATGTCTAACAAGTTGTTGCAAACAAAATCCAGTACCAGAGATATCATCACTACTAAAAAACTGGTTATCAATTAATTCTAATGGGATTTCGTAAAAAGCAGAATTCTAGCAACGCTAAGAGGGCAGACTAAGATTGCTATCCAATGGCATATATTATTAACTTGAGGCTTTCAGATCATTTATTATTTCATTCAAACGGAGGCGAACGATAAAATATATCCCTTAACAGATTAATAATGAGATAGCAGTCCAACACTTCTAATTTTCCCCTTATTATTAATTAATAAACTTTTTTATTCGGAACCTAAGCACTTATGTGTCACAGAGGCAGAAAAAAGTACAATTAAGCCCTTTTACCTTCCCATCAACAATTTCTCGACGGCCAAGCATCAGATTATCGGGATATTTCTCCGCAGCAATGCTATATAAAGAGAAAATATAGGTTTATAATCTAGTGGGATACACACAAAACAAGCATTAGCAAAAATAATCACGACAACCAGAAATAAGTGATTTTCATCATTTCATGCAATGATCAGTTAACAGAGACATAACTAGCAGATACGGAACAATACTTATGCGTGATAAATATTATGATTGTCAGCTTTAACCAATGTTTTATTTGCCATTTTCAAGGAAAAACATTGAGCAATTTGATTTAAAATGTGTGTTCTAATAAGAAAAACTTAATGATCATTTAGTGTGGTGAATCCAGTTCCAGTTCTTATGAACGTAAACAGCTATGTCCTGGAAAAATTTAATACTACGAAGGACATAATTTACAAAATTGATATATACTCAGTAAAGTAAAATGGGTAATTCAGGTTAACTTGCAGATAATCTCATTTAGAATTTTTGACTTTAGTTTATCTACTTACACAGTCGACCAGGATGTATTATGAAACTTTTTCAATCAGTCATTTTTTTGCTCATATTTAAGTTGTATACTTTACGCGTAATATTCCACTTTGGATTATTGCTTTTGAAATATTTTATATTATCATAGGATAAAAGGTATTGAAAAGTAGTGCTATATATCCAGCTCACATGACAAAATGACAAATACATAAATTACTAGGCAGCAAATTGTTTTTACTGATAAATTGATGTATTAGCATTTTGTATATGTCAATACTAAAATCGATCCAGCTCACATGATGTATTTGTCATTTAGTAATTGATGTATTATGAAACTTGTTACGCATTTTGGGATGGCTGTGATCGTATATATCAAAACTAAACAATCAAGTGTGAAGTGACATTTTTTATCATTTCAAAACGGTAGCTTAGATAAATCAGAAATTTTAACACATAACTGTCGATACGGCAAATTTAAAACACAGAGCACGATTTGCATGATTTATATATAGAACGTATGGAATAATAATTAACCTAACCATAATACCATTGGTGAATAGTTTTGGTTTTATGTGTTTTGTCCATGTTCATTTCGTCTGTAAATGAAATGAACATCAACACAATTATAGAAATCGTTTAACGAGCAGATTGTTTTTGTAACTACTTATTATGCCTAAGTAGTTTATAACCTTGATATTCAATATAAGTTTATCGATCTCTAACATAATAAAAATAAAAATAAAAATAAAACTATTTTCATTTATGTTTATCAGTGTTATAAAAAATCAAAATCTTACTTAAAGTGTTTTTGCAAGAAATATGTTAAAAGCGCAAAAAGTGCAAGTCTTTAGCGGCCTAAAAAGCATAAAAACGACATTTTTGAGCTTTATTTAAGTTTTTATCGAGCTTTGAATCGAGATTTTTCACTACTAAGCACGCTTTTTAAAACAGTGATTTTTCATGTAAGCGTTAAAGTAAATGGACCGTTCGTGAACAAACTAGAGGTTGCGATCGGTTCATGATCTTTCGTTAATCATTACTAAACGAACACAAACCTAACATGAACAAGTTTCTCAGTAAACAAATATGAACAAGTTTTCCAGTAAACAAATATGAACATGAATACATGATCTTTCGTTTTGGCACAAAGTATATAATACTAGAAAACCGACATAGTACACACACACACACACAAATATAGTGAAAAGGAGGAAAAAGTAACCGGAAAATGTCCCAGCAGCTATCTTTTCCGTGGACAGGAGGAGGAAAACCGTCTTTTGCGAAGATGCTACGGTAAGCAGGGCCCATCGATGGTCTCCCATCCTTGGCCTGCTTAGCTGGTTCAGACTCTATCACGTATCTCTTCTCCGTCATCTCAAATTTCTCTCTATATATAAATGTATGTGTGTGTGTGTGAGAGAGAGAGATCAATTTCTTAGAGAATGTAGTTACTAGAAGAGCAAGTCTGAGTGTGATGATATAGAATATAGAATATAGAAAGAGAAAAGGTTAAATATACGGGCGCTTAATCATGACTTTTACAAACTTACTCTTTGTTATAATATTGCAACTTGCCGCGTGGTTATTGGTCAACTTTAGGAGACAGACTATTGACTGTTCCGAGTTGCCTAAATGGAAATCATTTAGAATACTGTATTTATATTTTTACTATTCAAAAAATTAATCACTGTTGTAGAATATTATTGGGTCTATCTTGAACTTTCCTAGCATATGTAACTCTACCCTCTATTATATAAAGAGGGCCAGAGGTCTCTTGATGTATCTCTCTACAATCATATTAATGAATAAACACTTCGTCTGTTGTTTCTCCTATCTCTCTCTGTATCTATACATATCTCTATATATCTATATAACGAGCTAATATGTCACACAACACGTTATCGGCACTTTGCTCGCGAAGAATAGGATATACGCTCACGGATATTGGAGATTTTTGGTAAACGGATGGATATTGGGTATTTATAAACCTTGAGGTTTATCCGGATTTTAGGGTTTTGCTATATCGACCTTCATCAACATACCGTCCGTAAGATACCGAATTCAAAACTTAATTTATTCCATATATGTGATCGCACGTATTCTTTTATGGATAACTAAAACATGATAAATATCCCGTAGTATATAATCCATGTGTATTAAGGTTTGTTACTTGTATGGATAACTATATATGATCGTAACACACATATTGTTGATTATAAAATCATATTTGTTGATAAGATCATACAAATAACCCAAATCATGTAATTGTAAAACATGTATTAATCTGTCGGATTAAATCTGCAACAAACTGAAACGTATGTACTGATTTGTAATTCTCTGAAAGCTGTAAACTATTCTGGAAATTACTCAAGAACTAAACTGAAACTTGTCTGAAATTATGGACTGAAGCAGTAATAATGTTGTAAATAGATATATAGATTGCTGAAATTACACGGATAGTCCCTGTAGTATATTACATGTATAAAAACAGTATATATGTGTTATAAAAGTCAATATTCGGTCTAAATATTCACCCACATGCATATATATATATATATTTTTATTAAAAGGCAAACGAATAAAAAAAGATTGCATGTAAATTGATTTGATTATGTTAGAATCTTCATGTATTGATTGATAATCTTAAATTGATTTGATTTGATATGTTAGAATCTTCATGAATTGATTGATAATCTTAAATAGATTTGATTTGATATGTTAGAATCTTTATAGATTGATTGATAATCTTAAATTGATTTGTTTATAACACCAAATCTACTGTATGATTAGATAGATCCTAAAATATATTTACTGCATGTTTATATATATATGGTTAATATAGACAGGTACAATCTATATTTAATTTATTGCCATGTTTATGATATGATAATTTGCGAAATCATATATTTTCACATTTAAGTTGGAAAAATTATGAACCTTCCCCAACTAGGCTCACCTATTTGGATACGATGTCTAGGAAAGATATAGGCGGAAGTCGATATCCTAATGAGGTCGGGTTTTAAGTGGCATTTGTGCCCTCCACCCTCACCGTCTTTCCTGGTCGTTTTTCAAGTAGAGCTACCGAAAGGGGTTGACTAAATAATAATTTCCCCGAGTGTGTTTATATAGTGATGTATGTTTCGCCGAATTGGTGTTTCAGTATCGACCCGTCGATCGATCAATGAGAACCGATTCACATGAGAAGCAAAACTAATGTTTTCGAACCCGTCGTTTCAAAAAAACGTTTGTGCTTGTGCAAACCATAAACATATAAACCAGTTGTTTTATATGATAAATAATCCAGAACTCCCAACACATGTTGGATGCCATCTATGATGAGAAAAATCGTAAAAACATACTTGCGAAATGACTGTTTAAACGTTGATTTTAATCCGTCACCACATGTTACTCACCCTGATGTGTGAAAATGTGATGCCCAAATTTTTTTTTTGGATGCCTTCTTTGATGAGTAAAACACGAGTTTGTTGTTACCTTCACGATGAATGCTAAGGCGTTGATTTTATTCCGCCGCCACATTTGAGACGTGATAACGTCTATGGTGAACCAATGTCTGAAATTGACATATTGGAGCAATCCTTCACCAAAAATACTAGCTTGGAAATTGTATTCCATAAGCAGTATCATGAATTTATATTCACCATGTTCCTTTATCGCCCATCTGTTATTGGATAAGAAAATTACCCCGGTGAGTAGTTTTAATCCTATTGGGTCAATGGCGAATTGTTTGCCTGATATTAATGCTCTTCGTGTACATTTTTTTTTCCACGAATCGAGAACCGAGACAAGTGTTATTTGTCTCGAACTGTCGCGATCCCGATGAATCGCTTAGCCAAGCGAGATTTTAGACAATCGTCGAAATCGAAACCTGTGGCTCCAAGACAGTAATTGAAAGGAACAATATGGGCCGTTGTCACAAAGTAAGAGATGATGCTCAAGGAGCCAACTCTATGCTATAAAGACAACGGTCATGCACGGTTACTCCTTAAATAGTTCACAACTATTATAAAGGTGGAAAAACCGATGCTAATGTGGTTAAAGTTAATTGAAAGGAAACTATTGAGACCCCCGATTTTGTGGCTCAAATGAGTTTGATACCTTTCTTTACTGATTTTGATAAATCATTGAGCCATTTTTTCGCTCATCTGGATTATGTTTTTCATTTGGATTATTATTTTTCCATTTGGACCATACTTTTGGATTATGCTTTGCCTGTTTATGAAATTTCTCGAAATAATTTAAAGTGTTTTTTGAGCAAATTCTTTTGACAAATGTGACCAAACTTTAAATTATGAAATTTTAGGCAATACTTGTGGTGTAGTTGGTTTTCTAGAAATAGTGGGTAACAGTGTACCACATAATTTCACCAACTACTTGCCTAAAAGTGTACTCAGTGACAGCGATTCTGGACCTGTCGTTCCAAATCGAAATCTTTGGTAAAGCCAAATTGATTTGTCAAATATGAGGCGTTATACTCCTATAGGTCCTGTCGTACCTTGTTGAGTTATAAAATATTCGAGAAAACCAGTGTTACCTGGTAATAGCTCATGAAAGAATTGAAATTTCTTTACATAGTCTCCATTCAATACGACCAAAAGCGTATTTTAGAGGAGTTGGAATGTCTTTCAAGTGGTTGCTACCACATTCTTTAAAGCGTTTAAAGTTACCTTATCATTTCGCCTGTCGTCGAATGATAAAGAATTTAAATGCTAAGACATGATTGTCTTTACTATCATTCGCCTGTCGTCGATTGATAAGAGCATTTTGATATTGTGGCATTGACCGGATTAGATATTCCCGGGTCAAAAGACGATGCTTGATTTATAATCGCATCGCATTTGGATTCTCTTTGAGGATATATTTCGTGATTAATCCGAAATTCATGCCACTAATGCTCACTTTGAAAGACTAGTATGTGTAAAGATCACGAAATGAACTCGTAGAATTCTTGTAAAGAATTGAAGGAGTTATTGTGGACTTATCCAACCATAAGACGGACCATAAATATAAATGGTTATGGTTGATGCATCGACAATATGGTCACATTTTAATGTTGTCCACATAAATGCAGCATTTTCCAAACTTTTAGCCCTATCATTAAGTTGATGGCCCATGATCCGGATTATCCTGAAAAGTCTAGCCAACTTGATAATTCCGAAGAGTAATAATCGAAATTTCGATTTGAATTACTTGAGTTTGGAAATTGAAATTGAACATCCTGTCGATTATGTTCAGACCCAAATGGACTCACGGAAAGTTTGATGATGCGACTGCAAATGATTGCACGCATTTCTTGGTCTTGCGCACCAAGATTTATATTTCCGTATGAGGTTATGCTATTTTGCTGCATTGGTCCGTTATGAGGCCCATAGACACTCAAACACCATATGCGTACCAGCTGGTTACTGGTTATGAGCCAGAAGTCTCATATTAACGCGTGTTTAGAGTGATTAATTAATATTTTAATTGAGCCGTTCTAGCCTTCAAAATATGGACCTCTGAAGGGGACATAAGTCGATTATGAATCTCCTGCCTATCATTTGATAGAGTAACCTTGGCAAGCGATCTCTTTACCGCATGATATGCGAAAGTGACATCGCTAAGACTGTTCTCCCCGTCGTTAGGGGGAGATTTGCACGTTACCGTTAATAAGGAACGACGTGAAGTAACGTGGCATAACCCACTTAGTCTTAGCTTGATCCCCAAAACTGCACTTAGTGATAAGTAAGTGCATAGATTCCCTCAAGTCTAACTAAATGCCAAATGCATTTAATGACTTTATGAGATGTCACGAGATCATTTATACCTGCTGCAAAATGCTTGCAAGGATAGACATCCCTGTCGGACGCCGTGTTCCTGTCGTAACACGTTGCTTTGGCCGAACCCGCCAAGCAAAGAACGCTGCCGTCGGCCGTCAGTCTGTCGTCCTTCCCAAGATACGAGGAAGTTGACCGGTTCTTAATTCGTTCAGCCCCAGAGGTGGTGAACTGAAACTCGTTTGTCCCACGAGATTATAAAGGATCAAGGAGATGTGTGATTTCCTCCTCATCCTAAGAATCTCGAAATATCTGTCGATCATGATATCTTAGACGATATTGAAGCGAAACGAGACTATCATTGATTACTTGTTCATATATTCGGTGACGACTGATAATATGAACAAATTATGACAGGGAACCATGTACCGTTGCCTGAAGTCAACGGAGAATAGACTGTACTAATGGAAACTTGCAATCCAAGTAGACTCCTTAGCGAAAGTGTGTTCGGACCTGTAGCTCCAACACCACCAATGTTAAACGAGTTCGTTTATTTGGTTATTCGTAAGGAAAATTGATGAGAATAATGAGATTGTAGAATGCTCGCCTAGTAGCGCAAGGCTTCTCTCACACCTTGGAATTGATTACGAGATGATTGATTTCCTCGTAATGGACGTTATAACAGTGCCCTACTTTATCAGTTTAGTAGTTTCCGAAAAACTGATTATGCAGCATGCAATTGTGGTCACGGTTTTATCTCTATGGGGATTTAGACAAAGAGATATAGATGAAGGTCCCTGTGTGACTTCATGTACTTGAATCAAGTAGTTCCTGACCACGAAACACGATCTCAATTGACTGAGACGTTCACTATATGGATTAATATAATCCGAGCGGATGTGGTATACCGCCTAAGTGAGTACTTGATCAGCTTGGGATACTTGAACAAGTATTAAGCCCTTGCGTGTTTTATTACGCGATCCATTTTTTTGGATTTGCCTTTGAGATGAATGATCTTGGGAAGAAACGGTAGTGACTCGACCTGATGATCGAGTCCCGTAAATATTGAATCTAAGTCCATGATGCAAACTACACCTAGAAGGTGTTATGACGTTGTAGTCATCATGACGCTAAGTCGTCAGATTCTCCCATGATCGTTCGATCACTAGACATTGATATAGACCCAGTCCGTCCCTGATGTGACGATGAAGAGATATTGAACCATGATGTTCATATCTAAATACAATAAGCGCATTATTGTACTTGGTCTAATGTGCTAGGATGAACATCTCGTCTGCTGTGAATGGTATAGCTCGACACAGCATCGCGCTAACACGCTGCCATCGAAATGGCATAAAAGACATTTTCCCATTACCTTAAGGTAACTGTGGATGAGGGCTTGTCTTATCCCATTTGCGTCATCGAGTGTACCTACCCCCTTCGGTACTCGAATTAACGCAACCCTTTTTTGGGTTATACCGATGCTGGTTACTTATCAGACCCGCATAAGGGATATTCCTAACATGCCATGTCTTTACCATTAGGAATAAGGCAATATCTTGGAGGTCTTGGAATGACTCCAAACGAATCACTCTGATCTACTCGTGCTCAATGAGACGACTAGAGAGTGTATATGGCTTCGAGCTCGTATTAGCCATATTTGAATTACATATGCTCTGTCTCATGATCCAGATAAAACACTTGTCTTATTTGAGGACAACTTGTTGTTATCGATTAAGAGAGACATTACTAGATTATGCTATTTAGCATTTCTTGCCGAAATAAATCTTCACATATGAAGTTTAAGAGCATCCTGTCGAATGCTCGGTTTTTTCCACGTTATATTTTCTTGCATATAGTCGTGTGCAAGTAAATGAGGCATCCAGTCGAATGCTCGTACTCTTTATTCGAATATGAAATCATTGCACCCAGTCGTGTGCAAGTGAGGGGGAGCATCCAGGTGAATGCTTATTGCACTAATTACTACTTAGTCGAAATCCTCGCACCCTGTCGTGTGCAAGTGAGGGGGAGCATCCAGTCGCATGCTCGTGTACTCTTTTTGTCCTTAGACCAAGGTTTTTTCCCACTGGGTTTTCCTTGGCAAGGTTTTTAGCGAGACACGTTCCTATCATATCTCACTTAAGATTGCCGAAATTAGGGGGAGTATCCTGTTGTATACTTCTTACCACTGTGTACTCTTTTGTCCTTCGACTAGAGATTTTTTCCCACTGGGTTTACTCTAGCAAGGTTTTGATGCGGCACCTGTTTTGTGGTTGATCCCTACGACTACCATTGTTGCACTCTTTTTCCTTCGACTAGAGATTTTCCCATTGGGTTTGCTCTTGCAAGGTTTTGATGAGACACACTGTTTTGTGGTTAGTTACTTACATGATATTTCGGCATATATCATTCGGCTACACAGTTTCTCCGAGGTATCGGTTTTGTCCCACACTGGGTTTTCCGGCCCTAAGGTTTTTATGTGTTTAGCACTGCGAATGAACTCGACTCACATCGACAGCATGAAGACGAAGAAATCAAGACGTCCAAATGGGGAGTGTTGTAGGATATTATTGGGTCTATCTTTGACTTTCCTAGCATATGTAACTCTACCCTCTATTATATAAAGAGGGTCAGAGGTCTCTTGATGTATCTCTCTACAATCATATTAATGAATAAACACTTCGTCTGTTGTTTCTCCTATCTCTCTCTATATCTATACATATCTCTATATATCTATATAACGAGCTAATATGTCACACAACATCACATATTACTTGACATCTCCGGTTCATCAATAATTTTGATTATTATTAATATTAAATTTAATAAAAAAATTATTTTTAATTAATATTTAAATTTAGGGTAAACTCAACTAAGTTTCTATTATATTTTTATTTGAGTTCTTAGTGGATTTGGTTTTTACATTTAACAATTTTTATTATTTTTAATTAATATTTAAATTTAGCCTAGACTCAAATAGGGTTCTAGTATATTTTTATTTGAGTTTTTACTAGATTGAGTTTTTATTATGTTGAATATTTATATTTTGATTTATCAAATTATAAAATTTTATGTATATTTGGAGGGATAAATATGTATTTTATTAGTCTATAAAGTGTGTGAGTTGTATGCAAATTGTGGGTCAAGCATTACTCGATAAATAAATCATAAAAAAAATAACAAATGAATCTGTAAATTGATAGAAAAATTTTTAATTTGAAAATTTGAAAAAAAATTCTGTAATGTCTACGATAGTGGACATAATTTTTTCTTTAACCAAGAAACAAAACAAACACATAGAAAACAAAGGTTATAAACAACAAGTAATTTATTTTACACGTGCACTTTCTTTTTTTGAGATTTGAAATTTTGGCTTGATAAAATTATGACTAAAACTATTTCATCTCATCGGGAGTATAATTTTCAGGTCGCGGGTGGTAAGTTGGGTGAAAAAAGAAAATAATTGGCTCCGGTCATTAAATATTGTTGAAAATGTTTGTGGCTTTTAGTGTTTCATTATTTTCATTAACGAGCAATGAATTAAGCTGATCAGCAAAATCGACATCAATCGGTTGAATTTGAAGATTGATTTTGAAAGTAGCAATAACAACTCTATTTCTAAATGGGCAGGTTTATCACTATTATTGATTTATTATTGGACAAATGGTTCAATGACTGCATAAACCTATAATTACTTTTATTTGAGATGCTTGTTTCTGCTATGGGGCAACTTTTTCAAATATTCTATCATCATTTTCCCATAAAAAATTTGGCCTTGATTTTAGGTGATTGTTTCTGTTATGGGGATACACTTTATTTCGTTGAGTCACGTTTATTTTCTTGTAAAATATTTAATGCATAAGCTCTTTTTAGTGGTTGATCACCCTGTTATACTCAATGTTTTCCGAGTCACGTTGCTAACTAAAGAATATATATATATATATATATATATATATATATATATATATATTAAAAATACTGTAATTGATTATATAAAGGAACGGTGGGATACCTTGACTAGACAATCTTGACGACGACCTTGCTACTTTTCAATCGGATTACTTTTCAATTGAATAGTATTCAGATGAATGTTGAATTTTAAGTTGGTTTTCTGACTTAATTAAGTAGTATAGTAACTTGTACGGCTCCTCTATGTATATTCGCTCCGTTCCACGTTGTTAGTCCATCACGAAAATACGTGTAACTTTAATCGGTAAAAAACTCTTATCTAAAATGCCGAAACGAATTTTTTTTAAAAGTTAATCATAAAGTTTAGATGTTAAACTATGCGATTCAATTTTAAAAATTTTTATTCCGATAATTTAAAGAACAGTTTTAGTCGATAAAAGTTGCACGTAGTTTCACGGTAGACTAACAATTTGGTACAAATAGAGTAACTGCTATCTTAAATAAAAGAATTTAATTTGATTGAAATATCATGTTTATGACTAAAATAACGATCCATTAAATATTTGAAAACAATATTTCAACCACTTCTTCGTCTGCCTTCTATATATTTTCTCAATATTTTGCTTTATATCATATACTTTTACATGCTAATGTGTTTTTAAATACAAAAACTAAAAGGAAGAGAAATAAGAATACTTTTTTCCATTTTAAGTGTCCAGGGAAGAGTATTTAATGGGGGATATGGAAGATTGTTATACTTATACCATAAAACATGTGCATTATCTTTCTTACTATTCTCCTTAAATTTATATTCATAAACACACTCTCTTTATTATAACCATCACTTTTAAATTGTCATGTTACATCTTTCTTATATTTATTTTTATCGATGTGTTTAAATTATATTTTCGTGATATGACGGACATCGGATCTCAAAAGATAGGACGGGCATAAGATAAACACAAGACTGGGCGAACAAAATATTACGCAAAATCATACAGGATCGGACAGACACGTTATCACATGATCGGACGGACACATGATCACATAGGAGTTAGCTGACACATGATTAAAAAGAATAACGCGGATCAGCATCACGCGTGATCGGACAGACATATAATCACACAATATCGGACAGACGCATGATCACATGACGGGCATATGATCACATAGGATCGAACGGGCAAATGACCGGACGAGATTACACGAGATCGCCGGACAAATATCACACATGATTGAATGGACATGACAATTTGAATAAGACTTCTTTTCCTAATAATTAGACATTTGGATGTTAATGTGAAAATTTTTAAATAAAATTTTATATATTAAAATGTGATGATTAAACTGTTAAATTCGGAATCTTATGATTCAACTCGAATTTTCTTAATATATTTGAATAAGTGTTCATTCTTGAAACTATATAAAACTGAAATCAATATGTCAAAAATGCAATTTAATAAATAAAAAAAATACATAAAGAACTAATTGCTTTAAAAAATGTAATGGATAATTCGTAAATACTATAATAAGTCCAGAGGTCTAAATGTAATAATAAAACATATCAAGGGATGTCGTGGTTCAATATGCTTTAGGGGTCAAAATGTAATAATACTGTTCAGATTATCAAACACTCCATCCCACTAGTATTTGGCCGTGACACATGGACATGCGGTGGTCCCGGGGAATCTAAGTGCATATTAACGGGTGCGACCACATCATCATAATTTCAAAAATTATGAGTTTTTTAATTTTTAATCATTTATTTTCACTAAAATATGTTACAAACGATTATTTGAAACCTATCATTATTTTATTTTATTTAACATATTGGTTGATATAAATTTTGGCACCCCAATAATCAATTACTGGCTTCGCCCCTGATGCTGCAACGTTCGCCACATCAACAATTTATATAGGGTATCTATCCGCTAGCCACCTGTAAAACGTTGGTACTCTTATCTCGTGCGTTGCGACCAGAGAGGAAAAGAGAGCATCGGGTCTGCGATGATTACACAACGATGGCTAGGTTAGCATTGCCTTAATTTGGAGATTGGGTTAAAACAAAGTGGGAGGGGAAAGAGAAAGACTGTCACAACTACTCTCACTAGAGCTACAATATGTTTGCGCAGAATCAAATGCATTGTGCTGGAATTGTTGATGGAGAGGAAGGGGTTTTTCTAGATATTTAAAGTGATTCGGACAACTCAACAAAAATATAATAATACTCTATTAATACTCATTTAAAAATATAAAAGAGATTAAAACCAAAATAAATTTGAGAAAATATATTATTTTTTAAACAGTTTGGATAAAAGACTAAACCCAAAACTAAGTTGTTTTTTAAGACAATAATCCAAGTTTTACTTGGGTAATCTAACTTTTGTTTATAGATTTCTACACAAACAATGAAAAATTATCGTGTAACCAACTTGATTATTAACGATCCCAAAAACCTACAGATATAAACAAAGAATTTATATGAATAAATATGAATTTATATGAATAAATATCACCCGTGTTACCACACATTTCCTACTAAATATCTCAAATCACATGATTATATGGGCGTTTGCGGCACAATTATAAGTGATTATTGATGTCATACGTGCTTGAGCAAAAATATTATGTGTTTGGTAACAAATATTTCTCAACATCCTCAGGGTTGGAGAAGTACATTTTGAGAAGTGAAATAAACAAAAAATATTTTACTAACGTGGTTGTTCAGAAACATTTTGTTCCCAAAATGTTTTAGATATATTGGTGAAACATATAGATATTTTAGGGCCTATGAGTAATTCTTTTTAACTAGCGGATTAAGATATACATATATGCATTCTACTTTTACAGGTTTGAGTGCAAATGTGCAGGGGTAAAACTTAATACGATTATTACTATGCTCTCTACTGATCTAAAGAAATTACCTTTTTGAAAAAAAGTTTAACACTCAACAAAACGTATAACTAATTCACGAGTTCTCTCCATTTCTTCAATGATTAGAAAAGACTTTAATCATCATTTTTCTGTCAGATATCTGTGGTCACATCTTCGATTATGCGTTTGTTTATTCTGTCTCAATTGAATATCAACAGTATATCAAAAGAGCTATTCAACGATGATAACAAATATTTCTTATTTGACATCCTACTAAACGCCGCGTATGCGTTTACACAAATCTTACCAATGAATTCACGTAGAACGAAGAAGCAACGAAAATAATATTTAGAGAGAGAAAGAACAAATAAGTTTATCAAATTAGACTCGACACATGTATGATACGTGAATTGTGCAACATTTAATTTTAATAGATTAATTGATACTATATAATTTTCCAAGAACACTTATAACCTATAATTATTTTTCTCTAGAATAATGTTACTAACTAATTGTATTTTGTTCTTTTATCATTATTAAGTATTTGTTTATCTAATCACGAAGAATTTACCCAATTTCGATCTAACAAAGGGAATAAATAGGCCTTACGATATGGCGGGAAAATGTCATTGCAGTCCCTACCCAGTTAAATAAAACCCTAAGTCTCATCACATTTCATTCTCACTCCAATTAATTCACCCTCTCTCTCTCTCTCTCTCTATATATATATATATATATATATATACATATATACATACATCTATATCTATATATATATAATTTCACAATCACCTTCTTCTATAATTAATCATAATCATGTCTTAGATCTTTCTACCTATAAACTCTCTTTCGTCATCTAGGGTTTCCCTATTTATTTAAATTATTAATTACGGAGTAATTTGGTAAATTAATTAAGGGGGAAAATGTCGGACGTGTTTGAAGACGAAGCCGAGCAGACGGTATCGATTCAGGAGTATCTGGAGGGTGTCGAGGAGCAGGAGCTGGTAATACCCTTTAAAAAAAAATTCAAGATATTTTTAATTCCATTTCATAATTAAAAATTGGCCGTTGTTTTCTGAAATTCCGTTATTTATTTTGTATGTTAGGAGTATATCATATAGATTATTGTTGATTTCTTAGCTAATTATTGGTAGTAGGTTAGTAATTTGTGTTCGAGAGCTGTTAGATTGACGTGATTATCAGGGGGAAAGGGGAAAAAAGCTGTTTAGTGCCTTGTATTATTGGCTTTTACCAATTTGGTCCCTAACTTTTAAGTTTTACCAATTTGAACCCCAGCCTATCGCTTTTTGTCCAATTAAGGGTCCGATCGAGTAAATCGACGAAATTGCACTCAATATATCTCATATATGGAGATCTATTTTTGATGAATGTTGATGCAATTTCACTCACCATGTGATAGGTGAGAGAACATGACTACAATTTCGTCATTTTGTTAAACACCCGGGTACTAAATTTGTAGGTTGGGGTCTAAGTTGATAAAACCCTATAGTACAGGGTACTAAACAACTTTTTTCCCGGGGAAAAAATGACTGTTTAATTAGAAATTGATTATAGGGACTCAAAATCAAGAGAATATTCCATCTTATAGTTAAATTAGGGGGTTTTCAGTGTGACCTAATTTTGGTTACCCACATACATGTCATGCTTCGGTTTATATGTTCCGAAATTAGGCATAATTACATTAATATTTTTGCTGAAGTCTCGACCCCAATACTTTTGATAGGATTTTCGAAGACAATGATGAAAAAGTTAGAAAATATGGTTAAACCTGTTTGAAATAGAAAGAAAGTTTCTATTATTGTGTTTAGCATTACATTTACTCCTATAACACTGTGTATCACTATTGAGTATATCGTAATCACAAATAGTATTTCAACTAAGTCTACCCTCTCGAACATCATATAAAGATCGATTAGTCCTAAGCTTCACTATATATTTGTTTGAATCTTACTGAAAGCTTGTACTCAACTGATTGGGCAGCTTAAAAGTTGTTTTTTGTTTAGTATTCTGCCTTGGAAAACCTAAATGTTAAGTGATAAAGACACTTTTTTCCCTGCCTCAGAAAACCCCTTTTTTCTTTTGAAGTTCCAGCTAAACAAACCCTACCTATTATAAGTATTCGGAACAACATCAGGTGCTTGATCTATTCATTGCAGGTTGTTTGTTACACTTTAGGTTTTAATTTGAACAAGTAATGGTCGTTACACTGATAAAGGAGTAATCCTTGTCTCAATATAGTAGAGCCAGAGGTAATGAGTTGGAACTCATGTTAACCATAACTCATAACAGTAAACGCAAAAAGGCGTTAAAAGAATGTTTAAGGGTTAATGGGAACCCAATATGCTTACTGTTAACACAATCACAATTGTCTACCTTTCTTTCAGAAATTAATTGAAGTTCACTTCTTCTTACATCCACTATTTCTTAACCTTTTCCGGAATGAGAATTTTGTTGTAACAAATTTTCATTCCTTTTTATCCAAACTGAGACCATGTGGGTAGGCATTGTTGTCTTATTTACCTTATAAACTTTTTCTTTCGTTTATGTTCCCTTTAGGAAATTGATTTAACATTCATCTTGCAAAAGAAAAAAAGAACTATCTTACAATTCTTCTACAAGATTATAAAGATTTGATTAACATCCCACGTATTGGGGTCTCATTAGACAATGATACAATACTGCCAGAGGCGGTCCTATGGGAAGGCAAATGAGCCAAACCCACTGAGGCGCAAAAAGTGTAAGGTGCAAAATATTTGAAATTGTTTAGGATAGTATTAATTAATTACTAGTATTTGTTTATATAGTTGTATGCAGAACATCTCTATACTATCAAGAAAGTGGTAGACTAACTATAGATGAATCTTGTGGCCTCAAATGTCCTCATTATAAATGGAACAAGTTGGGTTCAAAACACACTATCTTCATTTTTGCTATTAAATAATTTTTTAAAAAGAAAAAAATATGTGGCAAACATGGTCGAACTCAAGAAACTTATATTAAATGTAGTACTCTGAAATGTACACTAGATAATTATATAGATAGGTTTATTTAAATTCTATTTTACAATAGATTAGTATTATGTGCTATAAGTGAAAAAGATTAGGGCGCAAAAACTAAAGTTCGGCTGAGGTGCCGGAAAGCCCAGGACCGCTTATACTGCTCTCATAAGATTCATGTAACCAAGAATCTAGATCATCCTCAACATGACTAATCACTAAATAGTAATTCCGATTTTATCATTATTACAATGTTTGAACAAGCAACCTAATGAATTCATGCTCCTCATTACTTTCCCATTGTCTTGTGGAATCATATCAAATATTGGTTTCCGATTGTTCCAGTCACCAAGCGGAATCCTCTGACTTCTTTTTTTCACGGTTTGTCAATTTCCCCTTATTCATATCAACTCATGAAACCTATTATTGCTTACGTTACCATGGTACATGATCTATCACTCTCTCACGGTGCTAGATGGCACAGAAAGGCTGTAAAAAAGCATTCATATTTGTCAAAGCATGAGGAACGTTGCTTCCATTCTAAAGAGGTTTGGAGGCTTCTGTAGCACGAGTGAGGAGCGGGGATTAGTATAACAGGTTGGGGTCACTTATATAGTGTAATTAATTTAATGTGAACTTAGCTTTGATGGTTAAACTATGGATTATCAATTTAACATGTGTAACTTGCTTAATACTATAATAATCAAATAGTAGAAACTATCGCCATGCAAACATGCAACTTGAAGTATAATAAGCTTCATGTATTTGGGTTGGATCGCGTTTCTATTGGGATGGAATGTGGTTCCAACAATGAAAACGCTAAACGGCGATCCTGTCTAAAAAGGCGGGGGGGGGGGGGGGGTGAGGTTCTTGCACGAAGTTGACGACCTGACTCTGTCCGCATTATGACATACTCTATAAAGAAACAATCACTTCGTAATCCAGTACCTACCCAAGCCAATTATTGATAAGTAATGAGGAAATATATAACAAGGAGTAGCCCTGCTCTATCAGAAATATCATCTCAAACGTACTAACAAGTCCAGTGAAGGAACCAGGAATTTCAAATGGGTGGGGCCGAAATTCTATATAATTTTCTATATACCGTATGAGTATTTTTTACGTGATATTGTGGGGGGTGTGTACTATTTGAGGACTCTTGTATAATAAACATATTCCGGCAGTGTGCCTAAATGAAATAATTTCTTAGTAAGACATTATTTTGTCTACTGTGCCTTTTCATTGTTGCCCTTTTTAAGTTTCCACTCTTGTTAAGGAGAACTAGATTATCCCTGCTTAATGGCCATTTGTAATGGTCCCTTCTTACAGTCGACCTGGCTTTCACAACCAACATTTTTTTATGAAAAACACGTGGAAAAATATGATGTAGAAGCTGGATAGCTTTAAGGAAAATCGGATGGTATATAAACATTTATGAAAGAAACTTGATTCTCTAAATATTGTATTAACATTTTCTTCCATAACCAGGTATTCCTCTCTCATTAGTCTTGCATTCACTGCGTTATTTGTTTTCTTGGTTGTTCATAGCAAGATTTATCACCTTTTCTTTTGGTGATAACTGAGGTTGTATTCTTTCACGACGTAACTTGACTTTCTTACCATTTTGGATAACAATATTATCATAATCAGTTTATCACTGCTTGAGCACATCATGACAGAAAGACGAGGGGATTTCATTGCATCCATTGTTTATCTGTTTTGGTTGCTTGCTATTTCAGATAAATATATTTAAAATAAGCTGACATGTGCGTATGTCTTTATTAATTATGAAGGAAGCAGATTTAGTTTTGGGTGGTGATGATGGCAAAGAATGCACCTACACCAAAGGTTATTTGAAAAGACAGGCCATATTCTCATGCTTGACCTGCACACCAGATGGAAATGCTGGGTTCTGCACAGCATGTTGCTTGTCTTGCCACGATGGCCATGAGGTACTTTCACTTCTTATGATTCCTATCGACTTCTCGATGTCAGTTTTTTTTTGCTGGAAATTTTAAAATCATATTACTAGTTAAGATAGATACAATGTAGTACACATGTCTGTTATAGGACAAACCCCACAAAACACAAACACTGTCACTCGGTGGAGTGAGTAAATAGTTAACGCAATCCCTAGAAATTGCAACTAGTACTAATATGCTTGTCATGATATGTCAGAGTAAGAGACATGATATTATACCACCAAATTACACCGCTTCCGTACACTGGAGAGGTTGGAATGCAGTTACTAGTTTGCGTTTGGGGCCAGACAGTTCTTAAGGAGCGAGTGAAATACAATCTATTCAATTCATTATGACTTCTTCAATGTATGATAAAGTGTTGGTCGGGGTATAACAATCATCTTTGATCCATGCCGCAATATACTTGCCGCTTTTAAAAACTATAAATCTTTTGTAGGTTTCTATTATGGATTTGTTGTCAGGTTATATCTTGCTGATGGCGATTTTTTCTGTGATGGCTGCTATTGTATATTGAAGGGGTTTTTATATGTTTAGTACACCAAACTATCTGCTTTTAACGATTTGGGTACCCACCTTTCAAATTTTCCAATTTAGGTACCACACTATAATAACTTTCCAATTTAGGTACCACCATCTAAATAAATCACGGAATCATGTCACGTGACATTTGGCAAACATTAATTTGAGAGGCTAATTTGACAATTTTGCACAAAAATATGTCATCCTATAAAAACGTTTCCCCCAATTTCACACATAACAAAAATTTGGATTATATGCTAATTTTTTTTATGTGTGAAATTGGGGGGAAAGTTTTTCTAGGATGACATATTTTTGTGCAAAATTTTCAAATTAGCCTCTCAAATTAATGTTTGTCAAATGTCACGTGACATGATTCCGTGATTTATTTAAACAGTGGTACCTAAATTGGAAAGTTATTTTAGTGTGGTACCTAAATTGGAAAATTTCAAGGTGGGTACACAAATCGTTAACAACACTATAGTTTGGTGTAGTAAATGTATTTTTCCCCTATATTAAAGTAAACTACCCCCTGGAATTAACAATGAAGAGAGTGGTAGAATCTTCGGACTGTCCGATGAAAACCTTTTTGTTCTCTCATTACCGTCTAGATATTATAAGCATCACTCATAAGTACTGATATTTTTGCGTCAATATGCTTGATACTAAGCTCCTCGGAGCACCAGTAATTTGAACATCCCTAGATGTCACACATCTTATAATTGTTTATCTGCATACTTTGAGCATACAATTATAAATCTTAACTGCATGTTTCCCTTAGTAGTGTTAGATATCAGAATTGGCTTTTTGTTAACTTTTTTATTTATTAGTTCATCCATGTATACTCTTAATGGTCAATGTTGCTTTGCACGCTTGGTGTTTTCTCTGGAAAAGATTTAACTAATGACCCTGTTTTTGGATATCTTGTTGAAACCCCATGATTAATGGCTGCTGTCCATTTTTTTGTTTGTAAATATCAGATTCTAGAACTATGGACTAAAAGAAACTTCCGGTGTGACTGTGGGAACTCAAAATTTGGGGAGTTTTATTGCAAGCTTTCCGTGAGTAAGGATATAGAAAATGTGGAGAATAAATATAATCATAACTTCAAAGGTGCATACTGCACCTGTGGTCGGCCCTATCCTGATCCAGAAGCTGAGGAACAAGTAGAGATGATACAGTGTTGTATCTGTGAAGACTGGTTTCACGAGGAGCATATGGGTCTTGATTCTAGTGATGAGGTTTGTAGCATTTCTCTCACACAGCTTAGTTTATATTCAGCATTGTTTCACTCTTTTCCAATCAGTGTTTCCAATCTAATGTTGTACGGGATATCACTTTTATAGAGCTACTGTATCAGCTTTTAACGATAGTAAACAGTACACCATACTATTGATTTTCACAATTAGCCGTCAAATCTCCAAATATATAACAATCACTAGTGGTAAAATTTCAACTCTAATGCACTAGCTATACATTAAGTAGTCAATTATGCTGTTTTACTATGAACCAATCTGCACAAAACAAAAGAAGTCAGAACACTAACATTAAGTATAAATTTTCCAACTCTAGTAAAATTTGACAGTGTGGTCATTGGTGTACATGTTGAGATTTTACATAAACTTGTGTCTAAATTTTGAATTTTGATAGGTTGGTGTATTACTTGTTCGATTCTCCAGATAAGATGCAAAATTGATATTTGAAGATAGTAGTAATTGTTAAAAACTGATAGGTTTATATACAAAAGTAATATTGTCCCTTTTGTTTATTTGATGTGCCTAGAAGTCAATCCCAATGGTAGGGTCGAGTAAGAGAGGAGGTTGTGATTCATCACAAATAGAAATGTGAATATCTTATTTCCCCTGTTATTATGATCCCTCCCTTAAGAAATGTTTAATCTGTAGTTGTCCTTATTTTGTCTTTTAACATTTAGATACCAAAGGACAAGGAAGGGGGGCCATTGTACGAGGATTTTATTTGCCAAATCTGCTCTGCAACTTGTTCTTTTTTGACTCTTTATCCTCAGTCGAAATGGGACGCTTCAAAGCAACAAGTTATTACTAATGCCATTCCTACAAGTGATGTTAAAGGAAAAGAAGTAATAGAAGATGTTATACCAGGTTGTGAGTCCTCTGAAAAGCTTGTGGATGGAAACAAAACTTCTGAAAAAACTGATTTAAAATCTGACTGTGTTGTTGGAGTTGATCTCAATTTAGCTCCTCCACCCGTTTTGGAAAAGAATAAAGCCATGTTTCTCTTAAAAACATGGAGAGAGATCCTTTGCCAATGCGAAAACTGTGTAAAATATTACGCACAAAAGGGAATAAGTTTCTTGCTTGAAAAGGATGATTCGATTGCTGAATACGAGAAAATGGCGAAGCAGAAGAGAGACGAGAAGTTGGAGCAGCAAGAGGGTGTAGAACTAAATTTTTTAAATAAACTTGGACATGTGGAGAAAATGGAGATCCTCGGTGGCATTGCTGACATGAAGAACGAGATCAGTTCTTTCCTGGTATGAGTTTATTGTGATACTGTTTGCTGCATATTCTTTATGAATATTGAAAGAGAATATATAATTTTTGTACACCAACCTATCATCTTTAACAAGCAGTACATGATCATCCTACCAATAAAATATTGGACACTGGTTTACACAATCAAACATTTTGTACAAGCACCTATCATAATTTATTATTTAGACGCCAATTTTCACAAAACTTTCACAATTGGTAGACCAACCTATCAAAATAAGAAAGTGATTATCAATTTATAATTTATCACTGGTGTACCGAAGGTTCAATTTTGTGTATATTGGTGCTTAGAGCACGAGCACCAACATCACTGGATGAGTACATAAGTAGCATTTGTCAGTTGAAACCTTAATGATGGCATCTTAATTGTTCTAATTGTCTAGTTTTGTGTCTAATTTGTGAAAATTGATTAGTTTTGTATGTTAATTGATATAATTTGGTAGCTTTGTATGCTGAAATGATACTATGATGTTTATTTTTTTAGTGTTAAAATTCTACATGGAAAACACAAGAAAAAATTAGTTCTACTTTCACTACTCTTTACTGCATGTCTTTGTTCTAACTTCTAAGCAAGAGCTAGAGTCTAATTGGTGGAGTGATTACTTCCTCTAGTTGAAGCTTAAATATTGAGCTGCTGTATATATATTTGGCAGGAGTCTCGTGACCCGTCAAAGCCAGTCACCACCGAAGATGTCCACCAAGTTTTCGAGAACCTTGCGAAGAAGCGCCGCCAAAATTAAGTTGTTTTCACTTGTGGACTCGTGTAGGTTTGTAGGGCAAGGTGAGAACTCAGTTCTGTTGGTAGTATGGATGTTAGGATTATGTAACTTGGTCTGGTCTTAAATTTTCTATTTAGACTTGTCGACAACTGGTTGGTGGAATGACTTTGTATTTTCTGAATGATGGTGTTTTTCACATTTCCTTGGCATCTTCGTAAGTTAAGACTAGAGGATTGTTTGGTTGTAGCATTTAAGCTTGCCTTGTTATTATAGTTGTATTTCATTTGATTGTCCAGCTTAATAGTTGAGAATCCTTGATTTTCTAGCCTGAAAAGCTATAAAAAAACAAATTAAGTCCAGTGGACCTGCTTTCCCGATCAACCCCAAATAAGCTAGCTTTTTATTTTAAAGCAGCAGAGGACAAGCCTAAAGAAATTTAGTGGTGGCAAACTGTTTGATAAGAAAGAGAGTGCAGTCCTTGTTTTTAATTTGCAACTTGATTATTCCCAAGGTATTCGTCGGCGAGTTGGTTTTCTAAAACATTTTTTTTATACCAAATTTCGGGTTGAGAATTCTTTTCCAGGAATCTAAAGGATATTTTGTCTTCCTCTGATTGTCAGCTGCAGTTTAGCAAAGATAATGCTTTTCATCTTGTTAGGAATTGAAAATCATTTCCTTAGGCTGGGGATTTTGGAGAAGTTGTGTGGCTTGTCTTAGAAATGCAGTTCTTGTGACCAAATTAAACTGCTCTTTGGTAACCAATTTGTTTGTTAGATCATGTTCTTAAAAATATTGGTACTGCAGAAATTGTTTACAGTATGGAAATTATTGTTGAACGATATAGATTACTAAATAATATTTTTATTGTTATACTTCATGTACGTCTCCTGCTCTCTAGATTCTGGTCTTCATAAGCTAAACTCTGGGATAAGCAACTGATAAAAGACTACACTTCTCAACGTAGTTTTGTTTTCTTTTGCTTTGTTTATTTGAGCCATGTGTTACGTGCACTCTTTCTTCGTGGTTGTAATTTTACTTTTTAGGTAAAATAATGTTTGGTTTAAGTAAAGGAAAAGGGCAGTCATGTTGAATGTTGATAAAAATAAGGGGCAATTAACATAAATATACCCTACACCTATTATATTAATAAAAATATATTCTCAAAAGTTAAATTATTAAAAACATACATTCAATTAATAAAAAAACAAAAAAGTTGATTCATGCCTATCAATCTATTTTCTCTCTCCTCCTCAGCTCTTTCCAATCTCTCTCTCCTCCTTCTTTCTCCCTCCGATCTCTGTGTTCCTCCTTCTCACTCTCTTTGATCTCTCCTTTTTCATTTTTTTTCCGATCTCTCTCATCATTCTCACTCTATTTTTTCAATCTTTTTCTTCTTCTCCATCTCTCTTCGATCTCTCTCTTCCGTGGAGATTGAGACGGATACATCTATCGGAATGGGCGGCGAGTATGTACAGCGAGATCGAAAACTCGAGTTTGATATCGACGGAGATGCGGTCGTCGAATGAGAGGTCCACGATGCCGACGTGATAGTTCGAGATCGGAGAACGGGTAAGAGTTGAATTTATTAATTAGTGTATAATGTTAAAAAATAAGTGTATGAATTACGTGAATTAAATGTATGGAGTTAAAAATTATGTAAATTGGGATATGAATTTTGAAAATAAGGGTGTACTCGAGGATATGAACTTTTGGAATAAGACTACGAAATATACAAATTAGGGTATGAACTTTTGGGTATATTTTTGTTAATTTATTTTTAAAAGTAGTATATTTTGTTAATTTATCATAAAAATAAAGAAGTAATTTCAAATAGAGAAACACTAAAAAAAAATTGTCACTTTCAAATTAAATTATCAAGAAGTATCATCCAAACTTTTTATTCCTAAAACGTTCCTATCTACCATCATTCCAAACTCATCATACTCTATCCTAACATTGGAGATGTATATCAGATTGGTTTTGTCTGTCCTGAATTTGAAAAATTAAAGGTAACATGTCTTGATTTTTCAAGCCAGTAAAAACCGTTTCCCTTTTGATCCATTTAGTATATTTTTCAGTTCGGTTAAGTTTTTAGTATGTGGCACACCTAAAATAATAGTGTACTAGATTCACGATAGTGTTAATCGTTCGGTGTTCATTCCAAAATGCACTATTATTTAGGAAGTGTCAACCAATAATATTTTTTAGTTTTAATTTTAAATTAATTTTAGATTATATATTTCTGCATTCATTAACATGAGGTAGGTTTTTAGTATTTTTTACTTTTAATTTTTAATTAATTTTAGGTAAATATTTTTGAGTTCATTAATATGTGTTAGGTTTTAGTATGTGATACACCATAAATAATAATGGACTAGATTCACGGTAGTGTTAATCGTTCGATATTGATTCCAAAACATAAAAAAAAATATAACATATAAAATTATACATTTTTTCTGTCTAAAAAATTCAATGCATGCGTTGAATTTTTCAAGGAAGAAAAATGTATGCATGTATATTATCTATCCAATATATAAGTCAATGACATTTATTATACTATAGAGTAATCTGTTGTAGCTACGGTGTTTAACACCTGTGGCGCATTTGTATCGTAAATAAACGCACTTAGCATGTGCATGTTGTGCATTTGTGAGATTTAATTAAGTATAAATAAAATATATTATGTGTTTTATTTTTGTCAGTTATATTATATAATTATATAATTGATATTTATTTTTATGTGGCGGTTAAATAACCGACTGCCCCTATGTGGCAGCGATTAGTTAATTTAGCGGGTTGCGTTGTTTGGTTAGAACAAAAAATGTTGTGATTTTGAAGCGATAACCCCTGATTATTATAATTCAAGGTTTTTGCCGAAAGATTAACCCTGAAATTAATATATTTTTAGAGAAATCTGGAATTTTACATCAAATTTACTATGTTTGTTCGTATTGTGGAAACGATTTACTAGTAACTCGTTAGCAAATTCTTTGGAGTTGGCGTAAATATCATTTTTAACGAAAGCGATTTTCGTGCCTCTAAGCCAAAATTGGCTTTATTGTTGTCCTTATGTTTAACTAAAATTACAACACGTACCTCGATCCAGGGGCGGAACCAGTACAAAATGTGTGGTGTTGTCAAAATTAATAAAAACGCATAATATTTTTCAAAACATAAACACGTAAAAACTCGATTTTTTTAAACTTTTTTTTACTATATTTTCTTCATTTTTTTACCTTACTTTCTTGATTAAAATGTATTTGATTTCTATTTTTTTTTCTTTTCGCTCAATTTCGACTTTATTTTCAAACTTCAAAAAAAAACCACAACAGTAATGTCAGGTGCAGTCTTGTGTTGAAAGTTTCAGCGTTTCAAAATTGACTAAAAAATAAATAAAATAGAAAGAAAAAAGATATAAAAGTTAAATTTAAGAAATTAAAGTATAACAAGTAAAAAAATTAAGACACGAATGTAAAAAATAAAAATAAAAAACCTGAAAAAACAAAATGTATATTGAATAATAGATATATACGAATAATTAAATATTTATTACACAATATCAGTATACTCACTTCAATTAAAATACAAACTATGAGAAATTCTTTTATAAATTTTATTTGCACTTATCACTACTTTAATTATTATTTTTGTTTAATTTTTTTTAAGATGTGTGTTACGTATCAACATGATTAGTTGGTGTAAAATGTATTTTATAATCACTTGCATATGTTAATTTTGTAAGTATTACACTACAAAATAATGTTTGATTTAGTGAGAGTCAAAAGCTGTCACAAGCCTGTCGCTAATTTAAAAAGCTGTCACAAATCTGTCGCAAATTAACTAAACTGTCACAAAGTCGTCACAAAAACCGTCGCTAATAAGCTCGTAACAAAAAATACCGTCACTAATCCCGTCGCTATTTGAGTATTTTTTTGTAGTGTTACTCACATACAAAATCATGATATGTTATTGCACGAATAATATATAATTTTGAAAATGGTTGCCAAAAAAAATATTTAAGAGGCTATCATAACACCGTATATTAAATTATTATGAAAAACACTAATAAAAAAATCAAAATTGGAGGGTCCCCGTAGCAACCCCTGATTACATGGGTGTGCCGCACCCAATCAATCTCCTAGTGGTCCAATTAATCCCTAACGAAAAGGATTCTAACAAGTTAAATCTTAAATCATGTCGTGGGTGACTTGTTGTAATAGTTTATTCTAGTTAAAATTTTAATTTTCCTGAAGGACTGGTATGAAGAGAATATTGTAGCATGAAAATAGCCACGTATCTAATGACGGGCATGAGAAGGGAGAAGCTGACTGATACAACATGCAGTTAAAGGAGCTGAATTGGTCAATTAATATTTGCTATCTATCTATCTATCTATTTCGTTATCTAGTTTGGTTCAAAGTTTTTAGTTAATAAGAGTTTAATGCAGTTTATGAGATAAGAGATATCCTTATCAGGAGGTTGAATAGGCTAGACAGCTAAAGCTGTAAATAATTGAACGTGTAGTTTTCTCATCTTGGCAACCGGCAAGCAACTATACTATAAAATTTGCTTTAAAAAGCTCGCTTCGAAAGATGAAAAACTCGAATTAATTAAAGCTCGAAAAGGCTTTACAAAAAAACTCAAAACTTTTACGGTTTTCATGCTTTTTTACGTCGAGATGGCCTACGCTTTTTGCAAGATTCTTGCAAAAATCATTTACCCAGAGGTTCTGGTTTTAAAACATTTGTATGATGTGTAACTAAAAGGGGAAGGGCTGTGAGAGCATGGTGCCTCTGATGTATTTAAAATTCTAATCGATGGCCCGTTTTCAACAAATAACATATATGTGCGATACCCTCCAAAAAAAGCATGTGCATTTTTTGGCGCAAAATAACGCGAATACTCCTCCTCTAATAAAAATGCAAAATAAACGTGCGTACAATTTCATTAAATTCTCCTCTTTCCCACAAAAAAAAAAATTCACTTTCTTCTGTTTAAAACTCTCATTGGATATCTCAAAATCCAATATGTGGTTCATGTTTACCCGATTGAATTAATCGATAACCCTAGTACACAATTTTATCCCAAATAAGCAGAAAAACGAAAGAATTTGAATCAAATCGTAATAATAAGAACAAATCTAACGGCCTTCCGGATATACTATTGTTTGTCCGTGGATATAATATTCGTTAAATCATATGTTTACTATTTGATACTAATAGTCAGTTAATTATTATATTCTTCTTATTTTGAATAGTACAACGAAATAATATATTTGTAGAGTTTTGTAGATACAGCGCCTTTGTGATGTACAATAGTGAATCATTCATTGGTACATAAAAACATACTTAATTCTTAATAACTCATGTTCTCAAGTTTTATTTAACTGTTATATATAATGTATGATGTAGTACCACTCAAGGTTAAAATAAAGAGTACAAACAAATAATATAATGTAAGTTTTCTCTAATTAAGTATGCAGTAATAGGAGTACATTTTCATGGTTTTCCATGTTTATCACCCTGGGGCTACAAGTATAATATTGAGATGTTGATATAATTAACAGAGTTCTTTTAGGGGAATCACAGACATAAGAGAGATATTTTATGGGAATTAAACAAACGAGAGAGATGTATCAACTAGATTTGAGAAATAGGAGGGACCGTATCATTTATGAGTAGGGCTTAAATTGGATATCGAAGAAAGAACAGCACAACTTCTTTTTTTTTGAAAATTAATGTTTAATTAATCCGAATAAAAACAATAACGATAATGATGTATATATAATTTGGCTATTTTATTATGTACAAAGTGGGAACTCTTAAAATTCATACATTAATAGATATCCGAAAGTGGGACTATGTTATAAATCCTTGCTTGAACGCTAATTAATTACATGAAGAAAAAAAAACCTAATCTTGCTCAGCAATGCTTTGAAGGCCATGACTACCCACAATGGTAGAAGAATCAACCATACGGATTCTACTCGCGGGGATTTTACTTAGTTCATGAGCGACGTCGCCAAATTCCAGTAACCCGCCTTTTTTACTCTTGGAGAGCAATCGTTTAGCTTCTTCCTTTGTCATACGTACTTTTAATCTAATCTCCTTTTTCTTCTCAATAACGACTTTTGTTTCTCTTGTTTTTCCCTTTGATTGATCATTCTTGCCTTGAAGTAGAGATGATTTTGCTTCTGTAGATTTATGATGAGCTTTTCTTCTAATAAGTTTGGTTGATGTTGTGCTACTCTTTTCCAGCTCATCTCGGTTTATGTTTTTCGGTTGGTTCTTTTTGGTATGTTTATGGTTGATTGTGGTGAAGTATGAATGCAAACAGCTCAACATCTTCAAAGAGAGAATGAAAGAATTTTATATTTTACAAATATATATTGTGTTGGGAATGATTTTAATTAAAAGAGCATGAAAAGTGATGAAGGGCTATGAGTTTGGTTATGTTGGAGGATATATGAGTGTATATTTATATGGAATTACAAATTTGGTACCGTGGGAAAGTGGCTAACCGGCTATGTATATCTAAGACTAGACTAGAGTACTACAGTATAGTTACTTTATTTTTTTATAAGCAAATAGTATAGTTACTTCTAGGACAGGATTCAGTTCGTTTCAGTTCGGTTTTTAGCAAAACCGAAACCGAAATCGAGCATATTTTTCGTTTCGTTTTTTTTGGTTTCGGTCTTTTTATTTTTTGGACCGAACCAGACCGGGTTTTTCGGTCCAGTTTTGGTTTTTTTCGGTCTTTTTCGATTTTTTCGGTTCCGGTCTTTTTCGGTTCAATAAAATTGAAAACCGAAACCGATCCGAATTTTTTTCGGATTTTCGATTTCTTGGTTTCGGTATTTTTCGATATATTTTTCGGTTATCGGTCCGGTTCGCGGGCGCTGGTTACTTCAACAAAGGGGAATATGTATGACGGTATGTGGTCAACACTTGGACGAAGTCCCTTGTTCAAGCCCAAGAATATATATGCTCGTAATTATAGTGTTGCATACGTGCCCTTAATTATTTATTTTCAATAGAAACAAAGAATTTTTAATCGAAATAAAAAATTTAGGTGTTGTTTGTAAATCAAGTGCTTTACTAAAAAGTGCTGTCTGGAAACGTGCTGTTGAAAAATGACTTATATAAAAAGTACTTTAGAAAAAATTAGCGTCTGGTGGAAAAGTGCTTTTAATTTTTATAAGTTTTATCTGCGTTTGATATGTATAAGTTCGAAATGACTTAATACCACAATAATTGATACAGTACGAATATAATATAATATACATATTTTATCTTTCTACAAACCCAAAAAAATAGTTTTAAATTACAACAAAATAAAAATAAAAACACAAAAAAATTATAAAGATGAAAAAAATCACAAAAAATATAAAAAAAAAACAAAAAAATCATAAAAAATCACAAAAAATAAAAAAAAATCACAAATATAATATACATATACATATTTTGTGATTTTTTTTCATTTTTTTCATTTTTTTTCATTTTGTTATTTTTTTCATTTTGTGATTTTTTTCATTTTTTTCATTTTTTATGATTTTTTATATTTTGTGATTTTTTTTCATTTTTTATATTTTTTTTATATTTTTTTTGTAATTTTTTTAAAATTTTGTGATTTTTTGTGATTTTGTGATTTTTTATAATTTTTTGTGATTTTTTTATTTTCTTTGTGGTTTATTTTATTTTATTTTAACTTTCCGAGTAAGTGGCTTTTTCCAGAAGCATGAAAAATCAACTTTTACAAAATGGGCTTCCATTACCTCCTGTTTTTCGGGAAGTGGGTAATTTTATGTTACCAAACACACAAAAATATCTTAAATGAGCTTTTTAGGCTAGGAAGCACTTCTGCCTGTCCGCCAAACACCCCCTTAGTCTAGTGGACCTGCTTTTCCGATCAACCCCAATTAACCGAGTTTTTTAGGAGTTTTGTGGCTTGTGTCTTTAGAAAAATGTGTTCAAATGACGTCGTGACCAAATTAAGCTGCTCTTTGGTAACCAATTTGTTTGTTAGATCATATTCTTAAAATTATTGGTACTGTGATTCTTATATTTTCTTTTGCTTTTCCCTTCCGGTTTAAGTGCTCTGGTATCTTTAATGATTCGAATGTAGTGTTTCATTTAATTTTTGGTTTCATAAAAAAAAAATTAATCAGGAAAAAATAAAAAAATATTGGTACTGTAGAAATAGTAATTATTGTTGAACCATACAGATTACTTAAATATTATTTTCATTGGAACGACGTAATGCCGATACTTCTCTCTAGATTCTGGTCTCGGTAATGATACATACACTACTCACATACTCATAACCATACTAACCACGTCATCAATTTTATGTGGCAGAAACCAAAACAGGTTTACACCAAACATGTTTAAGTGTAAAAAAAATTCTTATATTTCTGTTTCGACTCATATAAGTGTGACAATAAGTGTGAAAATAATATAGATATTATTAGCCGTAGTAAGCTAACTCTGGGATTAGCAACTAGAGTGTACACTTTTGAACGTAGTTTTGTTTTCTTTTGCTTTGTTTATTTTAACAATGTTAGGTACGCTCTTTTCACTTGGTTGTAATTTAACTTTAAAAAAAAGAAGGTAAAATCATGTTTGGTTTAGTAAGTGATAGGGGAAACTCTTGATAAAAAAAAAAACGAAGGGGCATTTTTAAACAAGGTAAACTTTTTCCAGAGGGGCACTTCAAACTATATTATTAAAAAAGTGTCACAACTCACCATAATCTACCCAGCATTGAAGAGGAATGGTACATCTCTCCAGTATAAGTAAATGACATATAATAAACTTTGTACTATTAGATAGGCTACACAACAGAGTAATATAGTACAGATACAGTGCATACCACCCGATTCATTTATATCACAAAATAAACGCACTTAGCTGGCTGCATGTTGCGTGTATGCAGGGGCGGACCAAGGGGGCAGGGGTGTGCTGGCCGTGACCATCTCAACGATTACTTTCAATTTTTTTAATTACATTATAAATGTAATTAAAAAAATTCTGAGATATATATATTGATAATTTATCCTAGTTAAACAAAAGAGTTTATGGTGTAATGGTAAAATTGGATCATAAGGTAGTGGAAGTTTAGAAGATCAAATCATGTTGGCTTCTTTTTTCTAAAATTTTGATTTTTACTTTAAAATTAACAAATTTTCTAAGTATATAAAAAAATATTTTATTATACTTTGTCTTGACTTTATATTTATTTTATGTTATGTTGAACATAGAAAAAAAAACTATTTTTATATTAGATCATATTTTTCCTATTCGACATATATTTTACATAATGGTCTCCCGAAAAAAATTATTCTGATTCCACCATGACGTGCATGTGTGATTTAGTCAAGTGTTAAAAAATATATTATGCATTTGTTTTTTTGTCATTTATATTAATTATTTATTTAATTAATATATATGTGGCGGTTAAATAACCAACTACCCCTGTCACAGGAGTTATTTAACATAGTGCTTGTGTGGTACTCCTAATACTTAATTTATAGTGTTGCTTTGTTTGGTTTAAAAAGAAAATGCCACCCCTCTTATTATTATAAATGCCAAAGGATTCGTCACTTCTCTCTCATTGCCGAAATCAGTTTACTTTTGAGAAATTCTGTAATTTTTCAGAATTCCTATATGTAGCCTTGGATTTATCCTGGAAACAATTTATTGGTATCCCGTTAGTAATTTCTACGGGTTGGGGGTAAATATCGCTAAAATTAAAAAAATGATTGGTTTTATCGTTTCCATTCGTTTTTACTAAAATTCCCAACTCGTAGCTATATGAATCTCCTATTCGTCCAATTAATCTCTAACGAAAAAGGATTGTTACAACTTTCTTAAATCCTGTTGTGGTCGACTCGTTGTAATAGTTTCTTCCAGTTAATGTTTTAATTCTCATGAAGGACTGCTACGAAGAGAATATTTTAGCACGAAGAAATAGCGGCACGCATCTAACGACGGGGATGAGGGAGAAGCTGGCTTATACAACAGGCGGTTAAAGGAGTTGAATTGGTCCATTAATATTTGCTATCTCGTTATCTATAGTTTGTTCCAAAGTATTTAATTAGAGTTGAATGCAGTTTGTGAGATAAGAGATATCCTTATCAGCTGTAAATAATTGAACGTGTAGTTTTCTCATCTTGGCAACTTTGGCAATCAACGAAGCTACAGTAGAACATATTGGTACCGGGATAAAATATTCTTATAAGTGAATTATTTTTAAATAGAGATTGATATATAAAAAAATAAAAAAATACTTAAATAAATATTTTCCATAATAAAATGTATAAGTGTACATAATTTAACTAATTAACACAATATTAAAGATACAAATACATTTATCTATGTAACAAGTCAAACATATAAATCCAAAAGAGTTGAAAAGTCACGAAACTAGTATATTTATAAATTTAAGAAAATTTAACTAAGGACATGCATTTGAAAAATTAAGTACATATATTTAAAAAGGTGGAAATTCATCTAAAAGTTTATCTATTTTTTTTTTACATGTATAAATAATAGGTATAATATAGAATAGAAAATGTTCACGTGTACGAGGTATTACATACCCGCAAGTTAAAGTATATGCTGACAATCTAAAAAATCAAGACAATATCACACACTAAATTAGATAAATATTTTAAGAATTAATATCTTATGGGTATCACTTTTGAACTTTAATTCCCACTAGATACCTATGATAATTTGCATTTCAGTTAGGTACCACTTTTTCATACTATATAAATTAAAAAAAAAATCTAATTTCATAAAAAAATAGAAAATATCTCTCCCTCTATCCGTCATAAATGAAAAAAATTATAAAAGATCACAAAAAATTATAAAAAATCAAAAAATTATAAAAAATCAAAAAATCACAAAAAATTATAAAAATCACAAAAAATATATAAAATATCATAAAAAATGTTAATATACCACTTTTTACACCGAAAAAGCATTTTTCATAAAAAAACACTTTTTCATAAAATAAAAAAAAATTCACTTTTTATGTATTTAACTCTCCTTTGACTCATTTCAATTCTTGTTAAAGTTTGAATTGCCTTTTTAGAAACTAATTTTAGATCCGTAAACTCAAATTGGTAAGAGTGCTTGCACCCAACACCAATGTTCAAGAGGTTGGTGGTTCGAATCCACCCATTTTTTTTAACTTTAAAGTAAAATATATACACCTTTTGTGCTGTACTATATGCACTTTTATTGAATTGTATGCACTTTCGATTGTACTAGATGCACTTTCGATTGTACTAGATGCACTTTCGACTGAACTAGATGCAATTTCAGCTGAACTATATGCACTTTCTGCTGAACCAGATGCACTTTTAGCTGAACCAGATGCACCTTTTACAGAACTATATGCCTTTTTATTGAACTATATGTATTTTTGGCTGAACCACATGCACTTTCAGCTGAACCATATGCACTTTTAACCGAACCAGATGCACTTTTAGCTGAATGATATGCATTTTTGACAGAACTATATACACTTTTATTGAACTATATGCACTTTTGACTAAATTATATTCATTTTCGACTATACTATATGCACTTTTTACTTAACTATATGTACTTTCGACTAAATTAGATGCATTTTAAGCTGAGCCAGATGTACTTTCAGCTGAACCAGATGCACTTTTAGCTGAACTATATGCATACTTATTTTTATTGAACTATATTTACTTTCGACTGAATTGTATGCACTTTCAACGAAAGTAGATGTACTTTCAGCTAAATTGAATACAATTTCGACACAATTTTATGCACTTTTGACTAACTATATGCACTTTCGACTAAACTATATGCACTTTTATTGAACTATATAAGCTTTTAACTAAACTATATGTACTTTCGACTGAACTAGATGCACTTTCAGCTCATTTAGATTAAAAAAAGACACATTTTCATGTAAAAACCAATTTTTGTATAAAAAAAATCACTTTTTGATGGAAAAAGCTTTTTCGGTATTAAGAGTGTTATATTGACAAAAAAAATTATATATTTTTTTTGTAATTTTTTAAAAAGTTTGTCCTTTTTTTCATTTTTTCATTTTTTTTAATTCTTTTTATTTTTTGTGATTTTTTATAATTTTTTATATTTTTTTGTGCTTTTTTATGATTTTTTTGATTTTTTATAAAAAAAAATTATAATTTTTTATATTTTTTATGACTTTTTTCATTTTTTATATGTTTTTGTGATTTTTTATTTTTTATATTTTTTAGTGTTTTTTTTTTATTTTGTTGTAATTTAAAATTATTTTTTTGGATTTGTAGAAAGATAAAATATGTCTATTATATTTTGCTTTGTATGACTATTTAGTAAATAAACTAAATAATTAAAAAGTGTTATCTATTAGTAATGTGAACTTATTAAGATATATAAGTGGAATATCAATTGCTATGAGTTACTTATGAGTAATTACCCCTTTTTATATCTATAGAGAGTTTATTCATATATAAAGTATTATTATAGAGAGCTTCTAATGTATAAAACTCTTTTTTTTAAAACTCGCTTTGAAGATGAAAAAGTTCTAATAAAAGCTCAAAAACGCTTCACAAAGAAACTCAAAACTTAACGCTTTCATGTTTTTAGGTCGAGATAGCCTACACTTTTGCCGAGATTTTTGCAAAAATTCTTTATCTAGAGGTGTTGGTTTTAAAATATTAGTATAAAGTGTTAAAAGGGGAAAGGATGTGAGAGTAATGGTGCCTATAATGTATTTAAAACTCAAATTGATAGCCAGTTTTCAAAAAAATAATATATGTGCGCATTTTTGGAGCAAAATAATGCGAATACTGCTCCTCTAATAAAAAAGCAAAATAAACATGCGAGCGTTATAAAACGGTACTCAATAGCTCAATAATATATTGAGTATTGAAAACGTAAATATAAAATGAACACGAGATATAACGTGGTTCGACGTTTCAACACTTATGGGTTGAACCCTACTTCACGAAAAGATCATTACCTAAAATGAAAAATTAGAAAGTACAAATTTCACTCCTCATTACTTTTTAACATTTTTGTTATTTTCGGATCTCTACCAAAGTAGTAGTGAATGTCTCCATTTATAGACAAAATGGTGGACTCGTGGCTTCATGAATTTGTGACACTTGTCACTTGTTTGTCATGTGATTGCATTTGAGCTTGCCACATAGAGTTGTGTTGTGTCATTACATTATTGATTTATAATGACTCATAACACTTCTCTTTAATGACCACAAATTTCACTTTCGATAACGATGTTCCAAGTCTAATAATAGATGGTTAAGGGTTAACCATAGATACATAGGCGTCGTTGTGGACCTATTTTAGTACGTTGTGGTAGTGATATTGGAACGTATACTGCACACCCAAAAATACGTAATTAATAGAATAAACATGATAGGCAGATGGGCGAATACGAATTAAGGATGCAATGTGTAGAACAGCATGCCTCCCATGCTGACTATGCTAATTGAGATTTCATGGGTAATGGTCTGGATATCAATTGTATGCGTATAATGAAAGATTATGCTAGGCCATTTTGTGTATGAGTATGAGGAAGAGAATGTTCAACATCTATCCCTACAGTAATGGAATAGTCGTCAAATGCTTGAGAAGTAAATTCATCAGCATTGTCAACACGTATTGACTTAATTGGATAATCGGGGAACAGGGCTCTTAAACGAATGATTTGACCTAAACACCTAGCAAATGCAACGTTTGTCGTTGATAGTAAGCAGACATGAGACCATTTGGATGATGCATCTATTAAGACCATAAAATAACGAAATGGACCACATGATGGATGAATTGGTCCACAAACATCTCCTTGAATGCGTTGTAAAAAACTTGGTGATTCAACACCGATTTTTAGAGGAGATGGTTTTTTAATCAAGTTACCCTTTGAACATGAAACACATGTATACTCACTAGGCGATGGAATCTTCAGGTTCCTTAATGAATGACCGTTTAAACCTTCTAATATACGGTTCATCATAGTTGAACCCGGATGATCGAGACGATCATGTCAAAGGACAAAAGTTCGAGAATCAGAATGAACCTTTTGAACTTTGGTGCACTTCTGGTATTGTTCCCTAATGCACTTCAGGTGCTGCGCTTTAGTGGTATACTTCAGGTGTTGTGCTTTAGTGCACTTTTGGTGCAATGGTTCGATGCACTTCGGGTGCACTATAGAGTATGATTCAATACACTTTATTATTGTGTAATATAACCCTGCAGAATAAGTACTTAATCTTTCAAGTACAAGCTTATGGTTTGCAACCAAACTTGTTATATCGAGATAATCTTTATCTCTCTTATTTCTAGTTTCAATATGATATCCATTACTACGAATATATTTGAAACTCAATAAATTTTTATTTGACTTAGGAGAGTATAATGCACATTCAATGTGAATCTTTGTACCTTTGGGTAGTATCACATATGTTCTTCCGAAGCCTTCTATGATGTCTGTTGATCCGCTAATCGTATTAACATTGGCAATATCATGTTCTATGAACTCGAAAAACATTTTAACTCGGAATATGCTATGAGTTGTTACACTGTCTACTAAACATAAGTTCTGATCATACGTACTGCTAGATTGGAAATTCATGGTTTCTACAAATAAAAGACATATATTATTATTGTTCTTTTATTACATTCAAGATATATAATACGTGACTGGCTGAAAATACACGACCAACTGAAAATACACGACTAGCTGAGACAACTAGCTAGCTTATTTTTGGAAAATAACACAAAAACACTTTTACAAGAAACTGATTGACTTAGTCTTCTATGGGACCATCAAAGAAATCACCGATATCTAGGTGAGTATTAGTGAGGGGTTCTTCCTTTATGCCCATGTTTTCGAAAACAGCAAAATTTGTTTTCTTATCATTCATTTTTCCTTTGAGAGAGTTTTGATATAACTCAACCAAATGTTTTGGAGTACGACATGCACGAGACCAATGCCCATCTTTTCTGCATCTATAACAATTACTAGAACCACCTCGTTTTGGAGGCACATGAAATTTCTCATCAACCTTCATTTTCATAGGCTAGCCTTTGGTTCAATTCTGATGGTTACCAACATGAAATTTTCCAGCATATTTGCTGTGATTAAAACGCTTAATTTTGCAAGCTCGACCTTGATTATTCTTCCGTTCAAAACCTTTTATATCGACAACATTTACTTCAGGAAATGGTGTAGAACCAGTCGGACGAGACTGATGGTTTTTCAGCAAAAGTTCATTGTTTTCTTCTGCAAGAAGAAGACAAATAATCAACTCGGAGTACCTCTTAAACCTCCGCTCTCGATATTGCTGCTGCAATAGCATATTCGAGGCGTGGAATGTGGAGAAGGTTTTCTCAAGCTATCAGACTCAGTGATATTTTCTCCACACAATTTCAGTCTAGAGGTAATTTTAAACATAGCCGAGTTGAAATCATTGACCGTTTTAAAATCTTGCAACCTCGGGTGCATTTAGTCATATCGAGCTTTTGGAAGCAACACAAGCCCGTGATGCTCGTAGCGCTCTTTCAAATTATTCCACAACTCGAGAAGGTTATTGGTCGTGAGATATTCAGTTTTAAACCCTCGTCGGGGTGGTGGCGGAGAAATATCATGACTCTTGTCCTGTCCTGTGGGGACAGGTCATGTCCTTCAATTATGGTGGTCCCAAGATCCATAGAATCCAAATGAATTTCGGCATCTATAACCCATGATAAGTAATTACTACCAGCTATGTTCAGGGTGGCGAATTGGAACCTTTGAATATTCGCCATATCTAAACAATGAGATGTAAAACATAATTAATTAACAAAATTTATTCCGTTTTAGAAATTAAAATTGCTACTCAGGATTTGCCTACTTCAGGTAGTCTTATATATTATTAACAAATGAAATCTCATGAAAACTACTTCTGGTAATTGGAATTCTTCATGAATTACCAATATTATGTATTGTTCACTACTTCAGTTAGACATAATCTCTCAAAATTACTAAACATTAACTACTTCTGATAGTTATAATTCTTCTGGAATTATCTTTAAAGTTCTTCAAGAACTATAAATTTCGTAACTATTCGGGAGTAATTTAATATTAATTCTTCAGGAATTAATTAAGCATTAATCTGCAGGATTAATCAATATTTATACTTCATCATAAATTTATCAATCTTCAGGATTGTGTACATTAATTTTTCAGGAATTAATCAAGTGTCATTCTTCATGAATGATTAATATTAATTCTTCATGAATTAGCCAACTATAATTTTTCAGGAATGATTAGTATTAATTCATATTTATACTTCAGGATAAATATGTCAATCTTTAGCATTGATATTACGGAACTTGAAAAATATAATTAAATTGTAGAAATGGTAGTATACACTTTTACAAAATATTAGTGTAAAAGTATATGTTAGTCCAATATAACAAAACCAATAATTAAATAGAGACTCGTGCTGATAACATGTTATAAAACGACACTCAATAGCTCAATAATATATTAAGTATTTAGAACGTAAATATAAAATAAATACGAGATATAACGTGTTTCGATGTTTCAACCCTTATGGTTTGAACCCTAGTTCACGAAAATATCGTTACCTTTTCACTACTCCATACTTTACCATTTTTGTTATTTTCGTATCTCTACCAAAGTATGAATGTCTCAATTTATAGACAAAATGGTAGACTTGTGACTTCATGAATTTGTGACACTTGTCACATATTTGTCATGTGATTGCAATTGAGCTTGCCACGTAGAGTTGTGTGGTGTCATTAAATTATTGATTTATAATGACTCGTAACAGCGAGCAATTTCATTAAATTCTCAGTCTTCATGTTCTCTCATTCGAAAATCTTAAAATACAAAATTAGATTTCTGTTTACCCCATTTAGGGCTAGTTTTTGAGCTGAGCCAAGAGTCCCCCAAAACTCGGTAAATTTAATGCCCCCGTTTCTTTAAATATAGATCATATAATTTTACATTCGTTTATGATGTAGAGTTGGTAAAGTGGTCGTTATAAGCTTGATACAAGTGCGTCTCCCTTCTCAGCAATAGCGTCTTTGTTTTGTTGCATCGTTACGGACCTCATTCAATTAGTCGATAAACCTAGTACTTAACAATTTATCCCAAACAAGCAGCAAAACGAAAGAAATTGAATCAAAATCTGTTAAATCACAGCAAATCTAAGTATCTAAACGGCCTTCGATATAATATTGTATGTCCGTGGATTATTATTCGTTAAATCATATATTTACTACTTGATAGTCAGTTAATTATTATATTCTTCTGACTTTAAGTAGCCTCTATGTGATGTACTATATAGTTTTCTATCACCCTGGGGCTCCAGTATAATATTGAGTTTGATGATATCACATAGTCTCTGGGTTCTAATTAACTTTTCTCTACGAAATTACGTGTAATTTTGATCGATTTATAACATTTTTTTCAAACTAAATTTTTTCCAAACTAAATCATATAATTTAATGTTTGAACTACATGATTAACTTTTGAAAATTTTTATTCCGATAGTTTTGATACAAGTTATTGACCGGTCAAAATTACACATAGTTTCGTAATGGAGAATGGACAATTAATTTGAAACGAATAGAATAATTCTTTTTTAGTATATCACAAAGATAAGGGAGAGATTTTTCAAAACAAAAGAGAGAGATATATCAGCTTAGATGTGAGAGAGGACCGGATCATTTATGAGTAGGGGCATTTTGGATATCGAAGAAAGAACAACTCAAATTTTTTTTTTGGCAATTAATGTCCAATCCGAATAAAAACAATAAACGATAATAATATATAGATAATTTGGCTATTTTATTATGTGCAAAGTGGGAACTCTGAATTTACTTAGTTCATGAGTGACGTCAACAAAACGATAATAATAGAGATAACATGAAGCAAAAAAAAAACTAATCTTCCTCAACAATGCTTTGAAGGACTTGACCCCCCACCACTATGGTAGAAGAATCAACCAAGCGGATTCTATTCGCGGGGATTTTACTTAGTTCATGAGCGACGTCGCCAAATTCCAGTAACCCTCCTTTTTTACTCTTGGAGAGTAATCGTTTAGCTTCTTCCTTTGTCATACGTACTTTTAATCTAATCTCCTTTTTCTCCTCAATAATGACTTTTGTTTCTCTTGTTTTTCCCTCTGATTGATCATTCTTGCCTTGAAGTAGAGATGATTTTGCTTCTGTAGATTTATGATGAGCTTTTCTTCTAATAAATTTGCTTGATGTTGTGCTACTCTTTTCCAACTCATCTCGGTATATGTATTTCGATTGGTTGTTTTTGGTATGTTCAAGGTTGATTGTGGTGAAGTACGAGTGCAAATAGCTCAACATCTTCAAAGAGGGAATGAAATAATTCTATATATATAAATATTTTGGTTTGGGAATGATTTTAACAAAAAGAGCTGGAATGTGATGAAGGGGTATAAGTTTGGTTATGTTGGAGAATATGAGTGTCTATTTATATCGAATTACAAATTGAGTACCGTGGGGTAGTGGCTATACGTACGTATATATATAGGAATATAGGATAAGATATTCAGATTACTATAGTTACTTAAGCAAAGGGGAATTTGTATGTGGTCGTCAACTTTTTGACGAAGTCCCTTGTTAAGTCCAAGAAGATGAACTCTTAATTTAATGGACATTGCATACCCTTAATTATTTATTTTCAGTCAAAACAAAGAAGTTTTCAATCTTTTCACCTTCAATTTATTTGAACTGTGATGTGATGTGATGGTATTATTTAATTGCTTTTCCATCTTTGATGATTTCTACTATTTCCAGGATCCAAGTTAATAGTAGTTCCGAGGTTTTTGAGCAGGGTCACGTTGAGAATCGTTTTCAGTAGAGTTTTGCTAAAACGAAATCTCCAATGTTAAAAGTATAAAATTAACTAAAAATACGTAAATATTTACGTATGCTCAATAACTATCTAATACATGAACATATTAATAAGTATAAAACATTATACATAGTTATTATTCATGTAGTTTAATCAGTGACTTTTTTTTTAATCAAATATACCGGCATAATTATTCTCATCAACTAAACCTATTAGTATTTTGTATAATCGTCAATAAAGTGATAATGTACCATTTAATTCCTTCTCGATTTGTATGCATCTCAAATGCACCAAACCATAAGATTATGCACTATGCTTGAAAGTTTGAGCGGAAGACTTTGCAACACAATTGCGTCAACACAAAATCAAATTTGTTTTTCAGTTTAGATAATAGACTTTAAAAAATAAATCCTTTAAGGTTTATAATCTTATGACCTATTATAACTAGGGATGACAATTTCACGGGTTTCAACACGATCCGACCCGACTTGAGTACAAAGTCACACTTTTACCAATTTGACCCGATCCGACCCAATCCATTTGACCCGTTTTTTAAAAATATTTGTTTTCCCTTTTAAAAAATAAATCTCATAAATGTCAAAAATTTCAAAAAAATTTTGTTACTTAGAGTAAAAAATCATTTGATTTAGAAATATAATCTAAAAATACTTTAAAAAATAGAGTTTAATGTATACGAGAGAAATGAGAGAGAGTAAGTGTTAAATTACACTTTTTAAATTGTATTTTTACTCATTTAAAATATAAAAGAAATAGTTTAATTTATATGAGAGAGAAGAGATAATGAGTTAAATTGCATATTTAGCCATTTAAATGTATACATGAGAGATACTTTAATGTATATGATAGAGATAGAAGTGTGTGTGTTAACTTGCACTTTTACCCATTTAACGGGTCGGGTCGGGTTGAAACCCGCGAAATTACCATCACTAATTACAGCATGTCAAATTCAATAACTTAGTTGAATAACTCAACATCTCATTATCGACCACAAGAGTAACGTCCATTATGCTCAATTTGAACATAAGATCACTCATATATTGCCACAAATAAGCAAGCTGCGTATAGAGAATACAACCTTATCTTAGTGTTTTGCTACCAAAAGGGCGACGACCGTTAGGATTCCAAAACCACTAATACATGATATAAGTTTTCATGATTTCACTTGTTAGTGGACTTCCAAACGTGTAAACGTTTCCATACCTTAAGTGCCGCACAGTTTGTGCATTGCTCTTCTCCTCACTCAGAACAGCATATTGTGATTGAGAAACTTAATCGGTTTCACTGTGGTAAATGAAACAACATTGTTTATTTCTGACGTTTAAAGTCTATAGGACTGAACCGTTAGATATTCTCTCAGACGCCTTTCAGCACTTTGGGGGCACGAACGCATTCTCGATGTACAAGATCAATGGGTTTACCTCCCACATTTGTGGGACTCTCAGGTTTTTCCCGATCATAGTAATATTCTATTAATTTATTGTTATTATCAATAATAGCAAACTCAAAATATTAAGAAAATGCAACAAACTATTAATTGTTTTAAATTAACCGATATTAGTTTCACTCACAGTAATCACAGTAAAACCAAACGGTCAATAATTTATTTAATTCATAAATTATTCACTTTGGATTAAATAAATCGGTTACTAAATAATGTTTAACCCAAACATGTAACTGATCCATTAATGCAATTAATGTTGGGGTTATAAATTTAAAACAACCATTATTAAAGACACTAATATGGTGACATAATTAGTCGTAACTCCTTATGATTAATTATAAATTAATTTTAATCGTTACAAAATGTGTAGCGGTAATCATTAGTGGTTTCTAACTCAAGCTGTTTTTTCTTTTTCTTTTTTTCTTTTCCTTCCTATTTTTATCGGTTCTTAATGATTCCTCAATGAGAGTAGTATTTTCCTTTTGGAGTGAAGGTCTAAGCATTTCGAGGAAGGAGAGATTCACCACATTCCTAAATATAAAAAAATACATTTGAATATTGTGACTTATTTTTTAACACATAATTGTACTTATAGACAAAACTTTTTTTTTAAATCTTATTAAAGAGAATCAAGAAATTTCACACATAACCCCGTTAACATGACTCGAACTCTGCACCTCCTATTTGATAGTGCGAGCTCTAGCCCACTAGGCTATTCCTAGTGGGTTACTTATAGACAAAACTTAACGTGCAGAGTTGCTTTGCTTATGTAGCAATTTGTGATAATATATTAACTTTTTTTTCTTAACTAAATCTTAAACTTTTATAGTTTTGAGACTTATTTTTTAGTATTGACGGGTTTAAAGCGCTGTTTTTTTAGCTTTTTAAGATTTAGACTAAAACTGAACAATTTTTTTTAGCTTTAAGTAAAAGCGAGTATTAACGCGTTCTAAGATGAGTTTTTAATACATTGTTTTAGTGTAAACTTATGTGATCTAAGGACTTAGAGTAAGCACTACAGGTTCTACATAACTTCTCCTACATTTAAGAAAAAAAATGCCATTTTTTTCATTTTCACGTATCCATATTTGATTTATGGATTATATCAGTTTCCTATTAACTTTCTTATCCAGCTTTTTTATAGGTTTTATCTTTCGTTACTATAATTTAATATTTAAGCATGTGACTTGTGAAAATAAAGGGGAGTTATGGACGAGTCACGAGAGAGAAGATTTAAGAAATTAATTTGGTTTTTTTTGTTTGAGAAAAAATATGACAATCTCAAATATAAGGAAAGTTGAAGGGCTGGGAGCTGATAAACCAACAACATGAGAACTTTTTGGTGTAATTTCTCAAAATTCATGATAAAGTACTGGATTTAAATGTATAGCGCTTGCTCTAAAGTCAAGCATTATGAATTCATGATTATGAAAACTTTCTAAGTACACTTATCTCTCCTCGTTCAATATAAGTTAGTACAGTACATTTGATTCCATCTGCATCGGAGTGTGCCACAAGCTTGTTTTTTCGATAACAGTTAATCCTCACTTTTACGTAACGTCACTTGGAGGCGCGTAATTTTCAAAAGAAAGTTACTCGGAGGCGGCAAGGATGGAATCCTCTCTGCTCTTATGAACTTATTTCTGTCATAATAGTTGATCTCAAAGGCTTTCTAACTACCCCGACTCTTGAGAATTCATATACAACAACATACAACGTTATTCTATTAGTGGTACAATAAAGAAACTGCCAATTTCCTAAACATAAGCATGTTTGTTTGTGGGGAAAAAACACAAAGCAACAAAAGATAAACACAAACCCTACAAATAAAACTCCTATGTGAGTTTATCTGATAATCAGTAACTTTAATTATAATTAATGTGATATACAAAGATGGTTATTGATATAAAAAATTATTATTTATTACTAATAGACAAAACATCACTAAATTAGTACCATTGATAAACAAATTTCAGAAAAGTCGAGTTTCCGAAACAAAGGGTTCTCTTACGCCACGTTATGGACTTCAACGCCATGGTATCTTGTACTGTACCAAAAGGTAAAAATATCCAACACATGATTTTCTATTAAAACAAAGTTCTACAAAATCTTATTATCACTTGGACCATTTTTTAGTTTCATGGAATTGCCCACCATCATGCTTAAAGTAACCAAGTATATGCATATGGTTATGTACTTATGTAATATGGGGTATCTAGATTTGTAGTGGTAGTGTACTAAGGGATTGCAATGGTCACCTTGTTGTTGCTTTTTCTTACCATCATGGTTGAAATACCGACACTTATGCTAACCTTATAGCTTATAATGATGGTCTCTTGTTATCTTCACAAAAATAAAATCTAATGAGTGAGCACCAAATATGTTATAGATCTATTGATAAATGACAAATGTTGTCAATAAATTAAATATTAAATAGACATATGTCACCATGCATGCTGTCTACTTTTCAATTAGGAAGAAGGGGGTTTAACACCTCCAAAATTAAGTCAAATCAAAATATGTCACTATTTTTTTTGCATTTTTTTTTGGGTAGTGGTTGTAGCTGGTCTGGGTTTCTTGTGACATTATCATTGAATCTAAATCAGAATTTATTGTGAAATGTTGGCAGACTAAAGAGGGTCCAAAATTTGCATTTTGGTGGGATAACTTAATGCCATACCTTTGATCACATCTTTGGAGAGCAAAATCAAGTGGTTCTGGCCTTGCAAAATTAGGTACAAATGGTACACATCAAACTTTCATTAGAACTTAATTTAAGGTTACATGATGATCACTATAAATATTTGGATCAAAAGGAAATGCCTTGTTTCAGAAAGTTTTCTTTTCCAATATTTTTGCTTATTTTGGTCTTTGACATAATTGTAAGAAGTTGGAGCTTATGATGAGAAATATGAGGCATAATGCATTGTGAAAGTACTTAATCTTAAACACAATTCTAAGCCGCGTTATTTACAAGATAGTGTTTCTTTGAAAATGAGTATGATCATCTTTAAAAAAAAAATATTTGACCTGATGATCTGAAAAGTTAATAAATGATGATGAATTTCTTAAGTTGCCAAAGTTTTGAAATAGGTTTTGGGTTGTATTTATCATTTGGATCTCGAAATGTGCAGGTAGCCCTTTTGTTGTTGCTAAATTATTCCGTTTACTAGCCGCAATTGAACTGGAAATTCTCGATATTTATCATTTTAAATAATGTTTTTGTAAGTTATAAAAGAAGGTTTTCTTTTCTTTCAAGTCATAAAATAATTTTGTTGTTGTTAAGGTACGTTTTATGTGAAAAAGGAACGAGATATATAAAAGAGATATATTAAACATTACAAACTTCAATCAAAAGGGGGTGTAGCTCATATGGTAGAGCGCTCGCTTCGCATGCGAGAGGCACGGGGTTCGATTCCCCGCACCTCCAAAAATATAATTTGTGTTTTTTTTTGCGGTTAGGTTATTCACTGAAACCTGATTCAACAACTTCTCAAACAGTGATGGTGTGTTTAAAAATGCATTTAAATATAATACAATTTTTTTTTAACTTTATCATTTGATTAGTTTTGGTTTATCCAGTGAAACAATTGTTTAAACTTTAAACGACAACTCTATTCGGTCACTACTCAACTGAACAGGCTTCTCAAATGGTGATGGTATGTTAAAAAATGAACTGAAATTTTCTTTCTTTATTTCTATGTTCAGCCCACGACCTTAGTACATTCCCCACTGTATATGCATTCTTGGTTCTTGTTTAGCCTACCTACAATCATAGCATTCCCTCAACTCAACACAAGGTTTTTTTCATTTCTCAAATAGTGAATGAAGGTGACGACAACTCTGGATTGTTATTTTTTGGGTTATTCAGTAAAAAGAAAGTGTTTCAACGACAACTCTAATGGGTCTCTAGAGTCGCGCTGAACAAGCTTCTCAAATGGGGATGATATGTAAAAAAAATGAATTGAAATTTTCATTCTTTATTTCTTCTGTTCAGCGTACGATCATAGCACATGTCCCCATTGTGTATGCATTTTTAGCCTACTTACAATCATCGCATTCCATTAGGGACTTTTTCAAGATCCACTAATGTCATACAACTTTTCGGTTTTGTCGAAATCTATAAGTGTTCCCAATCATCAGTGCCATTTCATGAGTGCCCCAAGTCACTAATTTTTGTTTCACCTACACAAATTTGTTTAAGATTCTAAAAAAGGAGCTGAAATTTGAATAGAAAAGGCTTTACATTTTCTACGCTTTATATACGTTGGAATTTTGTTAGATATACACTTTTTAACATTTTCTGGATAAAGGAAACTACCGATTTTTTTTCTAACAATTTGAGAAACAATCTTTGTAAACAAATTCTTGAAATTAATTTAGGTTTTATTTTTATGAATTTCTTTAGGATGTTTCGCAGGTTCCTATAATCCATTTTTAAAATTTCAAGAGTTACATTATTATTGTATTGATATAACAAAAAGTAACAAAAAATAAACAAATTAATCAACAGTTTGGGTTTGGTTGACTATGGCTGAATTCGATTTTTTTTGGCAAAACCGAAACCGAGCAGATTTTTCAGTTCGTTCTTTTTGATTTCACTTAATTCAAGCCCTAACCAAACCGAATCCATCCTTAAAAAATAGATACCCAAAAGAGACGGCATTAATTAAAACATAATACCAATAATGGATTTCATATTCAACCACATGAACTAAATATGAGGAGGAACTTGTGAAAGCAAAACTAACCTTACTTGCTTAATGAATAATGAAATATGAGTTTTGAAATAAATTTCAATGGTATAGGACACAAAAGATGGTTGGTTACACTTGCATAATGAGTTGCCAAGATTCTTTTAACAAAATTTACGTGTCACTACAATACCTTTTTAGCTTTCCTTTTATGAAATCTGTACTTTTCAATCTTCTTTTAGTCTGGCACAGGTGGAGCGGTTACGTTGGTACGTGCTTTAAATTTTAAGAAAAAGTAGAAATTAATAGGTAGTTCAAATTGGTGTACAAGCCACTTTGCTTAAAAAAAATTATAGTAATATTATTTTATCATCAGTGTACGTACACCTGGAAAAGTATTGTCTACTCAAATGACATCAGTGTAACTAACTCAACTATAAAAAAAAAATGGACGGCGGCATAATAGACTTAATACTCCCCCATTATCGATTATCGTATTTTACGAAATTACGTGTAATTTTAAACGTTTTATAACAGGTATCAAAATTAAAGAAATGAAATTTTTTAAAACTACGTAATATAATTTAATATTTGAACTATATGATTAATTTTTATAAAAATTCATTCTCATAATTTTGATATAAGTTATTGACCGATTAAAATTGTATATAATAACAATTAAGCGGTAAGAAAGGGAATGGTATTTTGCATTTTTACGTTTTTGACCTGTAGTGTACGCGGTGACATACGGTTGATGTAGTGTAGATAAAAAAACTTCAAATGTGTTGAATGGAAAACTGACACTTACTGTTACGGAAAGTTTTTTTTCTATCCGTTTCTTTTCTCACACTATTAACAAATCAAGATTTTAATTTCAACCGAAAAAACTAGCTTCATCATAAATAAATAAAAACTAGCTTCCCTCGCCCCAACCAGATAAAAAAAGAACAATTAAAATGATATTCCGTGGCGAATTATAAGTTGCGGTGCTTTTTGGCTTTACCATTATACGTGAATGATGCTACATGCATGGATGAGTCACGAGTGGCTTTCTTCTTGTTTTGGGATAATCAAATGATCACATGGCGATGATGAGGTTATCGGTAGCTTCTATAGCAAAACTATATCTCGATTACCAGTCACAGTGTTGATTATTCTCACTACAACAAAATTGGGTTTTTACAGCGTGCAAAAACATCATTCGCAGCGCACAAAAATCTTGTGGCAAGTTAAACGTTGTCTTAAATTGATACCAGTAGCATCTTGCAAAGTGCGTTGCAAAAGGTACATATTAACAGCGCGCTAAGTGCGTGGTGAAAACATGCAAAAATATATCAGCGCAATACAGTGACGGCCCAGTACTGTAGTTTGTCCTAGGCACAGTCCAGTATTATTTTTTTTTGCTCAATGCCCATTACAAAAAAAAATTGCCCTAGCCCAAATTTTTATGCCCAGGCCCAAGCCTTACTGAACTTGGGCCTCGACCGCTCCTGGCGCTATATCAAGCTGTTAAAAGTCATTTTTCTTATAGTGTCTAATCTAATGCAGTTTTAGATATGCGGTCATTTCATCATAATCGGAGGGGTTAAGGCCGAAATATATATATGCGGTCATTTCATTAGAATGCGGTCACTTCTTATAGTCAGATATGCGGTCATCAGAATGCGGTAATTTCTTATAGTCATTTTTTGTTGTAAAACCGTTGGTTTAGTTGTATAAAAAACAATGAATAAAAAAAACGAAATAAAAGTAATAAACAATTTAAATTTCTGAAATAGAATAAAGGGATTGTTTTACGAATTCCAACACTAACATAATCGGAAAAGAAAAAAACATTTAATGTCGGACAGAATAGTATAATTACTCAACTGCAGGACTTAATTGTAATAAACATAAACTATTAGACATAATAGTATAATTACTAAACTGCTGGATTGAACTACAATTGAAATTAATTACAGAAATTTTATGTTTAAACAGTGGAGTATTTGAAATGTAAATACAATTAAAATGTCTGAAGTAAAAGGACACAAAGACGAGTCCGGATCATTTGTCCCTAATACTCTGTTCCCGTTCATGCATTCTTGGTTATTTTTGTCCAAATTTTACATTTATACAACTTGTTTCGCATTTTTATAAACTTTTATAATATATTTTACGTAAACTTCATAAAATTTGGATGTAATATTTCTCTAAATGATTTTTTTTTTATTTCAATAATGACTTTATACTAGTTTTTTCATTTATTCGAAATTAAATTATATGTGACCTTTGTCTTGAAAATAATTGTTTGAGTGTTAAAAATACAAGGAGGCACAAAAAAGACAGTATATGGGGCAGAGGATCTGAACTCGCTTTTTTCGTACCTCCAAAATAAAATAGCGAAAAGGATATAAAACAAATACAAATATTGAAGGGTGTAGAGGGTCATAACTCATTTAATACTACTACCATCTGTTTAGACGTTCTATGCATAATAGTGATCACCTTTGTGACTCTGTCATTGTTCTCAGAGCTTGGGACCATTATCATGGACATCGAAAGAATAATGAATGCAACTATTAATTGTCAAAAAACAGCGCTAATTAATCTCGGAAATGCATGGATGCGGGTGTGTGACACGAAACTACACGGAAATGGTCAAACGGTGAATTTTTAAAACTTAGAATATGATCTGTCATATGTCGCAACATATAATAAAATATGATTTTATTTTTCATATACGGAGGGTGTCGGAGTTTTAGAGGCCATGGCCTTTACCGAAACGAGAGCTCTTTTATTTAATTCTATTAGGAATAAAGAAAGACAAAAATTAAAATGTTACTAGAAATGAATATTGAAACCATAGCATACAAGTCTGATAGAAAAACACAGATACAATTCATAAAATTATCATTTTGAACACATGTTTACATTAGCGAAAACAATGATTCGAATATTTATATGTTATAAAAATTAATTAAATATATTTTCTTAAAAAAAAGGCTCTAAATTTTAAGATTTTTCAGAGGGCATGGGCATGACCCCTTGTGGATCATGCCTAAAACCGGCTATGTTTTCATTTACGTGTCGTATTTTTACCTAACAAAACAAGAATATATAAGTTGGCTGTGTGAGAGAAAAAAATATTGGGTTAGTTCGGTAGAAACAAAAATAGAGTATGTTTCATCCACACCCAATTTTTAGTGCACCCGACCTACCGAATAGTTACAAAAAGTTTTTTTTTGTGTGAATTTATGAATCGTGATATTATGGTAGCGTAAGGGTATAAAATTCTACAATCCCTTGCTTTGGTCCAAGTGTTATCAAAACATGTTAACTACCGGTTTTCTATCAATGCTACATTTTATATAGTACCCAATTCTCAAATTAAACTCAGTTTTTTAATCAATCGTGCCCTGTAATCAGAGGCAACAAAAAAAAAAACGACGGCTTTCCTACTAGATTTTTTTGTTACCTTTTCAAAGAAAATATAAAAAAAAATAGTATAATTTTTATTTTTTTTGAAAATTACTTTATCTTGTGGTGTGATGCCAGCCCACCCACATTTTTGGCACACCTTTTAGAGTGGCTATAATGCTTCACTGTGTTCGACTAGCGTGTTAATTAGTGAATAGAAAATTCATAAATGACATGTGAATAACACGTGTCGGACACACCATCTGACTTGTCCCACGACTCTTCAAATTTTTCCTTAAATAGTCCAGGCATCAAAAATCAAAATACCCCCAAGCATGAGAACCAAATAAATGTTAACTAAAAACTACGAGGACCATGAATGTAATAAACTTTTAGGCATAAAACAGTAACAGAATAGATCCGATGGAACCCCCCGTGGGCAGTGTCGTTTTGACTCCCGAATCACTTATGTTACTCCTCAAATTAATTTTCGTCACATCTTATTTTTATTTATTTTTTCAATTCATTTTACTCAATTTCATTACAAAATAAATAAATCTAACATCACTTCATTACATCTCATTACACTTCATTTATCTACAAAATAAATAAATTTACCAACTCTATCAGACTATTAATTAATACATTCCTCTGCTTTTTTTCCATTCAAACTAAATACAAAATTAAAATATTTTATAATCATAATATTATATCAAGTTAACACTTTCAAGTAATTTATATTTTGCACTTTTTTATTTATTAATTTTGTTACTTCCGAGTAAATAATTAAATTGTTTCCAAAAACCCTACACGTCATTATTTTCTTCCGTGATTTCAAATAGTACGTTCGTGATTTTTTAAATTCGTGTTTGATTTGATTTCAAATAGTACGTCCGTGATTTCAACTCCATTCCATTACAAAATAAATAACCCTAACATCAATTCATTCTACCTCCGAGTAAATATTTTAAAATATTATATCAATTTAACACTTTCAAGTAATTTATATTTTGCATTTTTTTATTTATTATTTTTGTTATTTCCGAGTAAATAATTAAATTGTTTCTAAAAACCCTACACGTCATTATTTCTTTCGTGATTTCAAATAGTAAGTACGTGATTTTTTAAATTCGTGCTTGATTTGATTTCAAATAGTACGTCGTGATTTCAATTCCATTCCATTACAAAATAAATAACCCTAACACCAATTCATTCTACCTCCGAGTAAATATTTTAAAATATTATATCAAGTTAACACTTTCAAGTAATTTATATTTTGCACTTTTTTATTTATTAATTTTGTTACTTCCGAGTAAATAATTAAATTGTCTTCAAAAATACTAAATATAGTAAATTTATTTATTTATTAATGACGTGTAGGGTTTTTGGAAAATTTTTAATTATTTACTCGGAAGTAACAAAATTAATAAATAAATAGTGCAAAATATAAATTACTTGAAAGTGTTAACTTGATATAATATTATGATTATAAAATATTTTGTATTTAGTTTGAATGAAAAAAAAGCAGAGTAATGTATTAATTAATAGTGTGATAGAGTTGGTAAATTTATTTATTTTGTAGATAAATGAAGTGTAATGAGATGATGTTAGAATTATTTATTTTGTAATGAAATTGAGTAGAATGAATTGAAAAAATAAATAAAAATAAGATGTGACATGAACCTGAATATTTTATCAGGTTCTCGAAAAAGTAATTTGAGGAGTAAGATAAGTGATTTGGGGAGTAAAAAAAGACTCTGCCCCCGTGGCCTATCTTCTCTCCCTATCAAATAAATAATAAATAATAAAAAATTGGTTTAATATACCAAACTATAACGGTCTTAACGATTTGGGTACATACAATCTAAATTTTAGAATTTGATTACCATACTATAATAATTTTTCAATTTAGATAACACCGTTTAAATTAATAACAGAATCATGTCACGTGATATTTGATAAATAGTTTAATTTGACAATTTTATAAATAAAAAAAAAACAAAAAAAAAAAATCCGTCTAAAACAGTACACTACTGTCTATAAATACCCCCATATATTAAGTTAATCCTCCAATTCCATCTCTCTCTCATAAACAAATATTAATTAATAACAATACAAATACAGGTAAATTCTGTTATAGAAATTAAATAAATGGGGAAGAATATATTGGTAACGGGGGGAGTGGGGTATATAGGAAGCCACACGGTGTTACAGCTGATTCTCGGCGGTCATAAGGCGGTGATCGTCGATAATCTCGATAACTCCTCCGCCATCGCTATTAAGCGTGCCGAGGAGCTCGCCGGTGAATTCGGAGCTAACCTTAAATTTCATAAGGTTTGCTTCTATTTCGCTTTTTTTTTTTGTTTCTTTGGAAATTATTATTTTTTCGTTTGATGAAATGATTGGTTTTTCCGTTTGATGAATTAATTCGCTTTTTTTTTATTTGTTTGGGATTTGTTTTTTTCCGTTTGATTAATTGATTGAGTTTTTGGGTTTGTGAAATATTTGATTAAGGGGGGATGATTATGCATTAATTGGGCTTTTAATTCCCTTTTTAATTTATGTTAAAATGAATTTCTTTCGTTTGATGAATTGATTGAGTTTTGGTTTTGTTTAATATTTTTGTGAAACTATTGATTAGGGGAAATGATTATGCATTATTTGAGGTTTTAATTCCCTTTTCATTTATTTGAAAATGATTTTCTTCTGTTTAATGAATTGATTGATTTTTCGGTTTTTGTTTAATTTGTTGTGAAGTAATTGATTAGGTTTGGTTTGCTTTTGTTAAGGGGGGATGATTATGCATAATTGATTTTTTTACGTTTTGTAAATAATTATTTTGATTTTGAATGTTTTGCTCTGAAATGATTGATTAGGTTTGGTTTTATTAAGGGGGGATGAATGATGATTATGCATTTATTGATTTTAATATTTCCCAGTTTTGCAATTTATTGTTTCCTTTTTTTATAAAATTAATTTTCCCGGGATTTGTTTGTTTCTTTTATGACATCTCTTTTCAATTGTTCTTTTTTTTTTAGGAATAATTAACCCTTACTTATTTTGGAGGTTGTATCGTCATTTTTGATAATAATTACTGTTTCATTTTGTAATGATTGGGTTTTTGTTGTCATAAGCTCATTTTAGGCTTGTTTGGTTGCAGTTTTTTTCCCTCTTATTTATTAAGTCGTATTGTATTTGGTTGTATAGCTTCAGAGCTGGGAGGCTTATAAACAATTTTCGGCTTTAAATATTTTAAATTCTGGAATAAAGGGTTTGTTTGTTTACAGCTTTTAAGCCAGCTTATTTGTTTGACAAGCTCCAGAGTTGAGACTTTTTTGTATTCTGACCTGATAAGTATAAGTTTATGTGTATGAAATCGTCATTTTTATTGAGCAAATTATTCAGCTTATAATCTCAAATGTTGCAGAAAAATAAGCATTACGTTGAAATGTAACTCTTCGATAATTTGTTCATTGGAAGTCGAGAGTTTCCATCATGTTCAGATTTTGGTTTATCATGCGAAATGATTAGGTTTTTTGTTTTCATTAGCACATTATGGTTTATTTAATTTTATTTCCTTGTTACAATTTATTGACATATGATTTAACTAATGGTTTAATTCTAGGAATATACTCCGTAGAAGTATGTTATTCAAATAATTGTCAGTGTTTGATTGTGGGAATTTTCATCAGGTTTGGTTAGTTGTTTTTATATGAAAAATGTTTACGAAAAAGAAGAAGCCTTTTTTGTATCCTGGCCTATAAAAAATAAAATAAAATTTAAAGGGTTTGAACTCATCATTTTTATTAGTCTCAACTAAGCCACCTTTTTTCCGTAAATGCTGCAGCCAAAAAATTGGTTGTAATTCTTCTGCAAATTTGTTCTAGTTTAGTTTCAAGAGTTTCGATCATATTCAGTTATTAGTTTATCCTGTGAAATGATTGGGCTTTTTGCTGTCATTAATTAGCACATTATAGTTTATTTATAATTCTATTTTTTGTTATTACTATTTTTGGGACAGAAGATTTGATCAATAGGTTATTTGTAGGACTTAAAAGGTGTTTTATTCTAATAATAGTAGACTATTTGGTTTTGTGAACTTTCATTAAGTTCAGTTAGCTGTTTTTATGTGCAACGGCTATTAGTTTACTATTTTGTCTAAATTTCTGAAAATTTGTGTATCTGTCGGTGTATTCTCACCATTGGAATAACTAATTCTTATTCCAATCGATTTTGTCAGTTTCTTCATGGGTCAATTTTTTATAGATGTTATAAGGTATTCAGATTCTAGTGTATTTGCTTGCTGTCTCTTGTTTTCCTCTACTTATTTATTTACTGACATAATATTCCTTGTCTTGTGGGTCATCACTCAAAATAAACTAAGAGAAATAATCTTGGCTTAAAGGTGAACTTGCCAAAATACATAAGCGATCAGCAACCTTCACGATTGATGAGTGAAATAGTTATAGTTACTTTTAATAAGCAGATCATTTTTGGCTTTGTCTCCCTCATATTGGAATTTTCATGCGAAGATAATTATCACTGGAATTCATACACCTGTTTACTATCCGATTGGTTGCGAAGACAAAGGATACAGAATAGTTAATCGACTAATGTCTGTGATTATTATTCTGCCATAGAGATATCAGCAGTATCTTAGAGCTTGTGAAATTAATCTTAAATAAACGCTCTTTGTTTCAGATGGACCTTAGAGATAAGTCTGCACTTGAGAGTCTTTTTTCTTCAACGAAGTAAGTATTGTGACATTCTGAATCTTCTTTCATTTAGCAATTTCTATTTTGTCGCTTTGCTAATAAAAAAATCTTACCAAGTAATTTTTTATCCTATTCAGGCCAATAGTCAGTTATTTCTCGTTAACTGCCTGTGCCAACGTGTTTTATTTATTTTTAGCATTTAGGTTGTAATAAATTTAATCTAATCTTCAGCTTCCTCTGTAAAAGAATTCCAAATAGTTTGTATAAAAACGCCTTTATTCTAACTATTTCGAAATGCAGGTTTGACGCTGTTATTCATTTTGCTGGTCTGAAAGCTGTTGGCGAAAGTGTCCAAAAACCATTGCTGTACTTTGACAACAATCTGATTGGCACGATAACTCTGTTGGAAGTTATGGCTGCTCATGGATGCAAAAAGGTACTACTCATATGTAACTATGTTCTCATTTTATATTCAAATGCAAAGTTGTCTTTTTACCCCCTCTCTTTAACTTTTTGGCTGTATTGGTTACCTGTATCATGTCCTCTCATGTGTCTTTTGAATATCTGGGTTTGGCCTACTTGTCCATTACTTTTTAGCTGTGGCATGTGATATTCCCCAGCTATTTCACACAAACACTTCTTATGTTATGCCATTTTGTTTAGGACATGCTAAAGAAAGACGTATTAAGCAAAGCTTCGAAGGTAAAAAGAGAGACCCATTTAGTTTACTATAAAAAACAACATAACAAGAGTTCCGGATTTTAATTTGCTAGGTTTTCTTGTGTATCAATCATATGACCTCATAAGAAGTGTTCTTTTATAACTCAAGTCCTTGACTTTGTTATTTACGTAAATATGCGAGAGCTTGTTATTTAATTTTTTGCTGAAATCATGACTCACAAGTGAATATGATCACTGATGAAACACGGACGACTGATAAGCATCTTTTTTCCTTTGTGTTTTGATTATATTATTCATCGTTGTTTTACGCGTAAAATAGTTAGAGAGTCTGGTATATGATTTAAATAACTGAACAGGCTTAAATTCAAATCTATTTAATAAATTTGAGTTACTTGGTTGTTGCTCCTAAAGTCTCAACCTTCTACCCAACAGTTTTCTTTCCTGGTCTTTTTTTTCTCTCAAGATCGTTAATTAATTTCCTTAGCTGACTTCAACCCTGGATTATCTCAGATGGTATTTTCGTCGTCAGCTACTGTTTATGGTTGGCCAAAGGAGGTGCCTTGCACAGAGGAGTTTCCCCTCAGTGCTACAAATCCCTATGGACGAACGAAGGTATATTTAGGCCATTTCATCTGTACTCCTTTTATTTTCTCTTCTTTTTTTTTTTTGCCAAAAATAAAGCATATTTGCAAGTTCATCTACTGATTCTGGGCAATTGGGTGGGTACTTCCAGCTCTTCATTGAAGACATATGTCGCGATGTATATCAATCCGATTCTGATTGGAAAATCATTTTGCTTCGTTATTTTAACCCTGTTGGTGCTCATCCTAGTGGGTATATTGGCGAAGATCCTCGTGGGATTCCAAATAATCTAATGCCCTTTGTGCAACAAGTAGCTGTTGGAAGACGACCTGAGCTTACTGTATATGGAACTGACTACTCAACACCTGATGGAACTGGGGTATCTATTTTTCCTTTTTCTTTTTATGTTTTCGTGATTATGAGAATGCTTTTTTGTATGTTGTGATTGTTATCGGACTTATTCTGTCTGTTGTTTTTTCTTCCTCATGATTTATAGAGCTTTTCTTATTGATGGTTTTGTTGATCCAATTATTCAGGTACGTGACTACATTCATGTTGTGGATTTAGCAGATGGGCATATTGCTGCTTTAAAGAAGTTGTCGGATCCTTCAATAGGTATGCACTTCACTATTTATTCTAATGTCCCCTTCTCTACGTATGAAATTGTTCAATTCCCACCAGTGATTTTGGAGGATAAACTTGGGTTGGCTTGGGATAGTAATTCGAACCTGGTCCTGTTTGTAATTGTTTTTATTATAACAACAATATAGAAAGAAAAAAAAAACATTCTCACATGTAAGTTAAATATGTCAATTTATCTACAATTTCTGTTCGTTTCTCTATGTTAACAATCATCTTGGCCTTTTTCTCTTTTTGGGTCGACCCATAGTGAGAATGCGACGTAATATATCCGACAGGGCAATTTGTCTTGTTTGTTATTGATTTTTAGAAGTCAGAGCAGGTATATTTGTGTATTCGCTCTTCTCCCAGGCCTGAAATTGTGATATTTTAGGAAATATACTTGCATAGAGATAAGTATGTTCACCATTAGTGGTTGAACTTCCTGTAGTTTTTTTCTCTCTCTTAAAACCTTTTCAGTCACTAATTATCCCCAAATTTTGTTTCATAGAAATATAGAAGCAAAGGCGGTACGAATAACATGTTATATTTTCCAACGTGTCTTGTTATAACGCTCACGCTACCTTTAACTACAGGTTGTGAAGTATACAACCTGGGAACTGGGAAAGGAACATCAGTTCTGCAAATGGTTGCAGCATTTGAGAAAGCATCTGGAAAGGTACAATTTAACTATGACCAGAAAAATGGAGGCCTCTTAGTAGTAGTTTGTTGTGGGGAAATTGTTTCGGCCCTTAGGTATGAGTGATATCATTGTTTGGGTATCACCACTAAAGAACTTGGACATCTGTTGGGCTATAACCTATTTTTTTATATCAAAATAAATAGTTTCCGAGTTTGTGCTAACTATTTAGTCAGTTTCTCTATATCTTCATACATACATCTTGCGGGTTTTTTAAGCGCTCATAGTTAATATTTAAGGTCCTCCAAAGAGGTTAGGTGTGAAATCCCTTGATCCTCTTTAATAAGATTTTAAATAAAAGGTCCTTCAAAGTCCTAATTGTCATTGAAAAGCCTAACATTACTTGTAAGAGCTAGACCAACTTATGTCTAGTATTAGGTTAAAATTGGCATTACCACTCCTATAACTGGCATGAAGGCATCACGATCCTTCATTTGGACGTGCTTTCAAAGAAAAGCTCAACAAGCATAAATAATGGATGTTATAACCAAGTAATGATACCCATTGTTCTTGTTCTCGTTTACAAGAAACTATACCTTTTTTAGCCTGGTTTTTTTCAGAAAATTCCTCTGGTGTTTGCTGCCCGTCGACCTGGTGATGCGGAAACAGTTTATGCATCGACAGAGAAAGCTGAGCGTGAATTGAATTGGAAGTAAGTGTTCTACCCTTGCTTGTGGTAGATATTTTGTATCAAAATTTTCTTTATATGCTTACTCCTATAAGGAAACCAAATTTCGGAATTGAATTGCTGTATTTAATAATTTTCAAGTATTTTTTTAATTCTGTACAAAAGAGAAGGAAAAGAGTTGTTTGGTTGGATGTCTCAAATTGATTCAGATTTTAGAAATTGAACTCACTTTTCAGACCAAAACCATTTGCTATTGTTTGGTTTTGCCAAAACTCTTTTGGTTTAATTTTAAAGAAAGTACAAAAATCAAATATGGAACCTGTCAAATTGCTTACTTAAAAAATTAAGAAATCGTAGAAAATGGAGACCTGATGCAGTTCTCAAATTCTTTAACAAGACTATCACACTTGGTACAAGGTAATATAGAAAGTTAAACAATGGCGATATTCTTTTGATAAATGCATTGCCTCTAAATTTTGACCTATAATAGAATATTTGTCCTTCATTTGTAACACCTTTTCTTTTGCAGAGCTAAGTATGGCATCGACGAGATGTGCCGCGATCAGTGGAACTGGGCTAGCAAAAACCCGTATGGATATGAATCTGAGAATTCTACTACCTAACTGAAGGCCAGCCTAGAATTTACAGTTTTATAGATGGGAAAGGTTTCGAGTTCATCCTATTCTTTAGTATTATTTACATACAAGTACTATAGGTTGATATATGGGATGATGAGAAAAATGAACTTCAATGTTGCTTTTCCTAGTTAAATAATAATCTATCTCGGGTTAAATACAGTTTTTTTTTTGTAAATGGGCTGGTTGGGTTGAAACATATAATGAAATGAGTTTGCCCCCACTGGCACACTCATGGGGGATAAACAAAGTGCTTACTAGGTCTTGTTTTGTGTAGGGTTTTTTTTGCTTTTTTTTTTTAATATGTTTTCCAATCTTGTAATAAATTCACTTCACGTGCTGGGATTTGGCATCTCCGCTTATAAATAGTTCATTATTTCACAGTTCATCGATTTTGTGTTTCAGCTTTTCTTCCTAGCCGTGTTTAAATTTTTCCGTCTCCCTCGATTACTTGTGATAACTTGCTAGATATTTATAAAGAGCAATGCTCCATTCCTTTTTTCATTTCCAGAAAACTGAGTTTTTATTTGAACTCAAGCCTTTATCATATGCTTAAAGTATAACTCTTCAGGTAAAGCAGTATATTCTATTTTCAGAAAGAAATTTGGTAAGGTATACTTTATACTAGAATGTGAAGAAAACCAATAGGTTACACACACAATTTGTATGTGCACGTCATACTCTGTTGTATCTTCTTTACTAATATTACTTTGAAGCACTTTACTCGAGCATTCTTAAACTGCACAATTTGTTTATTCCTTTGCTTCATGTGCACCACTTATGAAGAGTGTTCCAATTTTTAAAGTTAATGATATGGTAGTAGGAAGAGTAAAATGTGTTCTTAATTTCAAAAATAATAATACTAGCAGTATGTGTCATTACTCGGATCCCCAGGAAAAAGGGGGCCAAGTTGAATAATTTGCGTAATTTATGCGTTTAGTCACATAATGCGGGTCCAATCACAGCACTGGCCCCCTTAATACTCGAGCACCCCCTCCTTCCACTTTTTTGTGTTTTACTGTGTAGAATTTTATGTTCAGTTACTAAGGAGAAAATTTTCTTAGTTTTTTAAGTTGAATAGCATTTCATTGTTTTATTTTGCGTTCTTCTTTTTGCCAAGAAAGTATGAAGAAGTTTTCTTGGTTTGGAATAGCTTACATTTTTCATCGGGAGTTACAACCAAACAGATTACTCCTACGCGATTGTTGTGAAAGAGCAATTGATCATACTCATGTTTGGATCGTTACCTGGCATTTAATATCAACAAGGACGGTGACGTTCCCCTTTAGGCGTATTCCATAAGACCATAACTAATTATACAGCAAATAGAAGCTCGATTTACGGTACCCTAACTTCCAGATTAATCACAGAGCTTATAAATTGTAGCCCAGGTAAAGTTCACAAAGATAGCAAACTATTGTAACAACACATTGGCATTAAATTTACACTTCACTGGATCTTGAAACCCGAAGTTTAAGTTACGAAATGCAGGTAAACATGGAAGGTTAAAACAGTAATAAAAAAAATATAAGTACTTCAAGCTAACAAGTTGGAATTGGAACTAGCAGTGAAAACCAATCACAGACCCGTCACTCAAAGAAACAGCGACCGGACATTCCGAGGTAGCCTCCACATGATGAGAAAATAGATGCAAAATCCTAACTTTCCCCACCAGCCTCATCCTTGACTCGATCTCCATCTCCTTCCTGAACCCTGTTGATCCCACAGTCAACAAAAATGGACGGACGGAAAAGGTCGCCGCCATGAGCTGGCTCCTCCCTGCGGCGATCTCGCCTGAAAGGAAAAACCAAGTTGGTCAGTGAGGAGGAACTAGTTGGTTGGTGACATAAGGAGACAGAAAAAGAAGGGGGTTAATATCACCATGCATGTAGCTTATCTAAAATTTTAAATCGAGTACATGTCACTATTCACAAACATGAGAGTATGTTGGTTATAAAGGGAGTAACTAACTAGGTGGTGTCATGGCAGAAACCTAATCGCGAAACTTACCTGAAAATTTCGATTAGAGTATTCGCTTGCGGAGACAAACCACCACAAAATGATGGTTGAATACTAACAGATGTTCGATCACTATTTTGTTGTTATAACTGTCGTGGCTAAATTGATCATACAAATAGTATCATAGATGTTAATTTAACCACACTCAGCAACAAATATAGTAACATGGCACTCGTTAATATCCCGACTTTTTTTAGTGACCATAATACCAAATAGGTATCATGTAGGAAACTATGTGACTAGTAGGTCAGATAATACACGAAAAGTGACAAAAAATAATATTTTCCCATGTAGTTTATTTTTTGAAAAAAACCAACATGTATCAATCGCTTGCCTAGACAAAGATGTAAATGACGACTACAGGGAAGTAGCTAGGGAAGCCACTATAAAGAGCAGAAACACAATTTTTCACCGCAAAACTTACCTAAAAAAATCGATTGAAGGAGAAAATCAACCACAACAAATGGATGAATATGTACTAAACAAATTCGATTACTATTTTGTTGATAAAACTGTCCTGGGTAAATTGATCATAGAAATAACAACATAGTTGTTCATTTAACCACACTCAGTATAGCAACAAAGATATTAACATGGTATTCGTTAGTATCCCGACTTTTTTTAGTGACCATAATACCAAATAGGTAACATGGAAGAATTAGGTGACAAATAAGTCAAATGCAAGCCACGAAAAGTGACGAGAGTAAATGTTTTCCCATGTAGCTTATTTTTTTTTTTAAACACGGTATCATTCGCTTGCCTGGACAAAAGATGTAACTGACGGCTATACATCATACACTATGGAAGAGAAGCCACGCTATAAAGAATAGGAAAACATTTTTTTGTGAACTACTAAAAAATCATGGTAGCACTTGCCTGCAGGGACAAACATGAAACCGAGTTGTTTTCCGCCATAGAGGAGCTGGAGCGAGCTGTCGTAGTGAGAGAAAGCTACATGGTTGGGATTAGTGACGGAGGCGTAAAGAGCGAAGGTGAGTGTGACGGTACCATTATTGACAGAGAAGGATGGGAGGTTTATGGTGTTGACGGAAATGGTGGGTGATTTTGGGTTAAATAAAGTGAAGAATACGATTAGGATGAGAATGACGATAAATATTATGAATGTTGTCGCTAGGATGCATGAAGCGAGGTTCGTCCGGCCAGATGGCGGCTTATGCGGCCTCGGTTTTACCATAGAGTGATATTGGCTGGTGAGAGACGGTTCTATCAAATATGCATGGAATGGTATAAATGGGAAAGCTAAATGATTTTGTGTTTTTTACTTTGTTGAAATTTTTTGGTCTTGGTGGTGGAAAGTGGGACTAATTTTGTCCATAGTGATACAAAAAGAAGGATATTTATTTCAAAGGGAGGATGTGCTTTTAAGAAGTGTTTCGCGGAGCATAGAACGGAATCACGTAGGCGTGTTTTCTTGGAGAGAAAGAGGGGAAAGAATTCATTTTCATCGAAATTTGTATACTTAGCAAGCGCAAACTCAAAACGGACCCAAAAACTAAATTTAGTAATCTTGAAAGAAGTCTAGAATCAAGACAAAGGTTCGTAAAATCAAGGAAGTGGTGAACGCATCACCGCTTCTTTCTCTCTAACCAACAAAAAATGGAATTGTCGTAAAGTTTAACAAAACAATCAAACAGGGTTTTGTACGCCCTCCTAGATTTATAGATCGGAACAATGTAGCTTTGACACCGACTTTGGTATCAAAGAAGAAAACCGATGACTCAAGTTCTTTTCCTTAATTATGAACAACTAGACCCCTAACATGAACGGTACGGAATAAAAGTTAACACTTCTAAGTTCGGCTATGCTCTTTATGATCAAGAACTATATATTTAGGAAAAACTACTGTTTACTACACCAACTTATTGGTGGTTAAAAATTTACATACTCAAATTACAAAATTAACAATTTACATACTAACTATAATATATCTATCAATCAACACATTTTAGTTGATTTATGTTAACTTTTTAAGAGAAGTTTGGTCACGTGTGATCACGTATCCACTTCCCGTTATGATTGAAGGATAAAACAAACATCAACCAAAAATTGGTTACAAAGTTAACATAAATCAACTTAACTATGTTGATCGATAGATCATTTATAGGTGAATATGTAAATTGTTAATCTTATAAGATAAATGCAAATTATTAATCACCATTGGTTTAGTAACGATAATTATCCCATATATTTATTCAGAGGCGAAATTTTATGAGATACAACCTCGAAGGTTTTCGGAGAAGATGATGATGCAGGTAAAGACTTTGTGATTGAGATTAACTAATCTATTCCATAAGATAAAGGTTACTTCTGAGGATATTCATATAATAACCAGGTTATCTGAATTAGAACACCAAATTGTTGAGATCTGAGAGCTCCAAATCATAATTATCCCCTTCTTCGTATATACAAAATGTATGAACCGTTATTTTTCCTTCCATTTATATAGAGTGATTGCCTCTCTACTCTATAAAGTTAGCTACTTAGCTTTAACACCAATTGCATCAATGTATCTATGACATTGTTACCTTATTTTGTGGAAATTTTACAAAAAACCATTCTACATCAATTATCCCATCAACCCCTAAAATTCAAAAAATATGCTAATTATAGGAAAATGCTAAGATAATTGATGCGGATGCTCTAACAGCATCCGCATTACGTACCTTAAACATTTTCTCAAACCTAACAATTTTACAGCTTTTAAAGAACCATTTTTATTTATACTACTTTTCACATCCTTATAAATTTTCCTATAATAACCATAAATCATTTTTTTCCTTTTCTTATTAACTTATTTCCTTCCATTCATACATTTACAACTACTTTTTTTTGTTTATATCTTAAATAATAAAAATCAGGCTAATAATAACAAAAAAACAGTATTACGAAAACTCGTTTTTTTTAAGCTCGATTTTGAAGCCTCATGTTTAATCCGCCCAAATAGATGCTATGTTCATCATTTGCCTAATTGAAAAACTTATTCTATTTTAATTGTATAAAAACAGTAGAAAGAATCTAAAACTACTTCTAAATTAGAGGCACTTAAATGGAGAATAAAAAATTAAAACTTAGCAAAATTTACTTGATAAAACATAAATTTCGGATTTGATTGATCTAAAAGTTCCTATTCCAAGTTGTGAGAATTAATGATTTTTTTTAAAGGGTGAGAATTAAAGAATTATGTGAACAATATAAATATAGAAGAAATAAATTGGCTTACAATTGATATAAAAACTATGTTGAGTTCATGTTTACTTCTGAGGATATTCATATAATGATGTTAGTTTTAAGGTCAGGAAACCAGATGCAGTTGCACAGGGCTAGTCCCCCAGCTGTTGGTACATTTTTTACAACTTTGATTTTTTTTTTGCTTTCAAATTTTGTTTTTGCAAAAGCTGGTCTTTAACCTTTCGAATTCTACTAGTGAAAGTTCATGAGATACACCATTAACTGTTTGTTAAGAAAAAACAAGTAAAATTATAGTTAGTACACCTAGTTTGCCACCTCAACAACTCAAGACAAAAGATTTCACGTAGAATTCGGATGGCCAAAATACTTGTTTTATACCTTCAAAAAGTGAAGTCAAATTGCATTGGTAAACAATCTCGTCTCTATTGTCTCTATTTAATTTAATTGTATTCTATGAAATTAGGTTGAGTTTATATCAAAATCAAGTAAATAAAACATATCACAAATGTAACCGTACAAGATTAATTTTGAAAAAACTTCACTTTAATAATTTTGATAAATACAAGTATAACCCGATTCTACTTAATTTTCTTTCGAGGCTGGATTTATCGACTGCAAAATATATGTTTCCACGTATAAACCGTAAATCCGAATTACAAACTGTAATTTGGATTTACGGTTTATTTTTTTTACGGTTATTTAAAAAAAAACAGATAAACCGTAAATCCGCATTTTGGCATCAAAACAGACATTTTAGAATGGAAAAATACGAGTCCAAATCTTCTAACCCCTATTCTATACCTCCTTCCGTACCTCCTTTTTTATTTTTACTTAAATTTTAAATTTTCACAACTTATACCGTAATTTTATAAACTTTTATATTATATTGTATTCAAATTTTAAAACATTTGAACATAATATTGTTTTAGATAATTTTTTTAATATTCAATGTTTAATTTACACTGATTTATACATTTATTTCAAAATAAATTGTGTGTTGATTTTTTTTAAAAAATAATTATTGCAATTTATTGATAATATATTATAGTAATTGAACAATTTTTTAAAATTTTTAAATTTTTTTTTTAAATAAAATAAGTGGCCGTGTATACAGCTTATTTCTTTAAATTCTCTCTTTACCCGCCAACAGACTCTCTCTCTTCATCATGGATCCCTCCCTCCTCATCCCTTTCTCTCTCCTCCTCGCCGCAACCTCTCTTTACCCCACGGCCACCGCCCTCGTCTACCCACAATACCTCACCGACCCCATTTTACTAAACCCATCCCCCTCCCCATCACCATACCCTTCTCAAACCCCATTTCCCTCGCCATCCCGAACCGAAGCACCTCTCTCTCCTCCGACCATACCGGCACTGTTTGTTCTCGGAGACTCTTCTGTAGATTGCGGTACAAATAACTTCTTGGGAACCTTTGCAAGAGCCGATCGGTTGCCTTACGGAAAGGATTTCGATACTCATTCCCCTACTGGTCGCTTTTCTAACGGACGTATCCCTGTCGATTATCTCGGTATTTGCCATCTTTAAATTTTAATCTATTTCTCTGTTTATTTGAAGCTATTCTTTATTGAAGTGATTAGGGTTTTCTTTTCCTTTCCTTTCCTTTTCGGTTTGAGTTTTATTCTGTTTCTTGATTTTATGAAAATATGATATCTTTTTGGCTTCTCTAACGGACGTATCCCCGTTCTTGGTACTTTTTTTTTATTAAGATTTGAATATTTTTTAACTTGTTACTTGATGTTGTTGTTTATTGAAGCGATTAGGGTTTCTTTTTCCTTTTCGGTTTAAGTTTTATTCTGTTTTTTTAAAAAAAAGATGTTATTTTTGGGCTCTTTCTTTATTTATTAGGCGAGATTTTGATTTGAGAGAATAGAGAAGGATAGGCCTTACAGAAGTAAATGTACTTGCTTTTTAATTTATTTTATTTTATTTACTTTTGTTACTTGATTTTATTGTTTATTGAAGAGATTTGGGTTTCTTTTTCTGTTCGGTTTGAGTTTTATTTTGTTTCTTGATTTTATGGTGTGGCTGATGAGAAGATATGATTAAATTAATATGTGCTCTTTAAAATATCTTTTAGGTTTTTCTTTTGTTTTCGGTTTGAGTTTTATTCTGTTTCTTGATGGCTGATGAGAAGATATGATGAAAAGAAGATGTTTCTTTTGGGTCTTTCTTTATTTATTAGGAGAAATTTGGATTCGATAGAATAGAGAATAGATTGAAGTTTTAGGGTCTTCTTTGTTTCTCCCCTTGTAATTTATCTTCTTGATTTTGTAAGAAATAGGGCAAAAAGTAAGTGATGTAGTTGCATCTTTTTATGGGTTTTGTAAGACAGTTCAATGGACTAAACTAATTTGCAAGTATTTTTTCTCTGTTTTGGGGTTTGATCGTTTTTCACTGACATGGAAAATCATTGAGAATTGGGCTCCTCTTACTAGTGAACGGAGTCTTTGTCAAAAGAAATTCGTTGAGAAAGGGCAGATGGACGCTTTTTGGTTCAGTTACTACAAATTCTCTTTTTTCCCTCCTGAATCCAGAAAAGAATGAATTTTTTGAAGTATCCGAGTTTGAGTATATACCGGGTTGTCGATTTTAGTTGCTATCTACATCTCTTGTTGATTTATGCAAAAATATTTAATGAAGCAAAAAAGAAAAAAAAATGAGAATTTAGATTTGCAAATTGAGGGTTTTGGAAATTTATAAAGATATACCTCTTGCTCTATTATCTTCTTATGAATTATATTAGTATATGAATAATACTAGTATATGAATTTTCTGCTCAGCCTTACTTGGTGTCAAATTGGTGTCAACAATATTTTGCCGTTTCATTTCCTATTTGATTCCGAAAGAGAACAACGGAAAAAGAAAGGAGCACAAAATTTCCAAAATGATTAAGTAGTTAATAATTAATGCACTATGATTCTCGAAAGATAATGATGGAAACAGAAATGAGCACAAAAATTGCCAAAATGTTTAAAGTAGTTAATAATTAAAGCACTACAATTCTGAAAAGCGATTGATCGAAACATAAGTGCGCACAAAATACCAAAATGTTAAATTTGTTCAATTCTATGATATTTTTATACTAATTTCGTTTGTTCTCTGTAAGTTGTAGAAGTATTACAGTATATTGATATAGACATTTTTTTTTCTGGTTAATTTGAACAGCTCTAAGGCTAGGGCTTCCATTTGTGCCGAGCTATTTAGGACAGACAGGTTCAGTCGAAGAAATGATTCATGGAGTGAATTATGCATCTGCTGGTGCTGGTATCATCTTCTCGAGTGGCTCAGAATTGGTACTTCATCAAACTTCTGCACCTTAAACTTTTATCCACTTAGTATCACTGCATATCAAAATTTCAAAGCTAGTTGCATCTTCATAGGGAATTGGTTTCAGCAAGTTCGTGTCATTTTCCCTTATTTTGGAGCGTACTGTCTAACCAATTTTGTTTCTAAATATTCTGAACACGACGCTCATAATTGTCAATTGATACTGTAATCATTATCTTTAAACCCACTATTGGATACATTAAGGAGATTTTTATGGCAATGTTGAAGTGTACAATCTTCGAAGGGGTTAACTAACATTCACCAAAGGTCATGCTTTTTGTTCGAAGCTGGAACATTAAAAGTCCAAACTTCAAAAAAGATTATGCGCTTGAGTTTTTATGGAAACACAAAATATATGCTAGTTTTAGAAAAATATTTATGAAGTTGTTGCTTCATTTCAAAACCAGGTTTAGGGAATGATAAAAACAGATTCTTCCACGATCTTTAAACCTGTGTCGGTATTTCTATTAGCCCTTTCCCGACTTATTCTTTTTCTTTTTATTATTGGGGGGGCTTTGCTGGTTGAATCTAATAAGCTCTGTTTTTTAAGCTTAAAAGCTGGACTGCATTCCATTGACTGTTGACCAGCTTACAGCCTGCATTTCTCTGGGGGTTTTTTAGCAGAAAAGCTATAAATTTCGAACTTGACAAATCCAACTTTTTTCTCAACTTGCATCTGCATCCAAACAGTCCCCTGGAGTAATGTAACCATTGCCTGATATTTTATAAACACTTCAGTCAAGGATTAAGATTGAACTAAATTTTGACAGGGTCAACACATCTCTTTCACTCAGCAAATCCAACAAGTTATTGATACTTTACAGCAATTCTCATTGAGTATGGGCGAGGAGGCAGCATCGCATCTCATCTCAAACTCGATTTTTTACATTTCAGTCGGGACTAATGACTACATACATTACTATCTACGTAATGTATCCAATGTTCAATCTCTTTATCTGCCATGGAACTTTAACCAGTTCTTGAGAAACACCATGAAACAGGAACTCAAGGTAACAAATACTCTTCTTTTTTAGGTACTTAAGGTAACAAATACTCTGAATATGTTTATTTGTTGTTCCTATTTTGAAAAATAGAGCTCATTCATTTATGCCTTTAAAGCCCGTTCCTTCAATTTACTTGTTTCTAGAACAAATTTCCATGTCTTTTACTTCTCTTTGTTCTCTTCCAACCATGAGATACATTCAGAGAATTAGATTCGATGACTACGCTAGCTTTTATAGACTACAGGAGGTGTTAGTTTTATAGAAAATAGTTCTGTCCGAAACTTTGATGTCATGTTACTTTTTCCAGTCTGGACATTATTTTAAAGACATAGAAACAATTTTCCTTGAACAAATTTTCTTTTTAAACAGAATTTTGATTTTAAAAATTACTTTTTTGTCTTGACATCAATGGAAAAGTGCAAACAAACTTAAACTGGAAAGCTCTATGAGTGCTACTAACGACATTAGTTTTGAGACCATGATATCTAATTATTTTTTAAATGGTGTTACAGATTTTGTATGATGAAAATGTGAGAAGGATAGTGGTGACTGGACTTCCCCCAATTGGTTGCGCTCCTTATTACTTATGGGAATATGGTAGCGTAAATGGAGAGTGTATAGATATGATAAATGACATGATAACGGAGCTTAACTTTGCCCTAAGATTCATGGTCGAGGAACTATCTGAAGAGCTAGAAAACCTCGACATCATATTCTGCGACGTTTTTGAAGCATCCATGGATATCATTAAGAACCACGATCGCTATGGTAATTACAATAAATGGCTTGCTTTTTAGCAGCTTTTAAGTAATAAGTTGGGTATTCAAGTTTGATATGAAAAAAATTAGGGTTTGATACAGCTTAAAAGTTTCTAGCCTTTTCAAGATAAAAGATAAGAAGAAGTTCAAGATTTAAACTAGTCCAACCATATACAGCCAACTTCTAAATAAAAAGCAAAAAGTTGAGCTCAAAAGCTGCAACCAAGCAAGGTCCATATATGCTGGCATTTATGCACTATGGGATTTTTGAATGCAGCTTGTTAGTATATAGATTGAATTCTTTTGAGTTTGATTAAAAAAATATGTCCATCCAGCTTAAATTTTCTATCTTTTATGATAAAGAAAATCAGAAAGTTCAGCCTAAGTGGTCAACCAAATAATGTTCAACTTTTTGGTATATAAAGGGGCTGACCTTGAAAGATGCAACCAAGCAAGGTTTAAATAATCATTCAACCCTTTCTGTTTTTCTGTCTTTAAGAAACATAGCTTGAAATACTACTTGTTTTTAAAATTCAGGGTTTAATGTGACTACGGATGCTTGTTGTGGGTTAGGCATGTATAGGGGCTTGGTCCTCTGTCTTACTCCTGAGATGGCTTGCGAAAATGCTTCTACTCATTTATGGTGGGACCAGTTTCATCCAACTGACGCCGTGAACAAGATTTTAGCAGATAATGTTTGGTCTAGTCTACACACTGAAATGTGTTATCCCATGAACCTGCAGACTATGATAGCTCGAGGTAGTAAATAAATGACTGGACAAAGAAAACTTCGGATTATGGAGGAGGCAAATTCTTTAAATTTTGAGAAGATGTTTTCCTTTATTGCATTAATAATGGAATTCATTGTTAGGACGTATTACGGCTGATAGGCATTTTGGGGGGTACCTCTCGCCTGCTTATGTTGTATTTTTGTAAAAAACAGTAGAGTTGTAAAGAAGAGGAATGTGAAAATCTTGTGCAAATAGTGAGATGATCTTTTGTTCCTAGCCACAAGGGTGTATACTGATTTGTCAAGGAGATTTATACTAGTGTATATTTTGCTAGTCCTAATCAATAATCTTTTGTGAAGGTTTCTTCTTTTCATGGTATGAGTAGTTATTGTGGTTGTTACCTTGGAAATGTGTTGCCTTCGTTTTTAGCTCTGATATGAGCCTGCTAAAAAAAATAGTTTGTTGAAGTCTTGTTCTATTACCTAGATGGCTAGATCAACATATTTGCAGATTTAAATTGTATGGCTTGATTTTATAACACTCCTATTCACAGCCTGGTTGTGGTGTTTTGAATCTTTTGATATTATTTTGTTATTTTATACCTTTCAAAGACGCATATGTACATTATGCACATGCCGTGTGTGCAGCTTGTGGGTACTTTGAACCATAGTTGACGAGAAATGGAAGTAAGAAACAAACCAAACTTAGTCGTGGACATAGGAAGCTGAAAGTGGGAAACTCGATTTATTAAAGGAGAAACGAGTTTTTCAGTAACTATGCATTTTAAACTTCTAACAACGGTCTGTTGATGATATTTGAGTGACTTGAGATAGAAAAAAAGTTTAAATTTTGTTATATTTTTTGTGAGTTATTGATGAATCGATCCAACCTTCAAAAGAAACAATGCTGAATGAGAATTAAAGCATTCTTGATTCCTGGTTTGCAACTTTTCGATTATATTTCCAAAGCGGAATTTGTATCACACTCATGCCCGCACGCGTGCAGACCCAAAAATCTCTTGGATGTAATTAGACTTTAGAGTTTTAGAGATTATATAATCCCTTTTTTTTTATCTCCCTTCTACTTAAGTCCCTCAACTAGTAAATTACATACTAAACTGTAATTTTGCTAAGAATCATGGGTCCAAGTCGAGACAATACTCAAACTCAAGGGACCATCAATGCAACTTAAACCCAAATAGACCAATATCTCTCTCTCTCTCTCTAAATTGCTTCATACCACCTGCTCAGTTTTTCTCATATACTAAATTCCATTAAAACCCAAATTATGTAAACAAATAAAAATAAAACAATGTTAACCTTATCAACCACCATACCTAACAAATCCAGGTTAACCCTAAATCCAAAATCCTATTTAACAACCAAATCCCCAATCTTTATCTATAAACCCTTTTCTTTATTTAATAAACTTAATTCCAAATCCAATAAAAATGACACTAATAACTCAAATGAGGATTTTGTTACAAGGGTTTTAAGAGAAAACCCAAGCCAGGTTGAACCCAAGTTCTTAATTGACAAAAAGCTCTATTCTTTGAAGGAAAAACAGGATTTGCTTAAAAATGGTTTTAATCCGCGGTTTTCAGAGTTTTTGAAAAAGGCTAAGCTGACACGTGGCGAGGAGAGAGAAGAGAGTGGGGAAGAGAGAGAGTCTGTGTATTTAAAGGATATATTAAGGGAGCATAAAGGTCAATTATATGTACCTGAGCAGATTTTTGGAAAGAGTTTATCCGAAGATGAGAGGTTTAATAGTACCTTTAAGAGTTTGCCTAAACTGGGATTTGATGATTTTCAAAAGTATTTGAAGAGTGATAAGGTGAAGCTATTGACGATAAAAGAGGATGCTCGTGTGGTTAATGGCTCTCGGGATTTCATTGTGGAATTGAAAGAAATTCCGGGTGACAAAAGCTTGCAGAGAACCCAATGGTGAGTTTTTTTGTCACCTTATGATTTTGGTTTTTTCGATTGTTTTTAAATTTTAATGGATTACTAGGACTCGGGTTTGATGTAATTCTAAGTGTTGGTAGCGGTACTTCCCATTTTTATGCAATGAATGACAATGGTTGTGTTAGGAACAATATATACCATGAAGTTCACGTACTTACATTTTCCGTATCGATTTGATTTTAGTTGTGGAATTGAAGGAATTCCATGTGTTGAAACTTGGAGGAAATAAACGGTGAAACTCTCGTTATTTGTCAAATGGTTATTTTGTTGATTTTTATGTGTATATCTAATCCTTGAAATTACTTATGTTCGATTATCTGGTATTGTTTCTTCTTGGCTTCTCATGGTGTTTTACAGATTAGAGTTGCTCCGTTCTCTACCAAAGAGTAGTTATTGAAACAGAGAATTGTGTACCTTTTTATGTATATTTTGTAGTTGTGTACCATTTTTTGATTATTTGAATCGTCTTATAGGGCAATGAGATTGGATGAGAGCCAAGCGGAAATTGTTTTGGAGCAATACACAGGGCCACGATATGAAATAGAGAAGCAGACCATGGTACTGTAATTTTGTATGTTTCACATATGTAGTCCCCTCCGGAATATTTTTTGTTAAATAAATTTTATGGTTCTTTGAGTAGACGCTTGAATGATGATATTCTATGTTCATCAAGGGAATAATTCTTACAGGAATGGAAAATGGAGATATTTCTCTAATTAGGAAAGTTAATGATTGATGGGAATGAGACTGCTAATTGGGTGGACTTTTGTAAGAATGTTTACGTAAGGAAAAGCCATGTAATAAAAGAACTCTTATAAATAGTGAATACCCGATTTTCGACAGTCTGTTATGTTTCCTTGATGCACCTGAACCAAACATAGGATAAGAGCTCAGTTGCAATTCATAGTTAAACAATGAAGTGACAGAAAAAGTGAAAAAGGGGACTAAAAAAAAAAACTCTCTTCTGCTACAATCAGGGTGAATGACAATTAGACACAATGCAAGGTAAAAACAGAAACAGTGAAATTACAGTCCATAGGGCATACCACTTGATTTTTACTCACCATTTCTATATGCTAGTGGTCAAAAAGAATATTATTACATCCTTTAACTTGACTCTCTGTTAAATTTTCCATCCAAACCGTTCATTTATAGATAAATCGTTTACAGGCTTGGGTCGGAAAATTACCAGAGTACCCCCATCCAGTTGCATCCTCAATATCAAGCAGAATAATTGTAGAGCTTGGAATGTTGACAGCTGTTATGGCTACAGCTGCTGTTGTTGTTGGAGGGTTCTTAGCTTCCGCAGTGTTTGCTGTTACTAGTTTTGTATTTGTGGCCACTGTATATGTTGTATGGCCCGTTGTGAAGCCTTTTCTAAAGCTTTTTCTTGGTCTCGTTTTGGGTGTTTTAGAGAGAGTGTGGGATAAGATTGTTGACTTTTTCACAGACGGAGGTTTTTTCTCTAAAATATATGAAGTTTACACCTTTGGCGGTGTTTCTGCTAGTCTTGAAATGCTAAAGCCAATCATGCTAGTGGTTTTGACGATGGCTCTTCTAATACGTTTTACTCTTTCTAGACGACCCAAGAATTTCAGGAAATGGGTGAGGTTTACTTGTATTATATTATTTGGTTTGTATGTTTGGGGACGGTTATATATGACTAGATTTTTGGTATTTACAGGATATATGGCAAGGAATCGAATTTTCTCAATCCAAACCACAAGCTCGTGTTGATGTTAGTCTTTAATTATTCTTTCAGTTTTCCCCTTCTTTCTTTTTAAATATATATGCATATGAGTATGATATTCTTTTTTATTGCATTTTGTTGCCATTTTTCCAGGGTTCTACTGGAGTTATGTTTAGTGATGTGGCTGGGATTGACGAAGCAGTCGAAGAGCTCCAGGAGGTAATGATTCTTTTTTGTTTTAAATTCATATTCACAGTCTGTGGAAAGTAATCTGCCAGATAAGTATTTAAAGATGTTTAGCTGTTTTCCCTGCTTATATTACAGGCGTCAATTTATAATTTCACTACGTCATTACTGTAAGTCTGTAAGTTTAAATTAAGAACTCAGAATCTCTTGAAGTGTTTTACTGGTTATGCATCAGTGTTGACTGAGAAAGACTAATCTAATAGTAACAACTTAATTAGCACGTGTACCCAACAACGGTTTAACAGACTTTTCTCATCGTTTTCATCGGAGAAGAGACCCCCTTGTTTGGAAATTTTAGATACTTGTAGAACATGACGGACTTTGCTCTCTAAAGATACATTACGTATCATGTATTGATTTTCATAAGTTCTGACACTTTCTGTCGATTTTCTTCTTTGTCTTGAACATCATCACAATGTGTTACAATTTTGGTCCTTATTAGGAATATCAGCTCGATGTTCAAGAATTTTTGTTCAGGCCGTGCATAGTGAATTTGAAGTTATTGGCCCTATTTTAGCCTTCTAATACCATTTACATCTATTTTACTGTGGCAATTAGTTGGTGAGATATTTGAAGAATCCAGACTTATTTGACAAAATGGGAATCAAGCCTCCACATGGGGTCTTATTAGAGGGCCCTCCTGGATGTGGAAAGGTAAGTTATATATTTGCGTTATTTTTTTTTTTTTTTGCTGCTTGAACTGTGTTTCCTTATGTTTCTAGAAACAAATTTTAGTTACATCTTCGAGAGTTCTCGGATTCTAGAGACCAACATACGATTTTCTTTTGTCTTTCTTTTCAGACCTTGGTTGCCAAGGCTATAGCTGGGGAAGCTAGTGTTCCATTTTACCAGATGGCTGGTTCAGAATTTGTTGAAGTCTTAGTTGGAGTTGGTTCTTCTCGTATTAGAGATTTGTTCAAAAGAGCTAAGGTGATTTTATTACCACTTTATTCGTCTGTTTCCCGGGCCTGCATTTATATCGACTTAAAACTTATACTTACGCTTCACTAATTTATGAACTTTATCTAACATTTGCCTATTTTCCCTTTACAGGTAAATAGACCATCGGTAATCTTTATCGATGAAATTGATGCATTAGCAACAAGGTGTGTTCATATTTTTTTAGGATTTTGTGATGTTTCTACACAGGTATGACTGACTTCTTTCTATTACTAATATTTTCTTTTTGAATATTATCTAGGCGGCAAGGAACATTCACGGATTCCGGCAATGAATTATACAACTCTTTCACCCAAGAGAGAGAAACTACGCTGAATCAACTTTTAGTAGAGCTAGATGGGTTTGATACAGGCAAAGGTGTAATCTTTTTGGGTGCCACAAATCGAATGGATTTGTTAGATCCAGCTCTTCTTCGACCTGGCCGTTTTGATCGTAAGGTTTGTTAATCTTAGTAAGTATATGAATTAGCTGTGCTGGTAGTTGTGGGTTTACGTTAAGTTTATTGGAACCATATATCTTTTATCTTTTCACTTAATCTGCAGATCAGAATCCGCTCACCTAATGCCAAGGGGCGATTAGATGTCTTGAAAGTTCATGCACGTAAAGTAAAATTGTCTGACACTGTTGATCTGTCGACATATGCCCAGAATTTGCCAGGTACCATTTTCTCTTTTTCATCTTCTGATTTTCAGAATCTTTCTTAAAATTTGCCCTGTTTTCCAAAATAAAATCAGCTCAAACGACACAAGAAAGTGAAGAGTCCAGGAAGTGGGCAAGGAGTTGTGATAAGCTCAAGTCAATTTCAAATTTTCCATGTGTTGCTCGTTTTGTTTCAAGAGCAATCTGATTTTAGCATCGACGGTTGATTACTACATAGATAGTAGGCTTATATATATGTGAGTACCGAGTTAACTTTATATTAAATGTTCACAATTGTCAGGGCATCTTGGCTGTGACTTTGTATTCAACATATTAACTTTAACCAGATAGTTTTTTTTCCTTACATTGAGTAATATCCCCAACGTTTACCTAGTGAAGTTGAAAGTCTGAGGTAGTTCTTCGTGCATCCCATCAAACACCTAGTGTACGAGAGGAATTAACACTGAATAGTTGTTTAAGGAAATGTAATTACAAACGGATGGTTGAGGTGTTAAGTGGGGGACATATTAGGTTGTGTAGACATTTGTTGTGAATTTTGTCTTTGATCTTAGTATTAGAAATCCTGAGTATTAGAAAGGTTTTATAGTTAGAGCTGAAGTATCCGACAAGAAGTGGACTGTTAGCTTCAGCTAATTGCTGAAAGCTTATTTAGGTTGTTAACGTTGACAAGTGCACCCTAAGCTTTTGCTCTTGGCTTTTCTTACTCCAATGGGTACTTTACGAGTCCCTGATGAACACAGTTATTTGTGGTGTAATTCAAATGTTGCCTTTTTGCCCTTGCTCCATTTTGTCGAGAAAGAGCCATCTGCACATCTTTTATTACAATAATTGTTTTTGTTTTGTGTTTGGCACTGACTGGTAAGATGGCTGTTTTGCTACTTAATTATATCGCTATACTTGGCACACTAATGTAGTATCAACGTCGCATGTTAACTTCCATCAGATATCTAAATACTAAATAGATAATCAATAGTAGGCTTATTCATGCAGAGACCTAGCTAAAACTTAACACTAAATGTCTACAATTGTAGCTTGTTCCTGCTGCGATCTTTTTATTCAACATACAAACATCAACATGATAGTTGGTCCTTTTTATTCGAGTAATATATACTACAAGTACCTTATGAAACATAATATCATCAACGTTTGTATTTTTCCCTTTTGCCAATTTTGTCGAAAAAGATCACTTTGTATACTGTTGGGTAATTGTTAAAAAAAATATTATCACAGTATTATCATATGTTTTTATTTTATCGTCAGGATGGACGGGAGCAAAGCTAGCTCAGCTGCTACAAGAGGCAGCTCTTGTGGCGGTAAGAAAAGGTCATAAATCGATAATCCAATCGGATGTGGATGATGCAGTTGATCGTCTAACAGTGGGTCCCAAACGTGTTGGTACAGAGTTGGGTCATCAAGGTCAATGTCGCCGGGCTACTACTGAAGTTGGCACTGCTCTAACAGCTCATCTTCTCAGGCAGCTTGAGAATGCCAAAGTCGAATCTTGCGATCGTATATCTATTAATCCTCGCGGTGAGGTATAATATTGACATTATTTTATCCTATTCAGTTCACCAAATTTTCAATCATCTTGTCTTTCAAATATATTATTGGGGCATTAGGTACCTGTAAAGAACCACATGCCCTCTCATCTGAATTCTGAAATCAACAAACCCATGAGAAATCAAACTGGTTGAAACTTATCTTTTGGGGTAATTTTTTAGTTGATATCGCCGAATAAAAGCTATAAATGAAATCAAAAGTACAAGAGGGCTTGGAATCAAAAATAAAAAAATAAATGATCCAACTAGAACTAAGAAATTCAAATTACTAGCTACTGCTGGATGATAAGGAAATTTATATTTATTACATTCTGTAGAGACCTGTTTAAGTCCATGCTTTTCTATACTGATGCTTTGATGAATTTGTTAGTAAATTGCAAATACCTTCCTTGAGTTTCCATAACATACTCAGACCTCTGGGGTCTCAGTTGATCCAACTTTACCCTCATCTCTTCTTTATTCTGCTGCTTTGCTCTCTTATGACCATGAATTGGTCCATTGCAATAACTTTCGTGTAACCGATCAAAGTTAAGAGTGCTTGCTAGAATTGAAGTTATACTAATAGTTATGTACTTATGGCTATCAAAATTTGAAAGTTGCTTACATATATACCTGAAGAACATGTATATGTTCGTGCTCTAGTTACATTTTTGTTCTGAAAGGATATCGTACAACAGATATGTCCCAAATGATTTACCAGTGTAAATTTATAATCATTAGCCAGTAAATTTGATGGCAAATGTATTTTTCTTTTTAAAAGGGTTTTGCTTTTATTTTTATTTTTGCTCTCTTAGTGATATAAACTGATATGTGCAGACATTGTCTCAAGCCGTTTTCAATAGAATGGATGACGAATCATATATATTTGAACGCAAACCTCAGCTGTTGCATCGCCTTCAGGTATGAATTCTCTTTTTTGGGGGGATTCATTATGGTTCTATTTTTTGTGGTTACCCGGGATGTTTGTTCATGAAGGTATTTCTTGGAGGGAGAGCTGCTGAAGAGGTGATTTACGGCCGGGATACCTCAAAAGCATCAGTAAGCTACCTGGCAGATGCTTCTTGGCTTGCTCGTAAAATAATAACTATGTAAGCCTCTTTTCTGTATTTCTGTTTTCTACCATTTATATCTTGTTTTTTACTTGGCATGATATTTCGTTTACAACGTTGTGGTTGTGTCAGAAAATAGTCCTTTTGTTTCTTGAAACAGAAACAAGATGGGGTGTGCGTTTTTTTCATTAATTTTTCAAACAGGTGGTACAGAATTCCCCTGAAAGTGTCCTCTTTCGAACCAGAAAAAGGTTGTTTTGTTGGGTTCCCTTTTTTTCCGCTGGTACAGGAATTGATATAAAATGAAAAGGGTAGAGTTTTGAAAATGTTTTAGTCAAAGGGTTGATAATTTTTTTTTTTCAAATGTATCTAGTGTCAATAAAAAAACCCTAAATAGAAAAGAGTTATATTTCACCATCTAATCAATTCTTGGGCTTGAGTCTTTTCATATTCGTTAACTTCTCATTTGTTGTGCTTATCAGATGGAATATGGAGAATCCCATGGTAATACACGGAGAGCCACCTCCTTGGAGAAAGAAATCTAAATTTGTAGGCCCGAGGCTTGATTTTGAGGGATCCCTGTACAATGACAATGGTCTAATTGAGCCCCCTGTGAATTTCAACTTGGATGATGACGTCGCAAAGAGGACAGAAGAACTGATGCTTGGTATGTATGGAAAGACGGTTGCTCTTCTGAGACGACATCATGCAGCTTTGCTGAAAACAGTGAAGGTATATATATTATATATCATTAGATATACTTGCGTAGAAATTGTAAGATGGTTTTAAGGAGTTTGACGCTTGAGCTGTGATTGAATTTGAGTTTGCAGGTGCTATTGAATAAGAAGGAAATAAGCGGTGAAGAAATTGAATATATCCTCAGCACGTATCCTCCACATACACCCACTAGTCGTATACTAGAGGAGAAAGACCCTGGTACTCTACCGTTCTTTAAAGAAAAGGATGATGAAGCTGAGAGTCAAGAGGTAGAGTATAGGGTGTTGAATCCTTGACAAAGGGAAGCTCAAGATTAAATTCTAAATGCGAAAAGTGAAAAATCCAGAAGCCAAAAGAAGCATTTTTATCGGAAATCATTATGTTGTCTCTTTTTGGTGGCGTTCTTATCATTGTTTGGAGGAGTTGAAGGTAGTTTTGGAATTAGAATGATGGATTGTTGATTATTTATCGCAGAAGAGAACTCCCTGGTAGGACTCTTGGGTTGCATCTGATACTCGGATCAAACAGTAAAGGATAGAAGAAATATTCTGGGCAAATTTTCCGGTAGCATAGAAGAAAATTGTTGTAATAACTGGTCGTATCAATTTGATCTGCTCAGTTTTGACAAACTCGTAACCCAGTAGAAATTGTTGTATACCGACGACCATCCCTCTAAAATCAAATGAATGGGATGAACATTTTATTTTGACAATGGAAAGTCATTTTATGTTGATGAATTGATGATTTTATCAAGTGCAGCAACTGTTATACCAGCCTTACTGTGAGACAAGTTTATAATGAAACAAATAAACCAAATAAGCTGAGCTTAAAACTGCAACCAAACAAACTCAGAAGCATGTAGCACTCCAATACTCTTGTAAGGGTTGGATCCAAAACATTACAACCACAATTACAATTATGTTATCCAACCAGAAGTATTAACTTGTTGGTATAAATGTTACATGCAGTCATATGAAATGATGGAAGATATGCCAAGAATTAGAGAGCCAACCTTACCTTCTTGAACACCATTTGACACGTGGGTTCCCTATTGCCATATACAGTCAGATTGTCTTGTTCTCAAATGGTGTATATACATAAACTAAGCCCATTTTGTGCAAAAAATTCATCACCACATTCGTATTTCGGTAGACCATGCTAAAAATGTCCCATTCTCATGTAAATACAATTGAAGACTATTTGTGCAAACTAACACCACATATCTATGTTAGGCTAAGAAAATCTGCATATGTACACTCATCAAAGATAAACCCACAATCCTCATCATACAAATGTATCTATAAGGCTCACACTCTATACTCCGAATTCCAGATTCCATCTATTCTGAGAAAACTTGAAAAATCTTCGAAGATGGGGTGTACCTCATCCAAGAGAGTTGAGGTGGCAACTGATGTGTACCGTCCTCCTCCATCTAGTTTCGCTGTTTTTGATATAAACGCAATCAAAGAGCCATGGCTAATGGAAGACGATGAACCGGAGCACCAAAAAGAAAAACCGAAGCATTTACCCCCTCCTATTCTTGACAAGTTAGATACGCTTGAATCCGACAATCCAAAATCATGGGATGAAGTGAGCAAAGCCTTGGAAGACCTCAAGCCCACCCTAACCAACCCTACACCTCCCTCCCCGAAACCTAAACCAGAAGTGAATGCACATGTGTCTGTTGAGAGGCAGGCACAGGCATCTGCGACTCCACGTTTGAAAAGAAAGAGCTTTTCTTTCCACACACTTGACGAGCTTGACGCGAGATCAACCACAAAGGCTGTTACAGAGCCAAGAAAAACCGAATCATGGAGAATGAACTTGAAGAAAAATGAGTCCCGGGTTGTAGTTCCCAGGGTCGAGCCAGACACTGTGGACTACAAACCGGTGAAGGAAAACATATTCATCATGAAGGACAAGATAGAGAGAGAGAAAGAAGGGAAGCCCCCGTCGAGGTGGGACCCTCTCAGTGACTACCCGGAGAAGTGTCCTCCGGGAGGGTCAGAGATTGTGATCTTGTACACGACGTCCTTGGGTGGGGTCCGCCGAACGTTCGAAGACTGCAACAGAGTGAGGGCGATTTTAGAGAATCGGCTGGTGATATTCGACGAGCGTGATGTGGCGCTTCATGGTGGGTTTTTGACTGAGCTGAAAGAGCTGTTGGGGGAAGGGTTGAGTGTTCCGAGGCTGTTCGTGAAAGGAAGGTATTGCTAAGTTACAACTTACAGTTGTTACTAAAAGATTTAGGTCGTAGGGGTTATACACGGGGGAAGCTAGTTGCAGACCATTTTAGCAGCTTCGCCCCTGGTTATATATGACAGTTTTGTACATTTAACATGTCGCCATATTTCAATTTCTAGCAATATTTACATCATATTTCTTGATTACAATTGCACAATACATAGCGAAACAACATACATCAGGGATTAGAATAGATAAAGCATATATTGGTGAATAAACTTCGACTGTATAAAGTAAGTAGAAAAGAAGCGTCATAAAATTAGTGTATACAAAAAATAAAAGATAGACTAGAAGTCTCAAGTCTAGAATAGTAGAATATGAAAGTTGCTAGTGTACAACAAATGTAAGCTTAGTCTATCAGTTGCTATTTTTTTAGTCTGGTGTACAGAAATGAAATCTGCTGATATTTGGTGTAAAAAAAAACATTAATTACTTTGAGCTTTGTCTTTATCATATGGGCAACTTTTACCAAGTTTATTTTATTTTGCTAACAGGTACATTGGTGGAGTGGATGAGGTGGTGTTGATGAACGAGACGGGTAAACTCGGAAGACTGATGAGATGGGCCCGAGTAGAGAGAGGGGCTGGTAGGCAGGGCTGCGGGTGGTGTGGTGGGGCGAGGTTTGTGCCGTGTATGGAGTGTGGTGGGAGCTGCAAAGTAGTGGGCGATAAGGGTGAGAAAGAGAGGTGCTTGAAATGTAACGAGAATGGATTGGCCGAGTGTCCGGCTTGTGTCTAAGTTCTCCACCTATTGAAAGGCTCGTATATATGTTATTTGTGTATATTACAGTGCTATATTTTTGTGGTGTATTGAAATTCAGTAGAACTGTCAAATGTGTCACGATATCTGAATACCCAGTGAATTAATTTGTTGTGTGGGATTACAGAAATAGTTGGTGGTAAATTGAGGTTCGGAACCTGAGTCTCTTTTTTGTGTTTGGGTCTGAAAGATCTATAAAACCTGTTTCGCTTGTTGATATTGTAAAGGCAGAATGACATGCAGAGACTCCACCTAGCTTTCATCGGTAGTAGGACAAAACTTTCGCCACTTTCGATGTGAATGCACAGGGTACCAAATGTTGAGTTGTGGAGCCAAATGAGGTTTGGCCAGGTTTTCTAATTATCCCACATCACTTGGAATTGTAATATGACCCACTAAGGGTTCTATTTATAAGCCCCAATATCTTGTATTTTAATTACACCTTTACACAACACCTCTATATTATAAATAGAGAGTTCTATTTGCGAGAGAACCATATCTTGTAACTAGGCTAGATTACGATTGTAATCCTCTTAATAATATTAAGTGTCACGTATAGCGGCCCGGAGACGTAGCCAATTTGGGTGAACTCCGTTATCAAAGTGTGTGTGCTCGGTTTAGTTTTCTGTCTTTCTTTGTGTTCGTCTGTATCGACCCTAACAAGTGGTATCAGAGCTGAGGAAGATCGATGGCGAAAGAAGACAGAACCGCACACGGGATCGAGAAGTTCGACGGGAAGGACTTCGCATTCTGGAGAATGCAAATAGAGGACTACCTCTACAGGAAGAAGATGCATCAGCCTCTTCTCCTTGAGGAAAGGCCGACCCGACCACCGAGGAGGCGTGGAAACTCTTAGACCGACAAGTGTTGGGAGTGATCCGCCTAACACTATCTAGGAGTGTAGCACATAACGTCGCAAGAGAGACGACGACGATGGGGATGATGAAGATCCTCACCGACATGCATGAGAAACCATCCGCGAACAACAAGGTATATCTCATGCGTAAGTTGTTCAACCTACGCATGGCTGAGGGGACACCTGTCGCGAGTCACGTGAACAAGTTCATCGACACCGTAAATCAGTTGGATGCGGTGGAGATAACTTTTGAAGACGAAGTGAGAGCCCTTATACTGCTAGCCTCTTTACCAAACAGTTGGAAATTCATGCGAGCTGCTGTTAGCAACTCAATTGGAAAGGAGAAACTGACTTACAACGGCATCCGAGATCAAATACTCGCTGAGGAACTCAGGAGATTAGATATGGGTGAATGCTCAAATGATGGAGCAGCCTTGAACATGGGTTCAAGAGACCGGGGTAAGGCCAGGGTATGGGACGTCAGAGGACGTTCGCAATACCGAGGTAGAAGAGGGCAAAGCCGATGAGGCAAAGATAGCGATCGAAGTAAGAAGAATCTTCGGTGCTATAACTGCCAGGGTATGGGGCACTTCAGTCATGAGTGCAGACAGCCGAAGAAGGGTACCGGCCGTGATCACGGGGCTAATGTTGCGAGCGACGAGGATTCGGGTGACTGTTTGTTGCTTACCGAACAGAGAAATATAGAATCATGGATTCTAGACTCTGGAGCATCATTTCACACGACCGCTCAGAAGTATTTATTCGAAAATTACACTGCGGGTAATTTCGGTAAAGTGTATCTAGCCGACGGAGAAGCGTTGAAGGTTGTTGGAATGGGCGATGTGAAGATTCGCATTTCAAATGGATCGGTATGGAAGCTGACGAAAGTGAGGCATGTCTCAAGGTTGACCAAGAATCTGATCTCAGTAGGTCAACTCGATGCCGAAAGGCACTCCATTTCGATCAGCTGTGGAGCTTGGAAAGTTTCACGAGGAGCTATGGTGATAGCCCGAGGGAGCAAGGTCGGTACACTGTACATGACGACCGATGAGGAGTGTACAGTGGCGGCAGCTGTGTCACAAGACTGCTCGGAACTGTGGCATCGACGGTTGGGTCACATGAGTGAGAAGGGGATGAAGTTGTTAGCAAAGGACAGCAAACTTCCAGGCTTGAAGTCTGTCAACCTCGACATGTGCGAAGGTTGCATCTTCGGGAAGCAGAAGAAAGTAAGCTTCCGGAAGGGTGGAAAAGCTCCCAAGGAGGAGAATCTAGCACTGGTCTACTCAGACGTATGGGGACCATCTCCAGTAACCTCACTAGGAGGAGCTCAGTACTATGTGACCTTCATCGATGATTCGACGAGGAAAACATGGGTCTATTTCTTGAAACACAAGTCTGAGGTGTTTAAGAAATTTCAAGAATGGAAGGCCATGGTCGAACTAGAGACCGGGAATAAACTCAAATGTTTGAGGTCTGATAACGGCGGAGAGTACATTGATGCGAAGTTCGTAGAGTTCTGTGCTCAAAGAGGCATTCGAATGGAGAAGACCATCCGAAGAACGCCACAGCAAAATGGCGTGGCCGAGCGCATGAACTGAACAATCAATGAGCGTGCTAGGAGTATGAGACTGCAAAGTGGGCTGCCCAAAGCCTTGTGGGCACATGCAGTAAGCACGGCGGTTTATCTCATTAACCGCGGACCCTCAGTGCCCCTAGAAAGGAGGATTCCCGAGGAGGTATGGATAGGAAAGCCTATCTCGTATGAACACTTGCGAGTGTTCGGTTGTCTGTCATATATCCATGTCGACATAAATGAACGTACCAAGCTTGACTCGAAATCCAAAGTGTGTTACTTTGTGGGGTACGGTGGAGCTGAGTTTGGATATCGCTTTTGGGATGGTCAAGCAAAGAGGATCATTCGCAGTAAAGATGTCATCTTCAACGAAAGCATTTTGTACAAAGATCGACAAAATGTGGAAGAACAAGCGCTCCCGTCCGAGGAAAGTGGTATGGTCGACATGAATGCGTTTCCAAGATTGGACTTGGAAAATGACACTGAAGATGAGCCAGTGGTGCTCGACAACCCACCAGCAGAGGCTGAAGAGGCCGAGGAGCTGCCCCAAACTCCCCGACCTGAATTAGGCCGAGGTCATCGCATGAGGAGACCTCCTGCCCGATACTCTCCTTCCCTGCATTACATATTGCTCAGTGATGCAGGAGAGCCCGAAAGTAGAGAAGAAGCTCTGGAGCTGAAAGACTCGAGCAAGTGGGATCTCGCGATGAAGGATGAGATAAAGTCGCTCGAGAAGAATGTGACTTGGCAGTTAGCCGAACTGCCCAATGGGAAGAGGGCACTGAGCAATAAATGGGTGTTCCGACTGAAGGAGGAACAAGACGGCACGAAACGGTATAAGGCACGCCTAGTAGTCAAAGGGTTCCAGCAAAAGGCAGGAATTGACTACACCGAGATCTTTTCACCAGTCGTAAAGTTGACGACTATTCGGCTATTGTTGAGCATTGTTGTAAATGCGAGTCTTCATCTTGAGCAGTTAGATGTGAAAACTGCCTTTCTCCATGGAGATCTTGATGAAGAAATTTACATGCTCCAACCTGAAGGGTTTGCCGAAAAGGGAAAAGAGAAACTGGTCTGCAAACTGAGGAAGAGCTTGTACGGGCTAAAACAAGCACCACGGCAGTGGTATAAGAAGTTTGACAGTTTCATGGCGGATACCGAGTTCGAAAGAAGTGATAGTGATCACTGCTGTTTCGTGAAGAGATTTGCTAACTCTTCGTACGTCATACTACTGTTGTACGTAGATGACATGTTGCTCGCCGGGTCGAGCCTTGTTGAGATTAACAAGGTCAAGCAACAGTTGGCGAAACAGTTCGAGATGAAAGATTTGGGTGCCGCAAATCAGATCCTCGGTATGAGGATATCTCGTGGAAGGGATGGGTCCCTGTTTCTTCGCAAGCCGAGTATGTGAAGAAAGTGTTGGCACGATTTAGCATGAGTGATGCCAAAGCTGTAGGCTCACCGCTAGCCGCACACTTTAGCTTGTCGAATGAACAATCACCCTTGGACGAGGAAGGAAAGGATCGTATGTCGAACATACCCTATGCTTCAGCAATTGGTAGCCTGATGTACGCTATGGTGTGTACAAGACCGGACATTGCCCATGTAGTGGGAGTTGTCAGTCGTTACATGAGTAACCCGGGCAAGCACCATTGGGAAGCTGTGAAGTGGATATTGAGATATCTCTCGGGTACCGTGAGTTTGGCATTATGTTTTCGGAAGACCTCGGAAGGCCTGCACGGCTATGTGGATGCTGACATGGCCGGTGATCTGGACAGCCGAAAGAGCACAACGGGATGTGTTTGTACCTACGATGGTACTGCTGTGAGTTGGACATCGAAGCTGCAAAAGATTGTTACATTGTCGACCACAGAGGCTGAGTACGTCGCGATGACGGAAGCAAGCAAAGAGATGATTTGGTTGCAAGGTTTCTTAAAGGAGCTCGGTGAGAAAACCGACAAGGGAGTTCTGCACTGTGATAGTCAAAGTGCAGTTCAGCTAGCTAAGAACCCTGTATTACATTCACGCACCAAGCACATACAGATTCGTTACCATTTTATCCGGGCTGTTCTGGAAGATGGAATCTTCGCGCTAGAAAAGATTGAGGGCGCTAAGAACCCCGCCGATATGCTAACGAAGACTGTTACAATCAACAAACTGAGGCTGTGTGCAACCTCAGTAGGGCTCCGAGCTTGAGGCTCAGGGTCGCCGCTATACTGGAAGAATGAAACTCGCCGATGACGGCAGAGTATCAATTACTATACAAGGATACCGATGGGAGCATTCTGCTCGGTGGAGCACAGTGAATTCGGTGGTCGGGGTTAATTGGAGTTCTTTTGAAGCACTCGACATTTGACTCCAAGTGGGAGATTGTTGAGTTGTGGAGCCAAATGAGGTTTGGACAGGTTTTCTAATTATCCCACATCACTTGGAATTGTAATATGACCCACTAAGGGTTCTATTTATAAGCCCCAATATCTTATATTTTAATTACACCTTTACACAACACCTCTATATTATAAAGAGAGAGTTCTATTTGCGAGAGAACCATAGCTTGTAAATAGGCTAGATTACGATTGTAATCCTCTTAATAATATTAAGTGCCACGTATAGCGGCCCGGAGACGTAGCCAATTTGGATGAACTCCGTTATCAAAGCGTGTGTGCTCGGTTTAGTTTTCTGTCTTTGTTTGTGTTCGCCTGTATCGACCCTAACACCAAAGGCATACAAACACACGAAATATACAAGGTAATATGAAATATTTTTTCAATAAGCAAGTACTATTGAAATATTTGGTGAGTAACAGTTTATCCAAACAAAATAGCTTGTTAGTTAGTCCATATGGATCGTGTATGTTAAGATGATGACATCCTCTATCATAGTAGTATATTTTATCGGCATTTCAGTCAAACCTGTATGTACTTGAGCACTGTTGAAACCTGGAACCATATATTCTCATTCTGTCAAGAGAGGAGGATAAAACTGTTACTCCAGAGTCTAGTCTTCTTTTTTTGGAAAAATAAATCGAAATAACTGGTTAACTGTAACGGATTGATGCCCGAATCGTTCGAGACTACTAATACTGAAATCAAGTCAGTACCAGCAATATCTAACATAAAAGATCCCTTACTTCATGTCACTAATGAGCTCATATTTAGTTATTTACTATTTCGGAATTGCATATACAAGGGTGAAATCTTCTTTTCAACAGTCTACCCTCAGCTGAGGATTCTAAGGTCTACCGCAATCGTGATACCATGCTGATTCCATGTAAAAGTGCCTGGCATCTGCAGTTTTTTAGTAAAATTGACCTATTTTTAGTGACAAGTGCAAATGCTTACAGTTTGTCACTTTGCTTCGATCCGTAATACATAACCGACACATGTACTTTTAAATGGAGCTTCTCTCACTTTTACATTTGAATTTAACAATTTACAGTTGATTCAATGTTTTTTCCTTAAGAGGTAGGCTCCAGTAGCATAACGAACTGGAATAATTAACATACCACGATGGATTGCTGCTTTTAATTATGTGTACAACTTTTACAGTTAACTTATATTCGGGGCCAGTCAGTCATCATCGTATTCATCCATAATTCGTTAAACTCTCGATTTCTGAGACTTGAAGATCTATGTATAAGCCACTTATACCAACATGAAAAGCTTTCTTCAAATTTAAAGAATTGAGTCCTATTAGGATATTGTCATAATTCTCATCATTCTAACTTACTCCAAGAAGCACATCTTTTGGCTGTTTTTGCGGAGTTTTAAACCTACATAGCCTGTGATCTTTCTGTCTTTGATTTCTGATCCTTTTACTTAAAAGTAGTATGGTAATATACAAGCCGTTAACTAAGCGAATACCTGCGTGCAATTACACACCCTCGAAGACAAGTTGTGGCGCGTAGGTACATATTCTAAATATTGTTCATGACATTCCCCCTCTTCAAATTACTTATAGGATTTTCTTGCCGATCTTGATTGTTTACGACAAATTGTGTTCTTTTTTTTAATCAAATTATTTTTCTCTATATGAACCTTTTTTGGCAAGTGTTCTCTATATAAACCTTGATACTTGTTTACCCAACCTCTACACCTTTTTCACACGCTAAATGTTTCCTACGAACATAAAAGAAACTGTTTTCAGAATTATTAAACTAAGATTTCATATTCAAAGTGGTTGAGAACTATGCATACATGTAGAGTAGAGAAGGGAACATCTACTATATTCAAACTTTTCTCTCCAGAATAATTTATTGTAGTGGTTCACCTATTTCTTTCTCAAACATTAAACTTGCTTGCATTATGTATACTTGCGAACTTAACCAAACATTTAAATTTGCTGGCATGGATCTTTTTCCCTTCTGATATTTTCCCTGGTTAGATATCCAAAAGCATCTCTAGTCTAGAAGATCTAAGTCTTATGATGGTTGTATCTAATTTGACAATGACTAATAACCACAATGCCATTAATTCTTACAAAACCAGCTTATGCTTCTAGTTCTACCGCCCAACTAGAATGACCAATTCATGAGAAAAGATGACCAAGTTACTAAGACCAATTTGGTCAAGAATACTGAACTATTAAGTATTAACCGATAATGACATAAACAAATAATTTTTATGTAACACAATTTTAGCTCTCCCCACGCATTCTCATGGTTCTCGTAATATGAATGAGAACCAAAATCGAGACTTGTGTTTACCAGGGGAGATTTCTTCTGGAAGAGAAGATAGTCACATAACAGTTTCCTATATCTGAGTGGTTCACAGTAGAGGATGTTTAATCGAATGTCACTAAGCATAAGCAGACAAAGTAAATGTCAGGTTAAGAAGCTGGTGAACTGATGCTCAGAAAACAATCTACGGAAACAGAAAAGCTTCAAATCCCAGTCTTATAGACTGAGACTAGTTTTATTTCTTTCTTGTTTGCAAGTTGCAGAGCCTTTGGTTAAAATTACTCACTCGAAAAGCTGAGACTCTCTCTTTCCTTTGTGGTAAAAAGCATGTCAAAGTTGATCACAATTTTTTCCTCAGAACAAACAAGAGTTTGATCACAAAGTACATTAGCGTCCGTGCAGGCTTCTCAAGCCAAGTTCTAAAGCATTGAACATATTTCTTTTGATATTATTTTTATTATTCCGATCCAGGAATGACTAGTTCAAAGTCTTTAAAGCTTATAAAAAAAAATATGAGTGTCTTTAACTAATTACATATTTCATATCAAGAAGATCTCTCTGTTTGACAAAATAAGATATAACCCGCATTTCATAAATATTGTATATTTCACAATAAAGTTGAATTTTACACATCTTATAGGCCATCACCATTTAAAAGAGCCTCTGCTCTATTAACTTCTGAACTCTTCAAGCTCTTCAAACTCCGAAACATTACCATAGCTAAACTTCTTAATATTATTCTTTACTTTTACTATCGCTGCCTTCTGTTTTACTACTTCTATGCTGCATATCTTTCGGGGTGCGTATCTGTCCGTGCCTCGTGGTGTCTGGTTCAATGCTCAGAAAATATGTCCAGAAGAGAGAGTACCTAAAAAACCAAACATAATGACCGTGTTTTAGCAAACCTCTAGTATATGTCTGAACAACTTGTGAACTAGGTTGCATACAAAATTTTGGAATTTTAGCGGGGCCCTCCAACGAGATACAACTAGGACTGTCAAAAAAATCTGATCCAATCTAAAACGTTGAATTTCGGATTTCTTTTTTCTCGGATCGGATTTGGATTTGGATTATTTGCAAAGATTCATTAAAAATAACCGAACCATAAAACTAATGGAATGTGTTTAATTACCTCGGGAATGTTGAGTTCAAGGCGGAACTTTGGGCCATCGTAGTGGTGAAGAATTGGCCTGAAGGAATCCTCTTCTAGGGGTTCACAAATTTTCCTTGTCATAACTCGAACCTGATACATAAATGGATTAGATTTCTAACTATATACACGGATCGGAAATGCAATTATATTTATGAATCAATAATCTTTTATGAAGCTGAATATACCTGAGCAGGAAAACGTGATTCACCATGGTTTTTCTTGTCCTCCCATGCCGATGCATCAATATTCGTTCCTCCGAAGCTTGAAGCCTGAGCAATCCATTTAGAGATCAGAAACAAATTTCCAGAAATGATTTAATTTTACAAATTGTGAAATAGTCAACTTCAATTTGAAAATGTTCGCAAACGACGTGGTTCATAAGAAGGTAAAGATCACTAGATCAGTGTGCAAGTGATTCGGAATAACATCAAATAGTGAAGCAATTTAGGGGTTTGAAACAGCAAATAGTGAAGCAATTTAGGGGTTTGAAATATCAAATAACCATTTACACCACTTCCGTTGCATATCAGATGCCCAAATAAAATGATGCACAATAACATACCTAAAACTAAATGAACTTGAACAGAAAAATTCAATAAAGTGCTCCATATCCTGAACTAGAAAATCTCAATATTCGGTAAGCCATGAGAGAAAAGAAGAGAGACAAACCTCGTAAATTCCATGGAGTTGGTGGGTGGAGTAGTTGTAGAGAAAAAGGGGCAATCCTGGGGTTATTGATCGGACCGAGTCACGGTAGCGTGGGGGTAACCCTTTAATATAAATTTAAAGAAAAAAGATCAGCACAATTATTATAAGGATAAAGCATGTTATGAAACCAACCGACGCTGCAACCTCTAAGGATTGCTATAAATTAAAGCTGATCTCTAAGTTAGAGCACATACACAATGAACATGTAAAGAACGTCAGCAACTGATATTACTATAAGATGTTCGAAATCTTACAAGACGATCAGAAATACAAATACTTCTAAAAGTCCATGTTGATCCAACTACACTAGACCAATTTGGCGTTCATCAAATCAATATAAAATGTGAAGCGGAGGTAGTAAGCTGATATCACAATTATAAACCGAACCTTCGATTGATTATAGGAGTAGGAGCAGTTATAACCTTATTCAAGAACTAATCAACTCATGAAGCTTATTAACACAATAAAAAAAAAAGTAAAATACCAATTGCAGCAGACACAGCATACACAACTCCTAATAATATTTTTAACCCCCATTTAAAGTACACATATGGGAGGCACAACAGCTGTTTACGGCTTTAATTTGGCCTCTTTTATATTTAAAAATGTCAAGTTAAAACTATGATTACAAACCTACCTTTTTTTTAACTCAATTAAACAGATCAATTAAGTCCCAAATTATTGAAAAAAAACATCATAAACCTTAATTCAGCAGATAAGTAAAGATAACAAGAATTAAAAGTAATGAACAACCAACACAATAGACAAAGAAAACATGGTAATTACATACATATATATATATATATATATACATATATATATAGAGAGAGAGAGAGAGAAAAAAGATATAGATACATACCAAAGAGCTGCCTCTGAAGATTCTCCTCCATAGTATCATTGTTGCACACAAATATATATCCACCAATTGTCTCATCTCTTGGTAAAGCCTCAGATGGTGGCAGTGTTTTAAACCTCTTTTCCACACTGTTTTTATTATTATCCTTCTCACTATCTTTATTACTATCCTTATTGCTATTCTTATTCTTCTTCCCAAACTTATTCACCCCATGATTATTATTATTATGCTGGTTAAAGTGATGATCATCCTCACTCTTTTTGAAATACCCCTTTGTATTCAAATTAAAGTTATTATTAAGATTATTCAGGTTCCTATTGTTGTCTATCTTATAATCGATGATCGACGGTTTCGAATAAGCACCTATGTTGTTGAACCCAGTGTTCAAGTTCGATTTCCAATCTAGATTAAACCCATTGATATCCGCCCCACCGATCTTCCAATTATGATTAAAACCATTAAAATTAGTCTCTTTTGCATTATTCAAGGAGTTTGGCGAGTTCACCGAGTTAAGCTCACCACCGACCCTAATATCGAATTTCCTAAACCCTTTGTTCAACTCGGTTTCGTTAGAGTTAAAGGCCTTGTTCGAGTCGAATTTATCGAATTTCCTAAACCCGTCATTGAAGTCGGTCTCTTTCGGCCTAAAAGCATTTGTCGAATCAAAACTATCAAAATTTCGCTCATTCTTGGCCTGAAAGGTGTTGAAATTACGCCTCTCGGGCTTTTTGGACACGTATGAATTTCCCCAAATAGAGTCATTGTTTAGAGAAAGTGTTGATAAACCACTGTTGATGTTGTTTTGGTCCCTGAGTTGATCACTGAATTGCCAAAATGACTGACTATTATTCTCCATTTTTGACAAAGTTTGTAACAAAATAAAAAGGAAAAGTGTATTTAGCTTAGAAGAAAGAGTTATTTGATAAGGTATGAATGAATAAAGTGGAGGAGCATATGTATATAAGAATAATAAGGGTGTTGGGGGAAAGATCTAGGAAACAGACAATTGAATTTGGCGTGTAGATTTGTCAAAAGAGTGGAAAATTAGTAATTAATTAATTAAGAAAACAAATAATAGTAGTAATGTAACGTAGGATAGTGAAATGAGGGGTTAGTAAGAGTGTGAATGACGTGCAAAAACGCGTTGAGGTGGAACATTGACATACATACATACATACATACTTTACACATACTTTACTACATGTGATGTATACTTACACCACTATCTAATACTATAAGATTTAGAGTAAGAAACATAGTGGGAAAGTGGAGTTTATTTCTTTAACATGTCTCTATAGTTTTATCTAGAGTTGTTTATAGTTTCTAATGTTTCATTTGAATCATTTTTACTCTAACAATACCTTGCTAATTTGACATAATTGATCTAACATATCTGACACCATGTAGTATGTCGACTACGATTTTGTTAATTCTTCCGGATTTGCTATTTTTACCTCCTGAGGGATTGGAAGTTTTGCTACGAAGAGAGAAACGTCAAATATGTCAACTGACTAGAGTTTTTTTTAGTTTACAATAGTAACAATACCTTTAAATTTTGACATAATTGATTTGCATATTTGTAACCTATTGTAGTACATGTTGGCTATGATTTTGTAACTTCTTCTAAATTTGAGAATTTTACCTTCCGAGGGATTCGAAAATTTGCTAAAAAGAGAAAAACGTAAAACGTGTCAACTGACTAGAGTTTTGTGTTTAGTATTTAAGATGGATTAATCTTGTTACGATCATTATTTTGATTGTTGATACTGTCTCTTCAAATGATAATTTTAAAGTTTTTTAAATGTTAATAGGTTATGTATTCATAAAAAAATTCAAGTTTTTTTATGAATACATACTATAATTTTCAATTTTTACGGAGTTGAAAGATTTTAAGTGAAAGATGATATTCAATAAAGCATTGGTTAACATATTGGGACCATTAAAGTAATTGATCCCAAATAAAAAAGACTGGTATAGGTGTGTGGGGATGACTTTGTATAGTCATTTTCTAGAAGGTATTAGTTGGGAATTTGGTTCTTACTTGGTTGCTAAGACTAGGCACTGAAGACGTGTCTCTCTTTTATGTGTAACAAAGTTTGTGATAAATTGGCATTCAAGTTTTCGGTTTGTTTTGCCTTCTTCTCATTTTCCTTTTTGATCTTTTCCTAATCCTCACGAACTATTATACTTTAGATTTCGGTTTGTTTTGCCTTCTTCTCATTTGCCTTCTTCTCATTCAAATTATTTTGCAATAGAAAGTAAAATATAATACTTTAGATTTATTATACCAATGAGGATGCCGGTCAATTTACAACTTCTCCAACCCAGTCTATTCTATAAATCATTAATATATTATGCGAGGGATATGTTAACTTATACATCATTTTGTACACATAGATCTAAAATGAACTTATAAATTCTACATGTAAAGTTAGCCTGAGTTTACATTCTATATTGGTACATTTTATTTTCAACTATAAAATTTACTTTATTTTATTTATTCTAACATATTACTATTGTTATATATTATTATTACATATTTTGGAATAAAATATTAAAGTAACAATGAAAGTATATATATAATAAATTTACCAAAATGAATATATATGATCCATGTAATATTGCTAACTTATTTGTTATAGTTAACATGAAAGTTAGAGATGAATTTTATAGTGTTACATATGCAACTTAACAAGACCATTGCAACACTAAAATTAAATTTTTACTATAATATAACACTAAGACATGACATAAAACATTACTAATTTACTCCTATGGTTTTTTGTATAAAAACATCTACTCCGTACCATTTTATTCAGAGCGATTACTTGGAAAAAAAAGAGACAAATAATTAATAGAAAAATATCTGTAACCCAAAAGAGACGTTGGGTTTGTTGAACCCTCGTCCATATGCAGTTTTACCACCTAGCTAGACACCATAGGTCCATAACTCATCTGTCAAATTAAAACATAATTAATAAAATAAATGTACGTATGAGTATAAGTTATAACCATAATAATAGTAAAATAAAGTGGTGGGAAAACTGGATTATATATGTCCCAGCTTGATGATTGTCATGACCGTTGGAGGCCTCTCCGGTCTTTTAAGGTTGTTTTAAAAACAGTTTGTAGAATAAGCTAATATTCGGAAAAATATAATTGAGAAACATAATAAAATTGGATGGGAAAAAAACATAAATAAAATAAGAGACAACTCAATTGTCATTTCATCAAAAACTAATTAATAACAAGACAATGTCTTCAACAAATCCTTACGGAGGCCAACTGTGTAAATAACAAAATAGTCACTATCGTCCAAAAATAACAATCAACTTAATTAAAAGAATGAAAGTATAAATAACGGCATAAAAGACCACGATGGTGATAAAAGCGGCCGTGTTCATCATTTCTCCCAATGTATTTACTCTCATTCATGATATGGAGAAAGCCCAAATAGACACATGGCCAACATTTTTAACCACCACGACCCTTTTCGAAAGAAATACCCCTCAAATTTAGCCAACCTATCAAACAATTATCTATTCGCATTTTCGGTAAACGGCCAAACGGACAACTTCAGAAAAATCAAACGTCATAATGAACTCCCCACGTAGGACACAATCATAATAAATATAATCACTGAAAATATCACCTATTTTGAAAGTATTTTTCACAAGCCCAACTCGAGTGTCAATCTCTTCTAAACCACTTTGAAAAGCCTTACAGAAAAGATCGAGATAATCACTGACCAGTTTAATCTCAAAAATTGTCAAAGACGTCGATAATACTCAAGATCTTAATATGTAAAATAACGAATTGAAGAAAAGATATTAAGAAAATAGAAAGGATTTAGAGAGAGAAAGTAAATAAAAAAATACATGCTATATGGAAATTACTAGGGAACCGTCAGCATATATGACTGGTTCACAAACCGTTTACATAAAAAAAATTAAATTTTGATTAATATTTAAGTTTAGGGTAGGCCCTCATATGATTCTATATTTTTATTTGGCTTTTTAGTGTGTTGTACAATTTGTTTTTAATTTATCAAATTCTAATTTATTGAAAATAGAAAAAATAAATTAGTTATTGAAAAATATCATCTAACAATTCATTTTTTAATCCAACGGTGTTTAAACTGACTGTACCGTAAACAGTCAAATAAGCACTGTTCCAAAGAGTCACTGTCTTATATACATGCAACTGCTTCTTTTCTATATACTTCCTTCGTTCCCAATTAATTGTCTTATATGAAATTACGTGCAATTTTGACCGGCTTATAACATGTATCATAATTGTCGAAATGAAAAATTTCAAAAATAAATCATATAATTTAATGTTTGAACTATATGATTAACTTTTGAAAATTTTTATTCCGACAATTTTTATATAAATTATTGGCCGGTCAAAATTGCACGTAGTTTTGTAGTGGACAATTAATTGGGAACGGAGGGAGTATATACATTTCTTTTGATATGACCTATTTACAAACTAGTCCCCATACTATCACATATATATACCAATCTATGCATCATATTACAATTGTGACATTTAGCACTCCCAAGATGGAAAGTATATACTAATAACTCCTCTATTGAAAATAAAATAATGAAAAACTTGTGATGCTATAGTTGTTGTCAGCACATCAGCTAGCTCGTTAGCTGAGTAAACGTGTAAGGTGTGCATCACCCCTTGTTGTACTTTCTCTATAGTAAAATGAAAGTCTATATCTCTGTGTTTAGGACACCCATGGTGCACTCCTTTAACTCTTAATACCAAATTTGACTTGCTATCACTATACAAAGAGGTTGATTTCTCATGATGCACTCCAAAGTCATTTAACAATTGATTTAACAACACTATTTCACATGTAACAGAGGACAAAATCATGTATTCGGCCTCTCTATCGCTCCTTGAAACCAGAGTATTTTTCTTACTCCTCCATGAGATTAAAAAACTACCAATAAAGACATAATAACATGTCACTGATCTCCTAGTGTCAATACAAGCAACCAATCTGAGTCAGAGAATGCTTTTAAGTGTATTTCAGAATTTAGACGGTAATTAAGACCTTGAGTGGGCATTCATTTGAAGCACATTAACACCCTCATTGGTGGTTCATAGTGAGACTTACAAAGAATGCATAAAAAATGATTCAAATATTGAACTGAGTGGCTTATATATAGTGAGCTTTAAAAACATACACACTAATTTCCTATATAGATAGTCACATCAGCAAAACACTCACCAGTATTACTACTAAGCTTGAGTGTTGAATCCATAGGAAAAAAATACACGATTATAACCTAGCATTCCAGTTTCTTCCAACATTTCAAGAACATATTTTATTTGGCACACTGTGATTCCATTCTTGCACCTTGCTATTTCAAACCCTAAGAAGTATTTCAACTTCCCTAAATCTCTAATGTACATGAACCCTTTTACACTCACAACTAGACCCTCATCATGACTTCCCAACTTCCCAATATTATATCATTACCATATATCAAAAGAGCAAGAAAATATTCACCTTGACTATAAGAGAATAAACATGAGTCGGAATTTGATTGCTTGAATCAAAAGTCAATTATAGCATTAGAGGTTTGTAAAACCAATTCACCATATAAGCAAGCATTGTGCACATCAAGTTGTGCTAAATGCCAGTCATTAATGATTGCGAAAGCTAAGAGACACCTCATTGTGGTCATTTCGGCCACATGAGCAAAAGTAGCTCCATAGTCTAATGCATGCTGTTGTGGGTACATTTTGGCAATCAAACATGTTTTACAGCTCTTTAGGGAGCTATCTGACTTGTACTTGACTTTTTTAAAACCCATTTTTACCGTATTAGATGCTTCTCATGTGGAAACCAATTCATACTACCAGTTTTATTTGTCTCTAGAACGCTAATTTCATCCTTCATGGTAGCCCTCAAATGAGAATGTGTATTAGCCTCAGCAAAAGAAGCATGTTCAGTGATAAAAGAGAGAGCTAAAAAATAAGTTTTATGAGAGCTTGACAATTTATCATACCCTAAGAAATATGAAATTTGATATGAAATTTTAGAAGAAGTAGAGGTATCATTGTGAGCTAGAGCATAATGATAAGAAGTAGAGGTTTATATTTTCTTATGGTGGATTGTCTTAATGGGGGTGGTGGTGAAGACTCGGAAGAAAGAGTAAGAAAATATGGTGATAAAAATTGAGAAAATTCAGGCGAAATACGGGGGAAAATAAGATAGAGGTTCTGAAAAAGAAACTGAGAAAGGGAATACTCAGCAGGAGAAACATCATTTAGAGGAGATGATGGAGGAGATAAGTCCACTATAGCTACATGCAAGCTAGTGGAAGGAGAAAAAATATTATTAAGTTGAAAAGGAAACACATTCTCATAAAATACCATATTTATAGATAAAAAGATATTGTATATTTAGATCATACACCTTGTAGCCTTCGAACCCAAATTGATAAACGATCAGAACACATTTTGTTGCCTTGAATCAAATTTTGTTATATTTTTTGATAAGGTGCAAGTATAACATAAACACCCAAAGATCGTAAGATGGTTATAAGTAGATTCTCACCATGTAAAGCTAAGAAGGGGTCTCACTTCGAAGAATAGCAGAATCATCAAATTAATTATATATGCTGATGTATATATACATTTATCCCATAATTTAAGTTAAGGAGTATATTAGAATGAAACTTCAAATCTCTTGTGAAATTCCTATCCGCAGTTCTGGTTTCGGTTAAAATATTCAGTTGTAAGTACAATTGTAACCACAGTTGTAACTGAATTGTACTGATGAATTTTAAATTAAACATACTTGAAATTAAATTCACATGCACGCTTAACAACAGAGCTCACCCATCCATGGGCTACGTCGATAAGTGATATTATAAAAGCTTACAATATAGGACCCGAAATTTATGAAAAACTCACCGACTCACTCAAATTTTTTCTGTCTATCTCTATACTGCAGCTACTATATAACTAACACTCAATTTAATGACATCGCACTATTGTTTTTGTTAATGGCATCCCATCATTATTTCTCATTTTTTATTTCACTCGTGTGTTTCTTTCGAATGGTAAACTTTTTTATAATTTATAAGTCACACTTTTTACATGCAAAACTGCCGCATGAAAAACAATATTCGAGATATTTTTCATATAATCTTTATCTTCGAAATCTTTGAAAAAACATATGTCCGAATTTCCGAGTACAGTTACACGTTTTCAATTGCAACTACAGTTGTAACCACAGTTGCAACTACAGTTGTAACCACAGTTGCAACTGACGAATATAATTAACTTAATAAAAAACATTGAACACGAGATATTTTTTAACGGAGTTCGACATGATCACATTGTCTATATCTTCGGAGCATCCACTTAGTATTTATTGATATTGAAAGTAACAATGATAAGACTCGAGACTTACAATATCATGACTCTCTCATGTATATGCCTATATTACCATCTCTAACTCACAACTATCAATCTCGAATGACATCCCGTCACAATTTTTATAAGTTTGTTTATCTCTCATGTACAACGGGTGTTGTTGATCTATAATATCAGTATATCTATATTGTATCCAACAAACAAAATAATAAAAACTAATATACTTTATATATAACCTTTACAAAATATACTAACTTGATCATTTTATCTTCTTTACTTTCAGATCTTCAAATATATATGTTCTAGTTAATTAGTATTTGAATTCTAACAAATCAGATCTTGTTTAGTTCAAAATTATAAAGATTTTTATTTTAATTGTGTTCAATATATCTTCAACTACCCTTTAGAGAAAATTAAGGATTGGACCATGAAAACAAAAGTATTTAAGGATTGATCCGGATATAAATTTTAATTAAGAATCGGACCATTATTTCTGAAACTAATTAAAGATTGGTCCAATATATATAATACATATATTTTGTTTTAATATCACGGATACCTTCAATCATCTCTCACTAAAATTATCTCTCTCTCCCTCTCTCTCTACATACATATATAACTCACCTAAATCTAACCCATGACTGCTCTTCCGTCGTTCTTTCCACCTCCGCCGCTGTAGTCGGAGGTCTGCTCCTCTCCCTCTCGTCGTCGCCAATGGCCTGCCTCCACCGCCGCCTGTGTATATATATATATATACAGATATATATATACACACATATTTTTGATTCAGACTCTTTTTGTTAGATCTGTCAAATTCGGGGTGATTTCCTCTCGACTGGCTGCGTCCCCCCTAAGCAGGCTTCTCTTGGAAACAATCAGCTGAGATTTTTGTTGATTTTCTGTCCTCTAAATATCTAAATGCTTCTCCCAAACATACATACTATATCACTGTCAACAGATGAAAGCTCATGCCATAAAAAATGTTCCATTCCGCAGATCTTCTCATAAAAAAACAGTTCAGACCGTTTAAAAAAAACAGTTCAGACTGTTTTTAAAAAAAAACAGTTCAGACTGTTTAAAAAAAACAGTTCAGACTGTTTTTTAAAAAAAACAGTTCAGACTGTTTAAAAAAAACAGTTCAGACTGTTTTTAAAAAAAACAGTTCAGACTGTTTTTAAAAAAAACAGTTCAGACTGTTTTTAAAAAAAAAGTTCAGACTGTTTTTGGTTCAGACTGTTTTTAAAATGACTTAAAATGGTTCAGACTGTTTTTAAAATGACTTAAAATAGTTCAGACTGTTTTTTTTTGCGTTTTTGGATTTTTGTTGATTTTAGATTTTTGTTGATTTTATGAGATTTTTTTTTACTTTTTGGGATTTTTAAAAAAAAAATCAATTTTTTTCGGGGTTTTGCCTCTTTTATTTTTTTTTTTGCATTTTTTCATTTTTATTTTTATTTTTGCATTTTTGCATTTTTATTTTCTGGAATTTTTTTATTTTTTCTGATTTTTTACATTTTTATTGGTTAGTTAGGGGAAATGGACCAATCCTTAATTAGTTTCAGTTTCATGCACCAATCCTTAAATACTTTTGTTTTCATGGTCCAGTTCAAAATTTACCCCATTCGTCATATATAAGTTGCACATAAGTAGGAGATCTTGTTGCTACTTTAAAATAATATTTTAAAGATAATATCTTTTTCTCTTTATCTTCATATTTCTCTTAATTTCCAATCTCTATCAATCCAATATTCTCCAAATGTAAATATGATTTCGTGAATCCATAAGAATACATCAATGCACACTTAATTAAAATAATTAACGGTAAAAGCACAATATGCAATTAAACAATAATTATGATTTCTGTGTATCAGCAGGTTATAACTTATAATCATATGGTTGCAACTGTTGTTGTAACTTTGCCTTGTTTATAGAATAATATCATGAACACATAAACAATTTACTTAGATTAGTTTGATCAATGCAGTTGACAACAAAGATTTTTAAGTCACAAACTTTGGACCTAATACTTTGTAACATTGAGGAGTGTTAATGTTTATGTTCAACTGTCATTTTGTTGGAGTATTCCCACACAACTGGTTTACAATCCATTTTTAAATGAGTTGCAAACATTCATAAAAACTAATTAACTTTGGGTTAAACTGGGATTTATATTTCAAAAGAACAACCCAAGTATGTCTGAAATAATCAAAATCTTTCTCTTTCCCTCTCAACAAACAAAATTTGTGGACACCACAATAAATCCAGCAATTTCATAATTAAGATGGAAATACTATTTTGATCTTGAGAAAAACAAAAACTCAAGTCTAATCGATTTAGTTTTTTTTATTTCTAAACCCCATTTATGAGAAACAACTGATCCACCACCATGCTTGTATATCACATACATTTTTTATGTTTCAATTTCTATGAATTTTCCAAATATCATTCTGTACATTTCATGGCTATCCATATTATTTGTTGAGCTAGAAGCCTTTACACTACTACTGTTGGACAACCCGACAAAGCTGAGTACCTAATCACATGAAAATATTTTTCATCTTAACTACTGCAAATATAACTATTTACTATTTTTACAGTAAATGACTGTAAGAATTAAGATCCAATAAAAAGATGCAACACAATTTCGGGTAAGATGAGGTAATAAGCAAGATAGAAAACTTGTAAGTCTTATGCTTCGTCTGTTACTAAAGGAGATAGTTTACAAATGTATAAAGGACTCATTTTAATATTTTTGACAAGTACACCTCATTTGTGGCCGTTATACTTGCCTGATTGTTACCTTTGTTGTTTCCTTCCTGCAAGAGCTTTTCAGTGTGTTAATTATACACCGGTTTGAAAATTATAAGCATAGTACGAGCACTCCTACTATGTAACATATTCACTAAATCTATGGCAGTGTGACCTCATTCTTTAATTGTTTTTGACCATTGTGCAATTCTTTTATACTTCTAGGCCCCGTTCGTTTGCGGGACTTATAGTCCAGTGATAAATGAGCCCACCCTTCTCCATGCTCGTGACAGAGAAGTTACCTACAAATCCAAACAATTAAACAAAGATTCTATGTATAGCTTAAAAAAATCAGGCGCAGATGACAATTTGAAAATCTGGATATACAAGTAATTAAGCTTTGTAATTTGATTAATCAAAAATTGTCCGCCCAACACTGTAAATGATCTTAGAAACCAAACGAGTTCCAGGAAAATAAAATTCTCAAATTTGTCTTCGTCCCTAAGATCAATGACAAACGAAAAAGTCAGGCACTAAACACACACTCAGATAATAAGAATAGAAATAGAGTTGTTCTCATCGCATTTGATAGGAACGACACTAGGCCATAATACTATAATTTGCTATCAATTAGAAGTAAATTAATCTTATTTGCAGTTTTATACAATGCAACCACATCTAAAACATATCTGAAAAACGATAAACATTAAGTGTTTTACCAATACCTAAAATTAAATTACTTTTCGTTGAGAAAAAGTGCTTGAAATATGTATCAGAATTTCTAAAAACTCGTTACTTCAGATTATACCAGCCGAACCAAGTAATCTCAAAGTTGAAGATGACCTCAAGAACCTCGCCTCTGACTTGACCGTTTACTTGATCGTTTGACTCGATATACGTCATGACCAACGCTGCCAATTCCTGTTACCATACATGATCTCCTGAAAGTAATTATTTTTTATATAGAAAGATAACCCCTTTTAAATATTTTGTAATGAGTGTAGTGCTTGCAGTTTTGATGTTTTTACAGGTTTTCCCCATCTCCCTTTGCTCATGAACTACTTATCCCCGATGAAAATTAATTTGATGCTCTTTCAAGTGTAACAATATTATCTTCCCAAAACAGTGTTTAAAGTTAATTAAAGAATGAATTAAAGCACATGCAAAAGTATATTTATTCATGAATATATAGTCAGTCAGCTTTAACGTTGTACCATTCTCTAATGGCCTTACCGACGGAGATGTGTTAGGGATCAACCATGTGGCTCGAACGTTTTTTAGCAGTGAGCTTACTGCTTGTGATGATGTATAGCTGCAGCTTCATTTCCACATTGCTCCTTTAGTGTCGGACCTGCAGTGACGACAACATGTCATCACTATCAAGGTATGTTGTGACGAAATGGGGTCTTTAATGACGAAAGTCTTGTCACTAAACACCTTAATTCTTGTATACCATTGTTTGTGTTTGATAAACCCAATACTCCAACATTAACACAAACATGAATGCATAGATCAGTACATGTAGGTTTGTTTTTATAAAGTATAAACCAAGTTTATGCCATTTTCAATGACATGCTCTCTGATTTGTATAATGCTTATTATATTTTTGCCAAGGTTAAAATTTCTTGAAAATCTACATTTTTACTTTTAGAGCAGCTGACACACAACAGATCTTCTAAATATACAGGCTACAATTGCAATTCGGGATTCCATACATCGACGTGTTAGCTAACATAAAGAACCGTAATGTAAAGAGAGATACTTGAACACAACTCTTTCTTTGCCGCTCCGTTAGTCATCGAGAACGGTAATGGAAAGGTTTCTGATGCAAATTAGAATCATAATTTCATTCTACATTAGGTCTCTGATTCAAATTATTTTAGTTTGACTTGCAAGTGTATTAGTGGTTTGTTCCTTTCATCAAGAAGTTAATTTCTTGTGTGCTTTTATGTAGGTAGGAGATCTACAAGAAAACGCGCAGCAACACAAGAATAATATAGTCGGGGAAACTGATGATCGTAGAAGAACACTACAAACATGCCTTATAGAACCAACAAAGTAAGATGTTTTACATCCAGATATGTATGTTTTATCTTTTGTCTGAAAAAGTTGCTAGTCAATAGACTCAATACCAATACCAGAGTATTTAGGGTTTCTATATTTATGCGTAACTTTGTAGTTTCTATTGATTCATGCCCAGACAGAAATGTTATCAATAAGAGTACTATAGAGTAAGCAAGTGCAAATCACTCGTGGGAAGATTGATTTAAAAAATAAAATCAAAAGGTATACATGACAATTAATATTTAATAAATTAAACCATATATTTCTCACACAAAAGACTCACTTGACATTTTCAAAAACACATGGTGAGGAAAACTGCAGAAAAAGGCTAACTTAATGGGTGGTAGGGAAACAAAAAAATAAAAAATGGTTGTAATTAAGAGAACATCGCTAGATTTAGACAGAGACAGAAAAAAGGCTAAAAGTAACGCGAGTATAAAATTATTAAAAAAGGAAAAAGAGCTTAAGAAGCATCTCTATTTTAATATTTACATCTCATAACCAATAGAAATTGAAATTTTCACCATAGTAATTAGTGTTTACCTATGATGCCCTAAGAAAAACAGTGTTTGTCTAAGTCGAAGCCCAACCATTTCAATAAATGTGGAGATTAATAATTTATCAAAAGATAATGAACAAAATCATGATACTGTAACAATCATTCTTATAATACCATTAATTCCATATTAACTAAATGGAAACTAATTGAGCAGAACTAAACCTTTCTGATAAGAAAAACTCAATTTTCTGATGAATTAATTACAGACCTTTTACAACAAAATTATGAAATAAAACTAATTACAGACCTTTGAAATAAAACTAATTCACAAAGTAAAAATTATGAACCACACCTGCATTTTGTATATGTCCCCTCTCATAGGACACAGACAGGCGCAAATCATCTCCCATAAAATTTACAACAAAATTACTACAAAGTTAAATTTGTATTAAAATATCTCAAATTAAGAGAACAATATCTAACAGATAAGTTTATGGATATACAACCTAAACTCCCAACGTGAACTCATTTTTGAAAAGTTATGAATATAGAGAATACTCCTAAAAAAGAAGAAGTATTATCTTAAATAATACTCGGTACTAATGATTAAGTTTAGAGTTTTTATTACTTAGAGCATCCACAATGGTTCCATTATCTCACTTGTTACATAAAAAATTTAGTTAACAAACCATTTTTCCTCCACCTTTAGTTATGTTATACTACCACTTGTCTTTAATATTGTTAAAAAACTTGTTAAATTTAACAAGATAGTGGCAAAAACAATCGACTATTTCAATAATTAACTAACCACTCCACCGTATCAGCTACCTTCTTTTCTATCTTTGTACGCATATTTCCTCCCATATTCTACATGCATATAGCAGCTTCCTTCTTCCGTGTTTCTTATTAATTAGATACAAATTTAGCTCCAAATGTCAATAGAAAATTTAATGAAACATGACTGCTTTTCTATGAGACCTTTCTCAGTAATGCTTTTTCTTTGTTCTTCTTTTTTGTTTTCATTTCTTATTTATGAAATGCTATATCATCCAATATTTATAGCTTGTTGAAAGTACAAATACCATTGTACTATTCTGTCACCCACTATATTCCTTTAGTTTCTACGTGTGTATAGAAGGTATAGTATAATAATTAGTAGTGAGCTATTAATTAGTAAATAGTATTTAACTAGAAATAGATAATTTTGTTATATAACACACCAATGTGAGTGTTAAAAGATAACATACACAACACGTGTAACTTAACATGTAATTAATTGATTACGTGACAATATTTAACATGTTAAAACTAATATAACAATTGTACGTAGATGCTCTTAGTAATTTTGTATTGAAATGTATAACTATAACTTTACATACAACATGCTAAATCGTATATATTACTTTTTAAACAATTGGCTGTTAACTTCAAATTTGACATTGTTGTTCGCCACAGACGGGGCCAACCATTAAGGTTACCTTAACCCAATTTTGTTTTATTGCCTGCTAACCCAACCAATTTTTTTTTAGCAAATGACGATAAAATTGGAACGGTTGTTGAATTTGAAAATATGTGGTGTGCCTGACATATTTATGAAACAATGTGTAGCAACAATAGAATTTGTATCATGCAGATATATATATACATGGATCAAATTTCAAACGTCAGAGATTTAGATTCTATAACGTGTTTAACAGTATATGCACACAGTTTGACTCTACCAGTATTTTGAATAAATCTTCAAAATAAAATATGTAAGTAGAAATTTCGACAGCTCAAATAGCCCTATACATATGTGTGGGGTCTTCAAATTTTGGCACCGATATGAAGATGTATTATACATAAAATCCGTGCACGAAAAATCTCAAATAAAAATGCCTCCGATTTCAAGTTTGTGTTGGCTCTCTTGAATTATAGAGATAGCTCTCGGTAATCTTGAGCAAGAAAACCAAAACCAAACCGTTGGGTTTTTTAATTTTGATCAAAAATGTCAAAACTGGACCGAAATAATATGATTCAACTTGGTTTCGGTTCACAACTTTGCGAACTAAAGTGAAACCCAAAAAAACAAAAACATCATAATGTATAAGCATTTATATTTTCTTGGCCAATATGCTCATTTTTTCCCTTGTCATACTCATTATTTATTTATTTTATGATTTTTTGTCCCAAACTAGAATTTATTATACTGTTATAAGTTTGCTCAATTTAATTAATATTTTTTAACGTTTGGTTGAATTTAAATATATTTTTCTAAAATAAAGTCTTTTTCCCCCTAAAAGACCAAAACCGAACCCGAACCGATTAATATTTCGGTTTTTGTTTCAGATTTACCCAAAACCGAAGCGAACGAAACCCACCCCTACCCTTAGCGTCGGATATCCGTATCCAATATTTTTACAACCAACTTTACCAAGTTGTGTTATCGCAGAAAATGTTGGCAATTGGCACTATATATATACTTGTGTGATCGATCTTCATTAAATTATTTTAATATCGAGATCTAGTAAATAGCACTCAGTGCCAAATCTTTTCCAGGTTCATGATGTTAAAATTTTAAAAGATTATTAGTATTTATCAAATCTACATTATCGATAAATTATGACTCGTGTGCTCCCTAAAGAAATGTCACCTACGAAATGCATACAATTTAATTTGCAGATTTCTCTTATTTTAAAATTAAGGCCAAAATTGAAATTTCTAAAGTAAATATATTTTGATAATACAAAATTTAGCAAGTTAACTTTACACCCATTGTTCACATTTTGGGATGATTGAAATACTATTAAAAAACCATACTAAATTACATGTTTTTTTTTTTTTTTTATGATCACGATTGCGCAGTCACCAAATTAGGTTGCGTCTGGCATTTACAGAAAAGTAGATACATCCATACTAAGTAAACATTATAGGCATATTAATAAATGACATGATCATAGCAATTGTCGCCATAATAATAATAATAATAATTATTATTATTATAATTGTTTGGAAACCCATAAATGCAGGAAATCACATAGAGAGATACTTGCGGAGCTTCCAATCTCTATAATATTTTCTCTGTAATATTTATTTCTCTCCTACTTTGTACATTGTTAACACCTTCCACAACAACTATTTCATAAAATAAATTGCACCTCTGTCACTTACATACCCAAAGCTCTTTCTCTATTTCTCCACCCTCTTTTTTTTTTTTTTCTTTTTTCTATATCTCTCTAACATTTTACTATATATCCATCTTTCTCTATCAAATCTTTACCCTTTCATTACTTATAAATCTCTCTTCTTTATTTTCTCTTTGCCATAAATATTAGAGAAAGATAAAACTAATAATAATAAGAAATGGCAGGCATTACAGGGACTTGCTGTTCTTCTTCTGGTTTGATCTTCAAGACCAATGAGACGCGTGTCAATGTGGGTGCTATGCCACGTTTCACTGGGCTCAGAACTGTTGAGACCGATAAAGTAACCTCTTCTGGATTGTATTCGAATGCCTCCTTTTCTTCTTCAGGTTTCTTTTTTTCAATTTTTTTCTCATGTCTGTAAACAGTAGTATTGCTATTCTTCTGAAATTGCATACATTTAATCTTACTGTTTAAGAATAAACCTACATGTAACATGTCTATCTCGTTTTTTTCGCTTGGTATTGAATTACGCAAGGCATTACCTCAGCTTGCATGATTCCAACCCGGTGACGGAACGTGGAAAGTATGTTCTTTATTAAAAAAAAATCATAGTATGGGAGGGAAGAAACACTATTTTTTAGAGTTTTTTTTTTAAAATACATAGAAAATCATTTTTTCCTGTGGATTGTCTCCACCTAGTTGCTTCCCTGTCTGTACTAGTAATTTGACAATTTTGGAATTGGCATTGAATTCAACTGAGTTTTGTGAAGCATTACCTCAGTTTGCATAATTCCTTCCCGGTGACAGAACGAGGAAAGTATGTTCTTTATTAAAAAAATTCATAGTATGAGAGGGCCAAAACACATGCATTTCAGAGTTTTTTTTATTGAAATACTTAGAAAAATCCTTTTTTCCTGTCGATTATCTCCAGTTAGTTACTACTAATTTGACAATTTGGAATTTAGTTATGTCTCATGCCATCGTATTAGGTGCACAGTTAATTAGGATTGTGATTGTGGGGAATAGCCATGTTTGTGTGACCTTGTAGTAATTCATATACATTTTTTTTCATCAGCCTCGAAAACCAGAAAGATCAAGGCCGTGGCAACTCCAACAGTCTCATCACCGAAAAGAGAAACAGATCCCAAGAAAAGGGTAGTTATAACTGGAATGGGCGTTGTTTCAGTTTTTGGAAACGATGTTGATACATTTTACAATAGACTTCTAGAGGGAAAAAGTGGGATCAGCCTCATAGATAGGTTCGACGCGTCGACTTTCTCTGTTAGATTCGCTGGTCAGATTCGTGATTTTTGCGCAAAAGGGTATATTGATGGGAAGAACGATAGGCGGTTAGATGATTGTTGGAGGTATTGTTTGGTTGCTGGCAAGAAGGCCCTTGAAGATGCCAGTTTGGGAACAGAAGCTCTTCAAAAGGTTAGTTCCTACATCAGTGTTGAATATTTACGGTATTTGTTACCAGTTGTTCACCTATAATGCAACTAAACTTGGAAGTTACGTTTGGCACTGTTTTCTCAAAAATATTTGGACTCTTGTGATGCTACTCAGGAATTGTTTAATACCACTTTCCTTCTCGTTAATTTCCATTACTTTTGGCTCTGAATGAACTGAAAACTTGTCTAGTTGATTCTTTTCACAATGTTGTAGTCTTAGATCTTTGTACAAATAGGTGAATCAAAATGGTTGGTGAACTATTTCAATGTATCGTTGAGTAATTTTATTTGTCAAACACGTTTTCTGCTGTGCTTCCATGTCTAGAAGGACCAGAACTATAGAATCGTTGTTGGAAATAAAAACTTAATAAAGTCAGGCCGTCAGCCTTCAGTTTCATTTAAAATTTAAACTCTTTTTCTCTAACTTTGGGTTCGGACACGATGGAACTTTCCTTAAGCCTAAGAAAATATAAATGTTTTCCTTAAGCCTACAAAGATAGGTATAATTCCATATTTATCCGGTAACACTTTTGCTGGAATTTGAAAGCAAAGTTCAGCATGAAATTTTCTCTTCCAATAGCTAAAGTTGCATCTGGATTGCATCTCAAATGTCTCCCTGTTCTCTCTCCCTTTCTCTATACTATCTCAATATTTAAATGCAATTAAGCCCCTGTATGAACACATTTTAGGATGAAATTTGCTTTCGAATTATATCAAGATCTCACCCTTATATATATAAAAAAGAAAAGAACACACTTTTTGAAGATTGTACATTTTGTTGCAGATGGATAAGACAAAAATTGGAGTTCTAGTAGGAACAGGCATGGGGGGTTTATCCGCTTTCAGTCAGGGTATCGAGGCACTTCTCCAAAAAGGATATAAAAAGATCACCCCCTTTTTCATCCCTTATTCCATTACCAACATGGGCTCAGCATTATTAGCTATAGATACGGGATTGATGGGGCCAAACTACTCAATCTCGACAGCTTGTGCAACTGCAAATTACTGTTTTTACGCAGCTGCAAATCATATTAGAAGAGGAGAGGCGGATATTATGGTAGCTGGTGGTACAGAGGCGGCGGTTATGGCTACTGGTATAGGTGGATTCATAGCTTGTAGGGCTTTGTCTCAAAGAAACGATGAACCTCATAGAGCTTCAAGGCCTTGGGATAAGAATCGTGATGGTTTTGTTATGGGAGAGGGATCTGGTATTTTGGTAAGTTTTTTTTAATTTTATATATACTATTTTCTACTTCAAGCTATAATATTTTTCGACTTTATATATAGACCAACAATCAGTACTCTCATATTATTTTTAACATAAGTCGGTTGTTAGTGCACGAAAGTGATAATTCACCAATAGGTACCAAAATGTTTAAGTGTACAAAAGTTGTAATCATGATCCATGATTGATATATTTACGCCAGGATAATGTATCAGATGTAAACAAGAAAAGACAGGTTGTGGATTAGCGTACAATTTTTTTACAAAAACATTTATGGATTCACCAATTCTTTGATACTTTTTCCATGTTATTGTTTATACATTCATTGACCAGTATTCGTTTTGTGGTTTCATAGATGAGTGTCGACGAACCTAAAAAGCTGAGTGTAATTAGTTTGGCATGATTCACATGAACATAATGACGTGGCTGTAGAAAATTTTGAGACACCTGCAGTCTCGAAATGTCTGTGTATCAATATTTTACTCAAAAATGGTACTCCATATTTCTCGTGTAGTGTTACCTGTTAGCTCTTTCTCCTGATTCCATTTTCATGTTCAAGTTATCTGTTTTTCTTCTTGGTATAACTCTATAAAAGTTGTCAAGATCTTTTAGATTAGGCTTCCAGGACCTGGCCATATTTATTTATTTTTTCAAAAATATCGTGTACTGAATTCTTTACAAGGTTTTCAGCAGCAAATTGCTATTCAAGGATAATACAGGAAAAACATTAATAAAAGATCAGTTTTGGTTTATATATTTTGGAAAAGGTAATGGAGAGCTTGGACCATGCGTTGAAAAGAGGAGCAAATATAGTAGCGGAGTATATGGGTGGTGCAGTGACATGTGATGCACATCATATGACTGATCCTCGAGCCGATGGTCTTGGAGTTTCTTCTTGTATTACTAAGGCTTTGGAAGATGCGAAAGTTTCCCCTGAGGAGGTAAATTACAAATTAAACTATGTTAGTATATTGTTCTCACTTGCGTGCAGCGTGTTATATCAATAATTCACCGATTCTTTTTGTATGTTAATTTATTTATTTTTTTATTTATTTTGTGACTTATAGGTGAACTATGTTAATGCCCATGCAACATCGACGCTCGCTGGTGACCTAGCTGAGGTGAATGCCATCAAGTCGGTGTTCAAGGACACCTCGGAGATTAAGATGAATGGGACCAAGGTTAATAAACTTCAGTTTCATTTGTCGTTTTCTTTTTTATCGATTGCTAGACCAATATGTTAGATATAAGGTTTTCGAAATAAGTTGTATGAATTATGACTTACAGAATATTTTTGGGTTTTCTTTTTCAGTCAATGATTGGACACGGCCTTGGAGCTGCTGGTGGATTAGAAGCCATAGCAACAATAAAAGCTATAACCACTGGATGGTTGCATCCAACTATTAACCAAGATGTATGAAATAGAACCTTTTTTATATTCATATCATTTGTCATTTTCACTGTGATATGATGTTATCTGATATTTTATATTCACTGTCAAAATTTGTAGAATTTGGAGTCTCAAGTCACAATTGACACAGTTCCAAATGTGAAGAAGCAACACGAGGTTAATGTTGGTACGTGCTATTTTTTATGCTCATCAATGATAACGTCTATCTTTTTGTATACCTTTTGCTTAATGAAGTGTAACTACACACGTCTTAGATTCTTCTGCAAATCAGATCGTATATGCAAGAAAATAAACAGGAGGCTTAATGTTGCAATAGAATAATACATCAATCTCAAAATCCCTAAGAAAGAGTTTGTATATTTTGCAGGAATCTCCAACTCATTTGGCTTCGGTGGACACAACTCTGTTGTTGCTTTTGCTCCATATAAGCCGTAAATGAAGTTCCGAAATAAGTACTTAATCATGTTTCCATTTTTCGTTTCCCTCTTTTAGGGTAATTTTTTCTTTTTCGATTTACAGTTGGGAGAGTATAAATATGAAAATCCTTTGGATAACGAGTTTCCCTGTGTAGCAATTTTACAGTTTTGCTTTCATTATCAACCTATTTGACAAAAGAACGTTCATATATGCCAGTGAATAAAACTCGTGTTATCAGTTTCTTAGTATGTAGTTTTGGCCACACACTCTCCTAATTTAAGCATTACTATTCGTTTTGTTGTTCTGTTTTCACTTTTCACTGCCAAGAATGTTGATATGAGGGGTACGAGACTCGCAAAATGGTGACGGTGAATGTAATTTATTAATTTGTGATAACTCAAACATAAAAAAAAAAAAAACGTATTCCAAATTTCCAATAACATTCATTACTGCTTACTCAATTTGAATCATGAATTACAGTAAACTCGGGGTCAAAGACGATCAATTCCATTTAGTTAAGGAATGACAAAACTTTGTAAATTGAAGTTTTACGATCAACAACCACAAGACATGTCCGACAATCAGTCCAGAAAGTTGGGTATCTGCAGAAGAAAAAGACCCAACCAGATTAACATTTTTACCACGGGTAATGATACGTAGCAACTATGATACTCATGGCCACACTCATAGGGATCGAATAAAATTAAAGCAAACTCTACAACCAATTGTTGACGTTTGGGATTATCATTAGCTCTAATTTGTGTTCTTTTTCTATTACTAGTTCATATGAACACCGTAAAAGTTTCATGATATTATAGTTTCTTTTGACGACAACCAGTTGAGCCTCGTACCCCTATATTAAAACAGTCCAGCACTTTCAAATGAAAATATGGCACCGTAAGTATAGTTTAGGAATCCCCTATATAAATGGTCGAATGATAACAGGCAAGAGTATAAAATTGCAATAAGAAGTTGTTCATTTATTTAAAAACAAACCCTTATTACAGCGTCTAAAAGAACTATCATTACCATCTAATTGTGAATACGTTTTGGCTGTCATGTATTAGAATGATGAGACTTCATTAGAGTGATGAAATCATGAAACTCAAGTGTTATAACTTGGAATTTGAGGGACAAAATGGAAATAGATCTAGAAGTTAAGAGGTAAAAAATACAGCAAGTGAGCACTTGCTTGAAAGAGATGAAGCTCCAAATTGCTTGAGCTTGAGCCGTTAGGACCTTTATCATGTACATTTATGTACAAAATGACATAGTCGAGGCTTATATAATTAAAACTTGTTTTTAAACGTAAACCACAATTCCTCATTCTGTTTCCAGAATATGCAAAAAAATCTCAACAAAGGCAATGAAAATATACCATTTAACTGTCACAACTACTATAAGCTTACAGCTTGACCAAAACGAAAATGCAAAATTCTCATTTACCAATGACAAAGGACTGAATTAAATAATTTTTTCAAAGGGAAAGAAAGCTCATGCGACTCTCAAAGAATACTCATACAATCAGTTATACAATCAATGAGTTAAAGAGTAATGCTACATTCACTCTTGCTACATTTCTTCTTACACCCTTCTACTGGGAGTGAGAACAAATGTACAAGACGGCAAAATTGTAATTTTGTCCTCTGAGAAATAAAAAAAGAGTCAAAATCTCTCTTCTTTAGTCAGTTACTCGACTAATAAGAAATACTGAAACTTCTGTTCAAATAAATGCTGAATATTCACATCATGGCCAAATGTAAAAATAATAGCTATTAGTATAACACAACCAACAAATCAGCTCGCCTGAAAGAATCTGTGAATGTAGGCATGTAGCGGAGACTAGAGGATGAAGACATGACTTAACGGGGCAAATCAAGTAATTACCAAAGTCCAAAAAGAAATTAAAGAATGAACAATAGGTGTCATGTTTATCGATTGTGATAATCACATTCAAGTATAAAAAAAACACATCATCTGTATCCACAGCACACCATGAGATCCATTTCATATATCATCGCCGTAGGTCCATAGCAAAGGCCCTGAAATTTTCATGAGAAACATTTTGATTCAAGTTGATTTTCTAATACTATAGTCCTGGCAATTTTCTTTTCTCTTATTGTTCAAGTCTCAACAACAACAGAAAAGAGGGTTATGAGGATTTACAATACAGTAAGCGTCTCAAGTTTCTACCAAATTTCAACAATCTCTCTTTCCTATCTTCTATGTCTCTCACAGTCTCACTACAAAACTTCCCAGAATATTAACAACGAATAAGGGTGGACATGGTTTCGAGGCAAGAAAAGAACTCTGTAGTAATCCAGAAACAAGCTAAAATCATAATACATGACAAGGACTGAGAAATGTATGCATAAATACATATGGATGTAGATGACGAATGACATAAATCTATGGGTTAATAGACAAGCATTGAAGGGGGAACTTTCAATCTAAAGGGTATTATAGATGATGATCCTGATCACAACTTACACGTCAAAATCCAACTCAAAGTCATCAACGCCTAACTCTTAACCAATTCCAGTCATACCTCTATGACTAAGTAACCTATATATTTGTGTATACAACAATCATTTAATCTTTTTCTGTTGAATATGCATACAACAAGCATCTAGAGAGATAAATAATACTTTCGAGACTTTGGTTCTAGTAATATTCCTCCATAGTCACTTATTCTGTACAGCTAAATAAAAGGATATATTCTCCAGGGACCCAATCGGAGCACCAGCACTCAGATTTACAGAATTGCATCAGTTTTTCTTCGTATAGAGTAAACAAAAACAAACATGACACAAGTGTGGCGGCGCCTTAATCAAATTTAAGGTCAATAGCACAAAATACACATGAGAAATGTATCTACACAATATATCTGTTAAACAACTGAATCTCCCTATCACCAACGAAGAAATGCTCTACTCTAAATCATAAAACCTGTGACTCAGAGTAGTAAAATACATGCTTATATACTAAAAGGGTCACAATATCCTGGTGAACACCAGTGATGCCTGCTAGACAAGATAAAACTAGGTTCTCACCAAAACAATCAAAACAAAGAAGTCAAGGAATAATTTAAATTCCATAATCAAAAAATTTAAAAGACCGTTAATCCTGATAAAAAAAAAGCATAAGCAAAGAACTAAACTTTATCATAACAAAACACATGCTTAAGGAAGTTATTTCTGATGATAAACGCGTAATAAAATGCAGTAATACAGAGAACCGATTCTCCGAAACATAAACCATAAAGGTAGAATTTCCGGCAAAATCATCCTCAAAACATAAAAGATATCATCCAACAAGTAATCATTTCCCACAACAAACAATAATCATTCTTCAAAAAAAAAAAAAAGAACAAATAAGAAACCGAAACTGAAAACCAACTCTAACCGAAATGAGAAAAAGGCTAAGTCTTTCTCCGGAGACGCTTTCTAAGCTTCTTCAACTTATGCTTATTCATCTTCTTTTTCCTCTTTTTCTTCACACTATCAGCCCACATCTCGCTGGAAACCACTTCTCCGACTACCGATCCAAATTCCGGCAACGACCCAGTTGACAAAACACCATTTAAACAATACCCAAATGGAAAACTGGGAAAGATCGGTACTGAGTTGGGAGAAAACGAGTCTAGTGTTGGATATTGGTATAAATTAGGGTTTGGTTGATTTGGGGCTAGGGTTTGTTCAAGAAGGAAGGGATTAGATGAGAGTGGTGGGATGAGAAATGGGTTTTTTGGTTTAAGGATAATAGATGTGGATTTGATTTGGTTTTTTAGTAGTTTGTGGAAAAGAGAAGAAGCCATTGAAGATTTTGATCGACTAGTGAGATGCTTCACTGGGTTTTATGAAAATACGACAATTTTAGAAATGTAGTAGTAATTTTTTTTAATTTAATGTGTGTCTGATTATAAAATTTAAAGTTATTCACATGATTAATTCCATGAATAATTTGTCAATTTAGTAATATATTTTAATTATACAAAACTTTACATCCTAAGATTTGCAATTGTCTCCAAAAAAGTGTACATATATGAGTGTCTTGTTTGGAAAACTTTAATATTTAAGGAATTGAAACACTTAAAATTAAGTAAAAGAGTATAAAAAATTAAAATTTTCAAACAAAAACTATTTATTCGATAACATGAGTTTATAATTGTAAAACTGATATCATGATTAAACCACCAAAAAAGAATAGAGGTTGGCTGTATAAACATCAAAAATTCTGTAAAAACGCACAGACCGTAGATTTAATCTACGGTTTACGTGTTTTTACAGAATTTTTGAAATTAAAAATTAAAATTAAAATTCTAATAATTAAAATTAAAATACTGAATATTTTTTTTCAAATTAAACATGATTTTTTTTTACATAAAAATGCCTTATTTTTAAAATTTGATATTTTTTTGAAGTGTATAATTTGATATTTTTTTGAAGTGTATAATTTGATATTTTTTTCAAGTGTATAAGTTGATATTTTTTTCAAGTGTATAAGTTGATATTTTTCTCAAGTGTATAAGTTGATATTTTTTTCAAATAAGGAATTTTTTTTTTTGGTGTCAATATGAAACATTAACTAAGTCGTCAATTTGGTGTCAATCGTCAATTTTCTTGAATGAAACAATCATAAATTATATAAATTTCATAAAAGAAATTAACTCAATATGCAAACATGAATATCAACTTATAAATTTCGTAAAACAAATTTATTAAACAAAACTTACAACAAAATTAGAGAAAATTTACAACAAAATTTCATAGAACTAAATTTCATAGAACAAATTTATTAAATATTTGTTTACATCATATAAATTTACAACAACTTGGAAAAAATAGTAATTTACATCAAATTAAAAATAAAGAAATGATTATGGACTTAGGTCTATAGCTTCGTCTTCATTTGCTTTTTTCTTTCCCGATTGCTTTTCCAGCGCCATATATAACTTGAAATTTGGTCGAAAAAGTTCCTTCCATGGCGCAGCTGTCTCAGTGCGCGTTTGTTCCCACCGTGCTATAATTCCTGGCATTGGGAAGATCCCGTCTTCTTTAGGAATAACCTGAGCATAGTGACAACTGTTGACGAACACCATTACAGTCGGGATGTAATTTGTCGTCCCCCGAGGCGGACCAGTATAAAGAGGTAAAAAAGTACTGTTCCACACGTTTACCCCTCCATCATCATTATTGTGCCATAAGGACAACAATACAATTGGAATATTGTAATGAGAAGCAATTAAAAACCCATAAGACGGAAATCTCATCCATTTGTCAAGAGGTGCGGGATTTGTAGCATGATAAAAATTTAAACTTGATAAAATATAATCATACCGGTAATCAAAGCCAAGATTATCAAACAGCTCATAATAAACACCTTTCATTTGCTGCAGCTCTTGAAACAACTCACATCTTACCGCATACCAATCATCTTCCCCATGCTGTTTACCCGTCACATTTGCAAGTACCCGGAACCCACAGTTACCATCCCCACGCACATCATAAACCGTTTCGATGTAACTATGTAACATGAACCATATTTGGTCACTGTACAGGAAGGTTGGCCTATTGGGGGTGGGTTTAGGGTTCTGGTTTCGCGGCCTCCTAGTTGGGTTTACCCTTACCTCCGGTGTTTCATCAGCCTTGCCTTTGCCCTTGTCCCTACTAGCACCAGCACCATGTTCCTCCTCCACATACTCCCATCCCGACTTATCCCTCTTACTAGATTTGTCGCCTTTTCTAGGTCTCCCCCTATTTACCCTCACTTCGGGGTCACTGACGGATGTTCTGGCTGGTACGGTTATCTCTCGGAGTTGTGTTTTCATACGCCGTTTTTCAACATTACTTTTCCTAGCATAAACACTTTTAAACTCTTCTAGATCACCCTCGACCCCATAATCATCGGTGTTCCCATTATCATCAATTACGTCTAATTTTTTCCAGAATGGATGAATATATTCTAGAGGAAGAGGCTTCCCGAATAAAATATGTTCACTCATAATATGATGACAAGGTAAACCGTGAGACAATTTGAAACCGCAAGAACAATTCTCATCAGCCTGGCCATCACATTTTTTATGTTCTTGAAATAATAAATCAAAGGCATAGTGTGTGATATACGACCTAAGATTTATAAATAGAGGTGTTCGTTCAGAATGTGGAAAATAAGACTTGCATTTATCCAACTTCATCTTAATATCCTCAAACTGTTTTTCTAGAATTCTATTCACCTCTACCCAAACAGTTTCAAGCGTGCCAGTATTTGTGGAAAGGGATCTTTTCAGCTTAGCATGTTGTTGTTCGGCTCGATTGCTAGTTCTGTTACCTAGATGTGTTGTGTGGTTGGTATAGCATGCAACAAACTTTTCAGCATAATCATTTAAAAGCTTGTCTACATACTTAATCACAGCAGGGTACGATTTGTAAGAGGAATTGAAATAAGTTCGGTTATGATTGTACTCCTCTATCGACTCAGAATCAACCAATAAACCCCAATCATCTAGAAACGTTTGCCACTCCTCATCAGGGATCTTTTTACGGCAGTTTTTCAAAACATTTTTTGCAATATGAAAAGTGCACAAAATATGATGAGAATCGGGAAAAACAACGGACAAAGCATTTGATAAGGCCATTTCCCTGTCGGTTACAAAAACCCTAGGTAGTATACACCCCTCCAATGTAACTTTAAATTTTTCCAATGCCCATATATAACTTTCCTTTGTCTCGTCACTCATGAAAACAAAACCTAAACAATATGTTTGGTTCGTTGATGTCATTCCTACGACTTCTAGAAATGACATATTAAAACGGTTTGTTCTATATGTACAATCCATTAACAAGACATCAGGAAAAGCTTTGAACATCCTTATAGAATCGGGGTGTGCAAAAAACAAGTTCTCAAGGGAATGGGTTGATGGGTTCATATTATAGTAGAACGTGTAGCGATGGCTATCCAACAAATTAAACAGTTCCTGTATCGGGTTTCTACCATCTCGTTCTTTAAATTTCAGTCCGGCCAAAAAATTATGTATCGTTTTAGCGTTTGATACATTGTCAGGATTTCTATTTTTTATGGCCTCTAATATTGCACCAACTTTAAAACTACTTTGCCTTAAAGTTTTAACAATTTCTTTTTCATCTTGGGTTAAACGAGCACGTCGTGCTTGCCCTTGGAGGTAAGTTGGAGGTGGGTGGTTATGTTGTCCATTTTCTACGTGACACATCCATTCACCATTAACTACGTAACCTTTAATGAAAAATGGGCAATCTTTTTTCTTTGTACCTGATTTTACGGAAGATGGTTTCTTTTTTTCGTAAACCCCCGATTTATCACATACAATATCAACATACGATGTTCTGCTCCCATCACCCCCTCCAGACCTACGAATCGTAAGAATGAAACCCCAATTTCCAGCCACATCAGCAAGATCAGCAAGCATTTCATCCCTTGTTTCCCAAGTCAATTCATCGACTTCAAAGTGCTCCGAATAATCAGTTAGCTCATCGTTTGAGCCACTGGATGAATTCGCATTGTTGTTGTTATTCCATTGGTTGTTGTCATAACCATAGTTGTAATTCATTTTCGAAAAGTGTTTGTTTGTATATTTTATTGGGGAGGAATGAGGATTTTTTTAGAGATTTCCGAAATGTGTTTGTGTTTGATTTTATGGTTTGTTAGAATTGGCAAAATTGAGTCATATTTATAGTGTAAGTTTACACTACAAACCGTAGATTACTTTTACGGTTTGTAGTGAATTTTTGGTGTAGTCATTTCCAAACTTTAATAATGCATTGAGTAGTCATTTTCGGATAGGGTTGTCAAATCATAATAATTCAAAAGTGATAAGGTGTTGTCGGAATTATTTTGATAGAAATGGTATCCAATGTAATTTACACTACAAACCGTAGATTACTTTTACGGGTTGTAGTGTTTTTTTTGGTGTAGTCATTTCCAAACTTTAATAATGCATTGAGTAGTCATTTTCGGATAGGGTTGTCAACTCATAATAATTCAAAAGTGATAAGGTATTGTCGGAATTATTTTGATAGAAATGGTATCCAATGTAATTTTGATATGAAATCTGTACAAACCGTACATTAAATGTACGGTTTGTATGTAAATTTCAGCATATTTAGGGTTTTTTAGGGTTTAGGGTTTAGGGTTTAGGGTTTAGGGTTTCTAATCAGAATATTTAGGGTTTTTTAGGGTTTATGGTTTAGGGTTTAGGGTTTCTAATTTAGGGTTTCTAATTTAGGGTTTAGGGTTTAGGGTTTTTGGGTTTAGGGTTTAGGGTTTGTAATTTAGGGTTTAGGGTTTGTAATTTAGGGTTTAGGGTCTGTAATTTAGGGTTTAGGGTTTGTAATTTAGGGTTTAGGGTTTACGGTTTCTAATTTAGGGTTTAGGGTTTACGGTTTGTAATTTAGGGTTTAGGGTTTTTAATATAGGGTTTAGGGTTTACGGTTTGTAATTTAGGGTTTAGGGTTTACGGTTTGTAATTTAGGGTTTAGGGTTTTTAATATAGGGTTTAGGGTTTACGGTTTGTAATTTAGGGTTTAGGGTTTTTAATATAGGGTTTAGGGTTTGTAATTTGGGTTTAGGGTTTTTAATTTAGGGTTTAGGGTTTAGGGTTTAGGGTTTTTAATTTAGGGTTTAGGGTTTTTAATTTAGGGTTTAGGGTTTACGGTTTGTAAAAACTCAATATTGGCCCTATCAATTAAAATACAGAATATTTTTTACAAACATACAAATCAAACATACGAATCAAATTAAGTTTACGAAATTATAACGTACAAATCAAACATAGAAATCAAATACAAAAACCGTGCATTTTTTTTTTTTTGTAACGAGTAAATGTTTTAAAGTTGGACATAGGGAGCATCTTTCCCGCCGATGTTAATCTATCCGATGACGGCTCAGCAGACTCTTCGATTTCGTTTAGCTCCGTACGCCGTCTTTGTCGCTGCTGCGATTCTGGATGCGGCGCACGCTCGTGGGATGTAATCGTCAACCCCCGACTCCAACTGTCGGTGGACTGATGACTAGGATGATGCTCGTACGAACCAAATGATTGTCTATGATGATCGAACGGAACATCGGTCTGAACGTAGTCCGACCCAGCAAAAGAAGAACGACGACGATGACTGCTTGAACTCGGACCCGGACCCTGATCTGTAGTCGGGTGTCGACCTCCAGTCGATCTTCTACCCCCGCTACTAGATTCGCCTCTTTCGTCGGGACGCCGACAACTTGAAGCCCTAGTGTAAGTTCGTGGGTCGTAACGTAGGTCGTCATCACCGTCGTCGTCGTCGTCGTCGTCGTCGTCATCCGACTGTTCATCAGCTGACCCATACGGATTCAAACCCATTTCAGCGAACTCCTTACGTAGTAAGTCCACGTCCGTTCTCATTTTCGCCCGTTTGAACGATTTGAAACTGCGGCGCAACATCGCTTTCTGTAAAAAAAAAATAATAACAAACGATTTATTACTATTGAAATATACATAAAAAGAAGTAACGATTTATTAGTAAAAAACGATTCAGTAGTTACCATTTTATTGAAGACACCCGTATTCTCCCGGAAACCGTGAGGGGGCGGGGCAAGTTCAGGTGGGTTTATGAAGATGCGGGTCCGCTCTCTATACCATTTCATGTAACCCGGTGACGTCCCCGTGCCATATTCGCCGTTAATAAGACGGGTGTGGCGGTCATTCCACACGGCTATAAATTCTCCGGTTAGTAAAGGCCAGTCGTGTTTTTGCCCAGTCCCATATCTTCTATCCTTGCCGTGACCCTGTCTTGGTTTCCAAATATACGTAGGGACCCGCTGCACAAAACCGAACTGCCTCATGAACCTGTCCGCGGGGTGGTACTCAATCTTCTCATTACAAATGAGAGGCACAGAACAATGCCACATATACCGGCCCCGCGTGCAGTATTCCGGATACTGATTGAGATCCCCGTAAGGTTGCCACACTATCTGTAATCATCAAATTAGAATATATAAACAATGGTTTAAATATAGACGAGTAATAAATTCTGCGAAGATAAGACCAATGCAAACATATACAACATATAATACGTAAGTTACATGTAATACGAAAATTAAAATTTACCTGTTCAGGCGACATATTGTCAAACTGGTCACGTATGTGGACCACATTATGTCCGTAGACATATGGCGTAAGGTTAGTTTGCCGCCACATCTTCCATCTATAATATACAAACAAAAACCGATAAACAATAAATATAACCGGCAGCTAAGTAAATGATAGATGACACAATAATATAAAAAAGCAAATCCAATTCAAAAACTAAATAAATATCATACCTGTAACCGAGGGGGAACCTAGGCCAGCCCTCCGGTGGCTCGACATCTTCCGGCAGCTCTTCACACGGTCTAACCGGCAGTAGTCTGGTAATCGCCCACATATCCAGAAACATCACCGCCCCGCTTACTCCGGTTGTCTTACAACGTACCACCCTGCATAGATTAGCCTCTAACCAGGCCAGAAGAGCTGATCCCCAACTATACTCAGCACATGTGTCAAAATCCTCCAGAAATGGCAGAGGCCAGAGTGGAATCTGATCACTGCTCTTATTCGAAAATACATGTGCAGCCAGTAATAATAGCATGGCAGCCCTAGACTGATATAGTAAACGCTCCTCACTAGGGTTGGGGGGTAATTCACCGAAGGTCTGTAACATCCAATCAAGTCTAACTGTCAGACAGTTTAGATCGACTTGATTGTCAGCCGGCCTAACACCCAACAAACTCTCCATCATAGCCAACCTGCTCGCCTTCGTGTCATTCCGCTCCGACCGGGTCACAGCAAGACCATCCACCCTCAGACCGAGCATAATCTCTACATCCTGTAAAGATATCCCCAACTCTCCACCGACAAAATGGAACGTGTGCGACTCATCACGCCACCTATCAACTAAGGCTGTAATCAACCCTCGGTCTACGGTATAATTACATATACTGTAAATACCGTAAAAACCAGCCCTAATGATATTTTGAACTACCCTTTCAGGCGTCGGTATCTGCCAACTATAATTATAAACCCTAATCTTATTGGCATCTCCTCTACCCGCTTCTCTGCCAGCATCCCAAGTCTGACTAGAAATGTGACCAGTCTGTCGTAAAATACCCAACCTCCCTTTAATCTGTGGACCTGGGTCTGCCATCCTAACTATGATAACCAAATATAACTCAATTAATGATAACCAAAAAATGATAACATAACCAATTAATGATAACCAAACAATGATAACTCAATGATAACCAATTAATGATAACCAAACAATGATAACTCAATGATAACCAATTAATGATAACTAAACAATGATAACTCAATTATAACCAATTCATGATAACAAAACAATGATAACCAAACACATATTTTTTCATAAACCAAACAATAATAATTCAATTTTTTAATCATAACCAAACACACATTTTTTCATAAACCAAACAATAATAATTCAATTTTTTAATGATAACCAAACACACATTTTTTCATAAACCAAACAATAATAATTCAATTTTTTAATCATAACCAAACACACATTTTTTCATAAACCAAACAATAATAATTTAATTTTTTAATCATAACCAAACACACATTTAATCATAAACCAAACAATAATAATTCAATTTTTTAATCATAACCAAACACACATTTTTTCATAAACCAAACAATAATAATTCAATTTTTTAATCATAACCAAACACACATTTAATCATAACCAAACACATTTAATCATAAACCAAACAATAATAACTCAATTTTTTAATCATAACCAAACACATTATCAACAATTCAAATTAACCAAACAAAATAAAAAAACATGCAAAAATGGGCCAATTATCAACAATTAATAAAATTTCTATAATTAATATAAACAAACAACAAACAATTATATATAACTAAGTGAATTATGGTTTTGCATATTTTATATATTTTTTCCTATTTTACAAATTAAAATTACAAAAATTAAAAAAACATGCAAAAATGGGCCAAATATCAACAATTAATAAAATTTCTATAATTAATATAAACAAACAACAAACAATGATATATAGCTAAGTGAATTATGGATTTGCATATTTTATATATTTTTTCCTATTTTACAAATTTAAATTACACAAAATACATAATAAATTAGAGAATAAAAGATATACCCTTGAATTATGGATAAGTTTGATTGATGATTTGGGGTTTTTTGTTAATAAATTTGATAGTTAATGTGGTTGATTGATTTGAGTGATTTTTTGGGTTGAAAATTGGGGGTTTTTGAGAGAAAGAGAGAGAGTGTAGAATAAAATTATATTTTTTTTAAAAAAAACGAAAGTTTCTGTTTTTTCCAGGGACTGTCTGTGTAATTTCGCGCAGGGACTGACTGTGTAATTTGGAAGCGCAGGGACTGACTGTGTAAATTTCAAAACTTGCCACAGACCGTAGATATAATCTACGGTCTGGATCAATCAACACAGACCGTAGATTATATCTACGGTCTGTGTTAAATGATCCAGACCGTAGATTATATCTACGGTCTGCGCGTGAAAACAGAAATTATGTAGTACAATGAGAACACCTCAAAAGAATATTTAAAAAAAAATGACTAAAAAAGAAAAACGGATGATCTAGGTACTTCAAAAAAAAACTTATTTAGAGACAAAATAGGTATTAAATTGGAGCCCACATAAATATTTTCACAACCTATATAATACTAGTATCATTGGCGTGTAGTTGATACCATAATATTTGATTGGACATAAAAATATAATGGCTACTTTCGCACGAATTAATTAGATACCGGTACCACGTTAAAATATTTATTATGTTTTATTATTATTTGTATTTTTTATTAGCATGAGCTATTATTTTAAAATATTTTAATTTGTTTTTGGTATCAGCTATCCTAAATATAAGAGCAACCGTATCAGTTTAGTTATATCACCAATATAAGATGGTTGAGGTCAAAATCTAGTCGCTGGTTATGTTACATAGGGATCAGATGTGCAAATTTAATGAAATATTGTTAAAGATAAATTAACAAAACATATTAATTTTTAAACTAAATTAACAAAAATATACTCAAAAAATTTCTAATTAATAAAAACATACCAAAAATTTCATAACATAATTTGTATATTTCATAACCTTCTTCAAAAAGTTCATACCCTTATTTCAAAACTGCATTCCCTAATTTGTATATTTTCATAACCTTATTCAAAAATTTCATACACTAATTTCAAAAGTTCATACCATAATTCGTAAAAATCACACTTATTTTCAAAGTTCATACCCCAATTTACAGAATTCATATTCTTATTTACATAATTCATATTCATAATTTTTAACTTAATACACTTTAATTCACGTAATTTATACACTTATTTTTCAGCCTTATACACTAGTTAACAAATTCAACATTTACTCGTCCTTCGATATCGAACTATCACGTTGTCGTTGTGTGCCTCTTCTTTGACGACCGTATCTCCGTCGGCATTAAACTTGAGTTTTCAACCTCGCTCTACACACTCGCCGCCAACTCCGACGGATGTCACCGTTTCAATTTTCACCGAACAGAGAGATTGGAAAAAGAGAGATGAGGAGAGAAAGACCGGAAATAGAGAGGGGGGAGGGGAGAGAGATTGGAAAAAAGGAGATGAGGAGAGAGAGGGAGTAAAGAGAGCGGAAGAAAGAAAGATCGGAAAGGACGAGAATGAGAAGTAGAGAAAAATTGAAGAAAGAGTGAGAGGTGAAGAAAGATGAAAGAGATCGTGATTGATTAATGAAGTTTTTATAATTTAAGTTTTGAGTGTATGTTTTGGTTAATATAATAGGTATAACATATATTTATATTAATTCCTCCAAACCTATAATGGTATTATATTATAAAAAAAACTGTATTAAATTGCCAAAAAAAAACTAGATTGTTACAAAAATTGCATTAGATTCTCTATTAGATGGTCAATTTTTTTATATTAAATTGTAAAAAAAAAACTATATTAGATTGTTAAAAAAAATTATATTAAATTGTAAAAATAAAAGTGTCTATTAGATTGTCAAATAAATTATATAAGATTTTTAAATAAAAAATTATTAGATTGTCAAAAAAATTGTATTAGAATGTCATAAAAATTACATTAGAGTGTCTATTAAATTATCAAAAAATTGTATTATATTGTCAAAAAATTGTATTAGATTGTCAAAAAAATTGTATTGAATTTTTTTAGATTTTTCCAAAAAAAAATAATGTTCAATTTTTAAAAAAAAATTCCAAATTTTTAATTTTTTTTTTAAAAAAATTGATTTTTATTTTATTTTATTATGGTTTTAAAAAAAAATCTAAATTTTTAATTCGTATTAGATTTAAAAACAAATTGTATTCGATTGTCAAATATTTTGTATTATATTATCAAGAAAATTGTAATAGATTCTTAAAAAAATGGGAAAAAATACATTTACTACACCAAAATAAAGTGCGGTTAACGATTTGGATACCCACCTTTCAAAATTTTCAATTTAGGTACCACACTATAATAACTTTCCAATTTAGGTATCACCGTCTTAATAAATCACGAAATCATGTCACGTGATATTTGACAAAAATTAATTTGATAGGCTAATTTGATAATTTTACACAAAAATATGTCATCCTAGAAAAAAATTTCCTCCCAATTTCACACATAAAAAAAAAAGCATATAATCCAAATTTTTGTTATGTGTGAAATTGGGGAAAACATTTTTATAGGATGACATATTTTTGTGCAAAATTGTCAAATTAGCCTATCAAATTAATGTTTGTCAAATGTCACGTGACATGATTCCGTGATTTATTTAGACGGTGGTATCTAAATTGAAAAGTTATCGTAGTGTGGTACCTAAATTGGAAAATTTGAAAGGTGAGTAACCAAATCGTTAAAAGCAGATAGTTTGGTGTACTAAACCTATAAAACTCCTTAAAAAAATTATATTAGATTTTCATAAAAATCGTATTAGATTGCAAAAAAAAATTATTAGATTATCAAGAAAATTGTAATAGATTCTCAAAAAAAATATATTAGATTTTCATAAAAATCGTATTAAATAGTCAAAAATTTTGTCTTGGATTACCCAAAAAATTGAATTATATTTTTTTAAAAATTGGTATTAGATTATCAAAAAATTGTATTAAATTTGCCAAAAAAACCGTATTAGATTGTTTGTTAGACCGTCAGAAAAAACATATTAGATTGTCAAATAAATTATACTATTAGATTTTCAAAAAAAAATTATATTAGATTGTCAAAATTTTGTTTTAGATTATCAAAAAATTAGTATTAGATTGTCAAAAAAATTATCAATCTAATACAATTTTATTTACAATCTACTACATTTTTTTTTGATAATATAATTTAATTTTTTCGGCAATCTAATACTATTTTTTTGAAAATATAATATAATTTTTTTGAGAATCTATTACAATTTTCTTAATAATCTAATACAAAATATTTGACAATCTAATACAAATTTGTTTACATCTAATACAACATTTTTGACAATCTAATACAAAGAATTTGACATTTTATACAATTTTTTTAACAATCTAATACAATATTTTTGACAATCTAAAACAAAAAAATTAACGACTTAATTTAAATATTTTGAGTATCTAATACACAAGTTTTGACAATCTAATTCACTAATGAGTAATTTTTTGTCGGTCTAATTTACTAATCAAAAATTTATTAGACAGTCTAATGAGTATTTTATTGGACAGTCTAATACACATTATCGGTTCAATCATTCAAGTTTGATTCAAAAATTTTGATGTCTGATGTCAAGTTAATATTAAAGTTTTGGACCTAAATGCAATTATCAACATTTTATTAAAATCACAAATCTGGTCCTTGTAATATATTTTTTGGTCCTAGTCTTCCCCAAAATAAAAAGCTGCGGCTAGGGTTCCAAACCAGCCACCGCCACTGAAAACCATCAGACGTCTGATGGGTGAATCACGATGCCACAGTCTCCGTCGTACAAAAATATCAAAATTTCAAAACCCATTCATGTTAAAAGGAAAAAACCTATTTGACTATATGAACCAAAAAGTCATCTGACTATGGCATATTAATGTGCTAATGATGTAAAATATAATTAAATACATTTATATACTTATTGTAGTTGTAACAAAACCAAATTAATATTTTTAAATTATTAATTTCTACACTATCCGTTTTCAATTAATTGTCATTTACGAAATTACATGCAATTTTAACCGGTTTATAACATGTATCAAAATTGTCGAAATGAAAAATTTCAAAAATAAATCATATAATTTAATGTTCGAACTATAAGATTAACTTTTGAAAGTTTCATTCCGACAATTTTAATACAAGTTATTGACCGGTCAAAATTGCACGTAGTTTTGTAATGGACCATTAATAACAACGAAATGAGTATTAAAAGGTGCAATCAATCGAGGCCTAAAGGAATTGAAGTATAATCCACATGATTTGAAGTATAATCCTATTAACAAAAGGTGCAACCAATCAAGGCGTAAAGGAATTGTGTGAGATGGGCTATCCAAGCGAAATTGGGTTCATATTTGGGCACGAACCACAGTGACCTTGAACGACCGGGAACTCGTACTATGCTACATGTCATATCTTATGATACACAAATCCATATAAATAAAGTAAACACTTAGATATAGTAGGATCTTACTATCACTTGCAACAATATACTACACATCATCATCATCTTTTTATATACACAAATCCATATGAATAAAATAAACACTTAGATATAGTAGGATCTTACTATCACTTGCAACAATATACTACGTATTTTATTCCTTCTTTTTTAAGTGTTGTAAAATGTACTAACTTGAGCATTAAAGATTAATCGGCCGGTACCAAATCTTACACAAGACTAACATTTCTCTCACTAGTCTTTTAGTAGATCCGATCTATTTAAAAGTTACTCTATTTTAGGGGAGATTTTTTCTTTTTCCAATTTATAATTGGCAGGGTTAAATATTAAATTCCTTTAGGATTCATACGTGTTAAATAACTTAAATTATCATTGTGTTTTAGCATTTTTTCAGTTTTCCTTTTGGATAAGAGTTAAGTTATACTTGAGTTTAGCATTTTTACAGTTTTCCAGTTTTCCTTTCATTCTACCCATTTGACGAAACAACTTTCTCCTATGCTTATGAGTAGAAGTCAAATTAATATCAGTTCTTAGTATATCTTTCTCAGATTACCTTCATACGCGCTTGTTCGCATTTTTGCTTTTGTCGTTGTTTTTGTTATCGCTGCAAAGAGTGTTTATATCACAAAATTTTGGACGAGTTCCAATGATACTTGGCAAAATATCTGCCATAGCTCTTCACAAAATCTTGTTTATCTCACAGCAGTTTTATCAAGATTCCAGTTTCAGTTTGTTCTGGATATTATAATTGGAGTCATCATTCACGTTGAAAATATATGAAACCCATACTTTTTAGTATAACCTTTGCATCAAATTTAAAAGTATCACATAACACTTTTTATACTATGATTACGGCAAGCAAATATCTGGAGCACTTGATGCATTTTCTCTTTCTCGATGACCAAACATAAGAAAAAGGTCTTTCTACTTTCTAAGGAACGGGTATTGCTGAATTTATTAAAACCAAAATCTAGCCTGAAACTTCAAGGTAAAATTGCATCCAGATTACATCTCAAGTTTCTCGGTCTCCTCTATACTTGGATGCAATTTTAGTCCTTGGATGGACAATCAATCGATCCTGAAATTTGTTCGTAATAGTGATGTCGCATTCTATAACTATGTATCTCTTTACAGAATATACGACATCTCTGCCGGAATAAATACTATTTGTTCCCGTTGATGTGGAGAAACAACTAATAATGTATTCCGGTCAACTACTTGCCTGAAAGGATTCGGCGACCCGTAAAACGGCTGTGTGTCTCGGTTAGGTTTTGTGGTACAGGCGATCAAGCATCTGCAAAGAGGGCAAGTTGGGTTCGAGTAGAGCCAATAACATATACAATCCATGTGGAATAAATGCTTACACGTGGCAATTCTTTGCAGTTCCTCACCCAATTCGAACTCTCCCAAACAAACGCAACACCTGCATAAAAAACATACAAGCCTAAAGCTTGTTTATTGGTTTCTTTTTTCCGCAGTTCTTCTTTCTCAGCGTATAAAAATTGTTTTTATAAAAATATAGTAAATAACTGTATCAAGTATTTGTCAAGTAAAACATAGTTTAACTTACGTCGAAAGGCGTGTCTGCATACCCTCGTTAAACAAGACTACCTCAAGCTTCTCTTTGAGGTTACCCTTCGAAACTATTTCGCTCTACAAAGCACAACCATAAATTGTAACTGACATATAAATAATAAAAAAAAAAACTATATTCAACTATAGAAATTATTCCTTTGAGAGAGACAGAATGATGTTATACGATGTTGTATGGAGCCTGCTCCGAGCTTATGGGAAGAGTTTGTTGAGCGGTTGAATCAGCGACGGTGTTTTTCTTGAGGTAAAACAAAAGAAAGATAATAATGGCGAAGAGAATGGGGATTGAAAAAACAAAGGCTTGGTAGAGTCTTAGTTGAAGTGATTGAGAATACAAATAAGGAGGGGGACTTGTATATTGACGAGAATCCATTAGCACAATCTCACAACCGCTTAAACGACTATAGAAATGTATTCTCTAAACAGATCGACAGTATACTTGCAAAGGTGTTGCTAGGTTTATATAAGGAAGAAGTGAACTTGCACATTGAATGAGAAAAGATGGGTAATAAGTACACTGCAAAAAAACATGTACATACGGTCAAATTTGTTACAAATCTATTTTTAATCGGTAACATATGTCAATAAAATTGTTTGTCTCATGCCGTATCTGATTAAGTCGTTGAAACAAAATTTGTCACTATTCTCGTATGCAGTTTGACCTTTTCTCTATGGTGATAGTAATTAGGGGTGGACAAAAATCTGGAGCAAACCGCCTCAAACCGCAACCCAAACCAACCCGTGACGGTTTGGTCGGGTTGAAGTTTTCAAAATTATGAATACAAACCAAGCCGCATCGCAAATTATACATGTGGGTTGGTTCGGGTTAAAATTACATCTTTCATAAGTTTAAAAACTAAAATGAATAAACAACCCGAAGCCTAACCGCTTAAAATGGATTGGGTTATATTAAGTTAAAATCTGAAATTTGATCAACCCGCACAAAACCAAACTGTTTTTTTTTAAAGTGTTTTGATTTGGGTTGAATTCAAACCAAACAAATTGAACGTGCCCATCCCTACTATTAATAACTAAGAAGATCATGGGATGACAACATTCAGCTTTAGCCTTTAGACACTCATTCCATTCATCTAGTATATCATATGCTGCCTTACCCTCTCACTCGTTTTCTTTATTTTCTCATTTTCTTTTTGGCATGATTGGACAAGCTTATTACTTTCCACTAAGATTTGCGGGTCCTACGCAAAGCATTATTGGACTTATGGCGCATCTCTAAGGTTGTGTTTGTCAAATAGGACAAAAACGTAACAGTGATAATGAAATAAAATGTCTAAATTTTTATATAATGAACTCAGATTAGGCTATTAATTAACCAAAGGAGTGTCAAAGTAAGAAATGGATCAGTATGATCAATATCTGAATGTTAAGTACTTCTCCGTCAATAGTCTACTTTCATACGTTGTGTTCCAAAAGTTTACTAGTGTACTTTCTTATACAAAGTGTAAACAAAAGTAATGAACTATCTTTTTGGTACAAATTTATGAAAGAAACTAGTATGTGTTTGGGACACAGAGGAACTATGATGAGAGTTTTGCCTTCCATTATATTTAATCTCCTGCATGGCTGCATATGAAATATTGGTTCTCAAATTCGTAAAGATAGACATGAAGTTAGAAGTTTTGTCCCGAACTGAAATTTTGCAATGGTTTCATGATCATGTCGCAAAATGAAACTTAATGTATATCAACGTAACACACTACATATAAACAAACACAAGATTAACTTCAATTGTTAGAGACAAATGTCAAACTTAACCCATTAAACTTGTTATGACAAATATGCAACAGATAGTTGACATCTAATACTCCTAGTTTGTGTTAGGGTGCCCTGAAACAAATTTACATTTTAATGTGAATCGCTGAAACAATCAATGAAACAATTTACATTTGAAGCTTAACTTGTTCGTTTTCTTTGTTTTAACCTTAACTTGTTTGTTTTCTTTGGTTTAAGCTTAACTTATCTGTTTTCTCTGCTTACAGTTTGTAGTCTTTTGGTTTCCTTGCTTGAAACAATTTAAATTATTTTTTACCTTTAAAAAAATTTAAAAAGTTATAGAATGGATCTCCAATCAAAATTAAGAGATTAATTATAAGTGGTGTACCGACAGTCTTATGTATGTTACCACTGGATTGATGAGAAGAAAAGAAAAAAAAAACTGCATTGAATTCGTTTTGGATATGGTCAGGCAATACCCACATACTTATTGAAACTAGCTTAAACTTTTTGTTAATTAGATAATAAAAATTACTTAGATAACATGGGCTACTTATTTGATCCTCTCTTCTTCTTTTTTTGTTAAAGAAACTTATCGCCGTTTCAACTTATTAAGTACTAGTTTCTCTGAGTTTGTTCGAGCTGGTATCTCGCTGCTAAACGCAAGCAGGATTGACCCTAGTCTCTACGGCGCCTAAGTTGGATCTAAAAATTTGTGTCTTTCTTTAAAACTATCAACATAAGATGACCAAAAGTTTGATAAAAGAATCTTAAAATGAACTTGTATTATGAGAGTTTCGAATCTGATACCTTAGATTATATGGAGTGAATAAGCTTTAATTCTCGTCACAGAAATATCTAAAATCTAAGCCCACTTTATATGAAATGAAAGACTAACTTTGCTGCCAAAATAAATTAAATAAAAATCCAACGCCTAAGCAGGTGGTTGGGCATGTTTATATTGGACCGAATTCTGAAATTAGGCCTGAAAAAAATAGTTCCAGATATTTAAGTTCAACAAGAACAAAATACAACACGAGGATTCTTGCTATGTATTAGTAATATGATTAACAATATTTGAAAATAATAGACTAAAAAAAAGGTAGGTATGTACGAGAATTGCTAAGGGTCAGAGCTGAGTAACAGATTATTAAATTTCGACTTTATTTGCTTGATGAGTGCATCTTTTTTTGGTCCAAAAAATCAAAATTCAGTCCAAAATCATACCTATTAGTGCAGTTCGCACTTAGGTATGATATTGATTTTTTGACTTTTTAAAAAAAATCAAAAAAAAAATCAAAAAAAAAATCAAAAAAAGATAATAATAATAAAACTGTGTTTATTAAGGTTATAAAATGAGTTTAAAAAATTATAAGTGTTGTAAGATTATTGGACTCTTGAACTTATACTTTATTGGTCCAAGTGGGCTTGTAATCCTACCCCTCTATCTATATAAAGAGGGCTAGCAGTCTTCTATTTTACATTCATTCATACACATTCTGATTAATAAAGACCCACTGTTCCCTCTCTCTATCTTCTCTCTAGGTCTCCTATATAATATATATACTGAGCTAATAAGACTCACAACACGTTATCGGCACTTTGCTCGCGAAGAATAGGATATACGCTCGCGGATATTGGAGATTTTTGGTAAACGCACGGATATTGAGTATTTATAAATCTTGAGGTTTATCCGGGTTTTATTATTATTGTTTTATCGACTTTCTCAACATACTATGTGAAAGGTACAATTACTAAATTCGTTGTTGTTTTATCTCGGTAGGTACTGTATAAATACGCTGCATGATAAACGATAATCGAATAAACCTAACATGTTTGAACAGTTATATGGAATAGTATTGAGTTAATTATTTATGTGTTTGAGACCATATATGATTAATATAGTATTATGTGGATAATTTATTCTTCAATGCCATGATATATATTTAGTACTATTACATTGATCCTAAAGATTGCATATGCAGTATAATTAAATATCTTGTTTGACTAGTACTACTATTAAGTCTATATCATGAACAAATTGCATGTAAACATCGGTTCTCCTCGTCTACTGTAACAACATATATGTATGTGTAATTAACGAGTTATAATTACAATTATGTTGATTTAATATGCCATCGTAGGATTTGACGATCACATGCTATATATATAAACTTGTCATAAACCATGTATAGAATTATTCATATGGCAATAAACATAGATAATTGATTGATATCTTGTTAGCGTAATCATATCTTTTGATATTATCATATATATAAATATCACATGCCAGTAAATTATTGGATTAGATCTAATTGATTTGATATGTTAGAATCTTTATGAATTGATTGATAATCTTAAATTGATTTGTTTATAACACCAAATCTACTGCATGATTAGATATATCCTGAAATATATTTACTGCCTGTTTATATATATGTGGTTAATCTAGATAGATATTGTCTATGCTGTTAATATTATTGTCATATATAAAATCCGAAAATCGTATATATTCACATTTAAGTTGGAAAAATTATGAATCTTCCCTAAATAGGCTCACCTATTTGGATATGATGTCTAGGAAAGATATAGGCGGAAGTCGATATCCTAATGAGGTCGGGTTTTAAGTGGCATTCGTGCCCTCCACTCTCACCGTCTTTCCTGTTCGTTTTTCAAGTAGAGCTACCGAAAGGGGTTGACTAAATAATAATTTCCCCGAGTGTGTTTATATAGTGATGTATGTTTCGCCGAATTGGTGTTTCAGTATCGACCCGTCGTTCGATCAATGAGAACCGATTCACATGAGAAGTAAAACTAATATTTTCGAACCTGTCGTTTCGAAAAAACGTTTGTGCTTGTGCAAACCATAAATATATAAACCATTCGTTTTATATGATAAATAATCCAGAACTCCCAACACATGTTGGATGCCATCTATGATGAGAAAAATCGTAAAACATACTTGCGAAATGACTGTTTAAACGTTGATTTTAATCCGTCACCACATGTTACTCACCCTGATGTGTGAAAATGTGATGCCAAAATTTTTTTTGGATGTCATCTTTGATGAGTAAAACACGAGTTTGTTGTTACCCTCAGGATGAATGCTAAGGCGTTAATTTTATTCCGCCGCCACATTTGAGACGTGATGACGTCTATGGTGAACAAATGTCTGAAATTGACATATTGGAGCAATCATTCACCAAAATACTAGCTTGGAAATTGTATTCCATAAGCTGTATCGTGAATTTATATTCACCATGTTCCTTTATCGCCATATGCTATTGGATAAAAAAATTACCCCGGTGAGTAGTTTTAATCCTATTGGGTCAATGGCGAATTGTTTGCCTGATATTAATGCTCTTCGTGTACAATTTTTTCCACGAATCGAGAACTGAGACAAGTGTTATTTGTCTCAAACTGTCACGATCCCGATGAATCACCTAGCCAAGCGAGTTTTTAGACAATCGTCAAAATCAAAAACCTGTGGCTCCAAGACAGTAATTGAAAGGAACAATATGGCCTGTTGTCACAAAGCAAGAGATAATGCTCAAGGAGGCAACTCTATGCTATAAAGACAAATGTCATGCATGGTTACTCCTTAAATAGTTCAAAACTATTATAAAGGTGGAAAAACCGATGCTAATGTGGTTAAATTTAATTGAAAGTAAACTCTTGAGACCCCCGATTTTGTGGCTCAAAATGAGTTTGATACCTTTCTTTATTGATTTTGATAAATAATTGAGCCATTTTTTCGCTCATCTGGATTATGTTTTTCCATTTGGATTATGATTTTTCCATTTGGACATACTTTTGGATCATGTTTTGCCTGTTTACGAAATTTCTCGAAATAATTTAAAGTGTTTTGAGTAAATTTGTTTGACAAATGTGACCAAACTTTAAATTATGAAATTTTAGGCAATACTTGTAGGGTAGTTGATTTTTTTTGGAAATAGTGGGTAACAGTGTACCACATAATTTCACCAACTATTTACCTAAAAGAGTACTCAGTGACAACGATTCTGGACCTGTCGTTCCAAATCAAAAATTTTGGTAAAACCAAATTTATTTGTCAAATATGAGGTCTTATACTCATGTAGGTCATGCCGTACCTTGTTGAGTTATAAATATTCGAGAAAACCAGTGTTATCTGGTAATAGCTCATGAAAGAATTAAAATTTCTTTACATAGCCTCCATTCAATACAACCAAAAGCGTATTTTAGAGGAGTTGAAATGTCTTTCAAGTGGTTGCTACCACATTCTTTAAAGTATTTAAAGTTATCTTATCATTTCGCCTGTCGTCGAAATGATAAATGATTTAGATGCTAAGACATGATTGTCTGTACTATCATTCGCCTGTCGTCGATTGATAAGAGCATTTTGATATTGTGGCATTGACCGGATGAGATATTCCCGGGTCAAAAGACTATGCTTGATTTATAATCGTATCGCATTTGGATTCTCTCTGAGAATATATTTCGCGATTAATCCCAAATTCATGCCATTAATGCTCACTTTGAAAGACTAGTATGTGTAAAGATCACGAAATGAACTCATAGAATTCTTGTAAAGAATTAAAGGAGTTATTGTGGACTTATCCAATCATAAGACGGACCATAAATATAAATGGTTATGGTTGATGCATCGACAATAGGTCACATGATTATTGTTGTCCACAGAAATGCAGCATTTCCCAAACTTTTAGCCCTATCATTAAGTTGATGGCTCATGATCCGGATTATCCTGAAAAGTCTAGTCGACTTGATAATACCGATGAGTAAGAATCAAAATTTCGATTTGAATTACTTGAGTTTGGAAATTGAACATCCTGTCGATTATGTTCAGACCCAAATGGACTCACGGAAAGTTTGATGATGCGACTGCAAATGATTGCATGCATTTCTTGGTCTTGCACACCAAGATTTATATTTCCGTGTGGGGTTATGCTATTTTACTGCATTGGTCCGTCATGAGGCCCATAGACACTCAGACACCATATGCGTACCAGCAGGTTACTGGTTATGAGCCAGAAGTCTCATATTAACACGTGTTCAGAGTGCTTAATTAATATTTTGATTGAGCCGCTATAACGTTCAAAATATGTACCTTTGAAGGGACATAAGTCGATTATGAATCCCATGCCTATCATTTGATAGAGTAACCTTGGCAAGCGATCTTTTTACCTCATGATATGCAAAAGTGACATCGCTAAGACTGTTCTCGCCGTCGTTAGGGGGAGATTTGCACATTACCGTTGATAAGGAACGGCGTGAAGTAACGTGGCATAACCCACTTAGTCTTAGTTTGATCCCCAAAACTGTACTTAGTGATAAGTTAGTGCATAGACTCCTTCAAGTCTAACTAAATTCCAGACACATTTAATGACTTTATGAGATGTCATGAGATCATTTATACCTGCTGCAAAATGCTTGCAAGGATAGACGTCCCTGTCGGACGCCGTGTTCCTGTCGTAACACGTTGCTTTGGCCGAACCCACCAAGCAAAGGACGCTGCCATCGGCCGTCAGTCTGTCGTCCTTCCCAAGATATGAGGAAATTGACCGGTTCTTAATTCGTTCAGCCCCAGAGGTGGTGAACTGAAACTCGTTCGTCGCACGAGATTATAAAGGATCAAGGAGATGTGTGATTTCCTTCTCATCCTAAGAATCTCGAAATATCTGTCGATCATGATATCTTAGACGATATTGAAGCGGAACGAGACTGTCATTGATTACTTGTTCATATATTCAGTGACGACTGATAATATAAACAAATTATGACAGAGAACCATGTACCGTTGCCTGAAGTCAACGGAGAATAGACTAGACTAATGGAAACTTGTAATTCAAGTAGACTCCTTAGCGAAAGTGTGTTCGGACCTATAGCTCCAACACCACCAATGTTAAACGAGTTCGTTTATTTGGTTATTCGGAAGCAAAAGTGATGAGAATAATGAGATTGTAGAATGCTCGCCTAGTAGCGCAAGGCTTCTCTCACACATTGGAATTGATTACGAGATGGTTGATTTCCTCGTAATGGACATTATAACAGTCATCTACTTTACCAGTTTAGTAGTTTCCGAAAAACTGAGTATGCAGCCATGAATGTGGTCACGGTTTTATCTCTATGGGGATTTAGACAAAGAGATATAGATGAAGGTTCATGTGTGACTTCATATGCTTTAATCAAGTAGTTCCTGATCACGGAACACAATCTCAATTAAATGAGACGTTCACTATATGGATTAATATAATCCGAGCGGATGTGGTATACCCGCCTAAGTGAGTACTTGTTTAGCTTGTGATACTTGAACAAGTATTATGTCCTTGCGTGTTTTATTACGCGATCCATTTTTGGATTTGCCTTCGAGATGAAGGATCTTGGGAAGACACGGTAGTGACTCGGCCTGATGATTGAGCCCCGTAAAGATTTAATATAAGTCCATGATTCATACTACACCCAGAAGGTGTTATGACGTTTTAGTCATTATGACGCTAAGTCATCAGATTCTTCCATGATCGTTCGATCACTAGACATTGATATAGACCCAGTCCGTCCCTGATGAGACGATGAAGAGATATTGAATCATGATGTTCATATCTAAGTACAATAAGCGCATCATTGCACTTGATCTAATGTGCTAGGACGAACATCTCGTCTGCTGTGAATGGTATAGCTCGACACAGCATCGCGCTAACACGCTGCCATCGAAATGGCATAAAAGACATTTTCCCATTACCTTAAAGTAACTGTGGATAAGGGCTTGTCTTATCCCATTTTGCGTCATCGAGTGTACCTACCCCCTTCGGTACTCGAATTAACGCAACCCTTTTTTCGATTATACCGATGTCGGTTACTTATCAGACCCGCATAAGGGATATTCCTAACATGGTCTGTCTTTACCATTAGGAATAAGACAATATCTTGGAGGTCTTGGAATGACTCCAAACGAATCACTCTGATCTACTCGTGCTCTATGAGACGACTAGAGAGTGTATATGGCTTCGAGCTCGTATTAGCCATATTTGAATTACATATGCTCTGTCTCACGATCCAGATAAAACACTTGTCTTATTTGGGGACAACTTGTTGTTATCGATCAAGAGAGACATGACTAGGTTATGCTATTTAACATTTCTTGCCGAAATGAATCTTCACATATGAAGTTAAAGAGCATTATGTCGAATGCTCGTTTTATTTCACGTTATATTTTCTTGCATACAGTCGTGTGCAAGTAAATGAGGCATCCAGTCGAATGCTCGTAATCTTTCTTGGAATATGAAATCTTTGCACCCAGTCGTGTGCAAGTGAGGGGGAGCATCCAGGTGAATGCTTATTGCACTAATTACTACTTAGTCGAAATCCTCGCACCCTGTCGTGTGCAAGTGAGGGGGAGCATCCAGTCGCATGCTCGTGTACTCTTTTTGTTCTTAGACCAAGGTTTTTTCCCACTGGGTTTTCCTTGGCAAGGTTTTTAACGAGACACGTTCCCATCATACCTCACTTAAGATTGCCGAAATTAGGGGGAGTATCCTGTTGTATACTTCTTACCATTGTGTACTCTTTTGTCCTTCGACTAGAGGTTTTTCCCACCGGGTTTACTCTAGCAAGGTTTTGATGAGACACCTGTTTTGTGGTTGATCCTCTACTACTACCACTGTTGCACTCTTTTTCCTTCGATCAGAGATTTTCCCATTGGGTTTGCTCTGACAAGGTTTTGATGAGGCACATTGTTTTGTGGTCAGTTACTTACATGATATTTCGGCCTATATCATTCGGCTACACAGTTTCTCCTAGGTATCGATTTTGTCCCACACTGGGTTTTCCGTCCCTAAGGTTTTTATGTGTTTAGCACTGCGAATGAACTCGACTCAGATCGACTGCATGAAGACGAAGAATTCAAGACGTCCAAAAGGGGAGTGTTGTAATATTATTGGACTCTTGGGCTTATACTTTATTGGCCCAAGTGGGCTTGTAACCCTACCCCTCTATCTATATAAAGAGGGCTATGAGTCTTATATTTTACATTCATTCATACACATTCTGATTAATAAAGACCCTACTGTTCCCTCTCTCTATCTTCTCTCTATGTCTCCTATATAATATATATACTGAGCTAATAAGACTCACAACAATAAGTTATTATTTATTTATTTTTGTACTTTTTGACTTTTGTAAAGGTCTTTTTAAGAAAAATTAAAAAATTAAATTTTTTTTGGTAAAATCTTAAAACTTGGTTATAACAGTTATAAAGTGTGTTAAATTTTGAAAATCAATTATTATTTATTTTTTCACAAAAAAGTCTTTGATAAGGTTAGAAAACACCCTAAAAAATACCAATAAATAAATCATAAAAACACACACACACACAAAAAGTGAGTTTTTAAAACTCAAACAAATATTTTAAATTTCAAATTTTTTATAAATTTTTTTAGGGCTTTTTTTAAACTTATGAAAGACTTTTTGAGAAAAAATAGAAAAACTAAATAAAAATTTATTTTCAAAAATTCAACACATTTTGTTAACTGTTATAAGTTATAACCAAGTTTTTAGATTTATCATTTTAATTTTAATTTTTTTCTTAATTTTTTGATTTTTGTTAAAAAAACTTAAAAAAAAGTCAAAAAGTACAACAACAAAAAAAACTTATAATTTTTGGAACTCATTTTATAACCTGAAGAAACCCAATTTTATTATTATAGTTTTTTTGAATTTTTTTCAAAAAAAAATCAAAAATCAAAAAGTCAAAATCGTAGCTAATAAGTGCGAACTACACTTATATATACCATTTTGGACTGTATTTTGATTTTTTTGGACTAAAAAAGATGCACCCTTATTTGCTTTTGACATGCACGGCAAATCTGTCATGTGGAAGGCATATAGTATATATCATATACGAGTGTTTTAACTTTTTCGTGATTGCACTTAATAGTGATACTTTTTGTCTTTGCACTTTTTTATCGTCTATTGTGATTTGTGAATTTATAAGAGTTGCATAATTTGCATTGATCATTTGACCTCTAGCTATAAACTGATCAAAACATATGCATGCCTATATGGTACGTATTCAGAATACTATATAGTTACTATTGATTTCTATATTAAACACTAATCCACATCCACAAGTAATTGTCTTAGGTTTTATTAGTGTGATTTACAGATGAAGGGTATGCAGCACTTGATCCTTTGACTAGATTCCATGCACAACAAGTAATAGCGTTATAAAATAAGTTATGACTTATTTCAACTGATCACCAAACGACCTCCGTGCATGATTAAAAAGATCTCCCAATATATGAACTTCATCCCGTTTATTTCGATTTCGTCTGTTTAACGTGTATATTATACTATTATTTATGTGAAAATTGATTATGAAGTCTTAAAACAAATAATTATAAAAGTACCCTATAATTTTTTAAAATATTAAAACCACCCACAAATAGTTGTTACACGGATTAAAAAAAAACAGTTACGAAACAATTCAAAAACCCATTAATTCAAAAGCAATGTACGGTTGAACCTTACATTAAATTTTTTTCTTCTCTCTCTTAGTTATTCCATTAATTTAATAGCAAAACTTACCTAAATAAATCCAAATCTATTCTATGCACAGGATTAATTCCAAAGTTCTCTGTCTTGGAAAACCTTTACTTGGTTAAAAGGTAATATGTTTTTATTTATTTAGTGTAATGTGTCTCAAATTTGCCATCAATAAATTCCTCAATTCTTAAGAGATCGGAGTACTTTTTAGATTTTCACATATTATTTTTATAATTGTAAATTCTAGAAGTTACACCACATATCCTGTGGACTTGATCGGTAGTAGATTACTTAGATATGAAGCGATAAAAAAGACCAAGGAAAATATATTTTAATATAAATTTTCTTGAGGATTGTCATTGATTTAGAGGCTAGCAATTTGTAAAGATCGGCTGTTTTCATAGACATGGGCGTAATAACTTTCATACAAAAACGTAACCAATCAAATTATTTAAGCAAATTGCCAAGGCAACCAATTAATCCCCGGCTGATTGCTGCGCCTGTTATTACCTAGTGGCCACTCAACTTTAAAAAAGACGATACATACAAAATACCAAAACTATCTGAAAATGAGTATTATATATCGTCGGTGTACTTTTTATCTTCTTTATTAGAATAGCTGCACAAATGCAAATTTTGTCCACAAGATTGGAATTTAATTATTTTCCAATCAGAAAGCAATCTTAGAAAAATAAATTGAAATGATGAATTATCTTTAATATAAATGTTTATAAGGAAGTAATTTTTTTGAATGTTGAATTGTTGATGTGTTTACAAGGTGATGGTGAGTTACTTATATAGGAGGGGAGGTTGATTTTTCTTGTCAAACCCCCATGTTGAGTACCATACTGCTAACTCAAATAATTTGAAAATGAACCATTTTTAACCGTTCACGTAGCTCGAAATACGTACACTGCAGAAATCGGTATGACGGGAGACAAAAAATGTGTCGAATGTGTCGCACTCTGACGCCATATATATAACCGCAAGTCTAACTTGTAGTCAAACCTCTAAACCGCAGGTTTCACCTGTGATCTTTTCTCTGTCAATTTACCGCTGTCTGCATAAACTATCAGACTTAAATTTTCGGGTTATTTTCAGTTTAATGACATGTATTTTGTATCAAAATTGATTTGGTCATGACCTGACTTTTAAAAATATTGATTTAGTGACTTGTGTTATGCAATGTTAATAATTTAGTGACCTCCCGTCAACTTTTTTGGATGGAAAATTTTTTAAAAGATGCAGATTTCATTCTAAAAAGAGTTAAATTATAATATCGATTTTTGAAGAAAGGCTTTTTTCAAAAACGCGTAAAATACTTCTTATATTTTTTTTAAAACCTATTAATTTTTAGAAAAGACAAATTTTGAAAATGATATGTAAGAAATAATATCAAAAAAAAAAGAGAATTAAAAAATAATATCGATTTTTGAAGAAAGGCTTTTTTCTTCGAAAAATTTGTTTAATAAATAAATATTTTTCCAAAATAAATAAAGTTTTTAGAAAATGTTGATTTATCTAAAAAACAAAGTTCTTTCCAAAGTCATTTTTTTTATTTAGTAAACAATTCAACAAAAAAATCCTTAAGTAAACATGTTATAATTGGTAAAAGAGAAAACAATTTAGTACAATTTTTTTAATCATAAACTAATGTTTTTAATTTAAAAAAAAAACTCTAATAATTATGTTTACTCCAATAATTATGTTTACTCCTATCTATTTAATTAAATAATCACTGTTTTTTAATTATGTTTACTCCAACTAAATGTATTTTGGAGTAAACAAAATTAAATACATTTTTTTTATTTAGTAAACAACTCCAATAATCACTGTTCACTGTGTTAATAGACCTATGGGCTCCAATAATTTTTTAATAATCACTGTTCACTGTGTTATATATTTGTCCGGATTTAATAATCACTGTTCACTGTGTTAATAGACCTATGGGCTCCAATAATTTTTTCTATTGGAGAATAAAATGAATCACCCTCAGCCATTGGATCAGATCTAATGATTACAATTAAAGCTTATAAAATAAAATTAAATGATTCAAGCTAGGTCCAACCACACCATATAAATCCTAAAATCCATGAACCCTATAAATCCCTACTTTCATAATTTGACAAAAATAAATGTATTATCAATCAAATTAAAAACCTATTTATAGAAAGAAAACTTGTAACCCGTTTTGACAATATAACAAAACTAAAAACGTATCAATAAATATCATCCATCATAGTTCGAGTAAAATAAAATAAAAAAATATTAATTAGACAAAATTTTGCAAAATTATTGAAATATTATTTTGTTTATGACATTTTTAACAATGGTACAGGAGAGATGTTTAACAGGAGAAGAAGGGAGCTTTTTATTTTTTATTTATTAAATAAATTGCATAGGGATATGGGGATCTAAATTAACGACCAACCTAGTTTTATTTTATGCTTCCATAACATTTTTATTAGAGCATCCTTTTTTTTTTTTTTGGAAATTTATTAGAGCATCCTTGCTTCCTGGTAAAAGTGTGCATATTATTAATCCTCAAGAGTTACAATGTTTTAAGTAAGTTGGAGAAAATCCTATGGAAAGTTGCTTAACATTTATCCCATTTCTTAAATATTTCTATTAATATTAAAAAAAACTTGCATAAATAGTTAGATTGTAAGACCAATCACATAGACTTTGTATCATGATAGCTATATTTATCAAATAAAAGTCAATTTATTACTTTTAGTTATTCAATCTATATTTATCAAACAAAAGTCAATTTACATTGCTATCTATTTCAATTAAATAATATGTTTTAGTTGGAAATACATAGAAGAATTATATTGTGATGAGAGAGAAATATACATATAATAATAATTTATATGCTTAATTACTGTATCTTGCTAGTTATTTTTAAATAGCATACTAATATCACTATTTTTAACTAGCATCATAAAATCAAATAGCTGGGCTAATGTGAAACTTTTTTATGTGTAACTTTTTAAATTTTACATAATATAAATAAATGAAAAACCAAATGTGAGTTCTATAATAATGGGGAGCAATCACTGTTCTATTTCCAACACTACGTGACTCACAACTATATATTACTGTCAGTTACGTAGTGTTGAAATAGATTGTAATAATGGAGAGAAATAAAAGTTATTTGTTGCACTTTAACTTCATTGTTTTTCACTAAAATTCTGGAAATGTTCATATCTATGGCATCTGGAAAATCTAATTCAGTAAGGGATCTGATAGCAATAATATAAAGGAATCTGAAATTCCTATCCGCTGTTCTAGTTGCAGTTTTGCAGTTAGATTTCAACTGATTGTTGCAACCACAGTTGGAACCTAAGTAAAAATAATGGACATAACTGAATAAAGTTAAATGTACTTTGAAATAAATCACAAGCACATTTAACAATGGAGTTCACCTAACTAGGCTACGTCTCTGGACACTTACCCAGATTATGATATTATAAAAAGCTTACAATATAGGATTTAAGTTTTAATGAAAAACTCTCAGACTCTCTTTAGGTTTTTCTGCCTATATCTATATTGCTCCTACCTTATAACTATCAATTATAAATCAATGGCATCCCACCATTGTTTTCTTTTAAAAGCTCTTTGTGTATTCTCTCTAGAATAAGTTCTTTATAATTTAGAACACACACCTTTTACAAGCTAAGTTATCAACTATATAATCAAGTAAACAATCTTCTTTCTTCAAGATCTTTTGTGATTGCTTTGACTCTCTTGATTGGCTTCAATCAGGACTCTTCAGCGTAAGATTGACATCCATTTTGATAAGATAGTACATGTTGATTAACTAGCTTGGAAATATGAGTTAGTCTTTTACTATAATAAGGAAACATATAAGACAATATATTTTAGAGATAATATCTTTCAAATATACATATGAAACATTAACTCCATATTCAATCTTAAACATATCATACTGATTTTGATAATGAAACAAGATTGAAATTAGTGATAAAAATTTGCATAAGAATAGAGATATAGATTTATCCAACAAATGGAAACATAACTTTATAAACTAATCTCTTTATATATTTTAGAAAACATATTTCCTTACCACTTTGATATTCTCAATATAAACGAACTAAACCTTTAAGAGCATATGAGAATATATCCTGCATACTTTAAAACAAATAATTACCATTAAAGAATAGTTATGCAGATTTACAGAACTAAACAGAATCCTGTAAAACAGCAGGTTGGAACTGTGGTTGCAACTGAGGTTGCAACATTACTTGAAACCACCCACGCTGTCTTAGAAGGTTGTAACTGCGGTTGTAACATTGCTTGAAACCTGTCAAAACTTGTCTCAGTATGTTGTAACTGAGGTTGCAACATTGCTTGAAACCTGTCAACACTTATCTCAGTAGGTTGTAACTGAGGTTGCAACATTGTTTGAAACAACACTGTCTTAGTTCTTAACAAACAGTTAGGATTATTTAGTGAAAACCAATAGAAAACAAACAGTATATATAGACCAGAAATCTGGTCCTAACAGAATCCTAGCAACCAAGTCGATCATTTTGTCTGACATCTCAAAACTCATTCATATCCGGATGGGATTTTTAATCCCGGTACTAGTAGTCCCGCAACCAAACGAGGCTTACGTGATATATATAAGCGGCGAAAGTAAACTTTGTGAACCTAAATTATTGACGATGTGAATAAAAATAACTAATTGTTTCAGAATTTCCGGCCTTGTTGAAACATTCAATAATCATGATCACATGGGTAAAGCTGTTTTAGCCATAAATCTTTTTCCCTATCTAGTTAGTAAGTAGAGAGGTCATGAAAAGAAAACAACTCTTTGTTCCAGGGTTATACCACGTACATTTAGTTTCTATGTAGTTAATCTTTTCTATCAGACATTCTCTTTACTTATTTAAAGATAGAAGATGATCATGACTTTCAGAAACAACCGCTTACTTTCAATATGGTCTTGAAAATATTCGAAGTCTGTAAGGTATATCCACCGCCAGGATCACCCGACGATATCCATTTGCCTCTTACTTTCTTTGATCTACCTCGATTAGCATTCCCACCTGCGGAGCTTCTTTTCTTCTACGAAGCCCCTCTTTGTCAAGAAACCTTTTTCTCGTCTATTTTTTCAAAGCTTAAGCACTCTCTTGCTCTAAATCTCGAACACTTTCTCCCTGTAGCAGGAAACCTTGTTTGGCCACCCTCTTCTCCTAAACCCTTCATTCACTACAAAAAAGGTGATGGCATCTTAGTAACCCTGGCTCAATCCGACGCTGATTTTTATCATCTTTCAAGTAAAAGAATTCGTGAGTCTCAGATTTTTCGGCCACTTGTTGCTCGTATAGTTGGGTCTGGTTCCAAAGTACCTGTAATTGCCATGAAAATCACTCTATTATCAAATAAAGGTATATGTATAGGGGTAACTGTACATCATTGCCTCTTCGATGCAAAGTCAATCACTTTGTTCATGAAAGCATGGGCGTCGTTGACTAAATTTAACGAGAAAAGAAATTTGGGACCTGAATTAACCCCAATATTTAATAGATTATCTATAAAAGAACGATACTCAAATCTTGAAAGTTTGTATATTCGAGCTTTAAAGGAAAACAAGGTTAATAAAAAGATAGGGGTTGTTCCGGAGTGTGAACCTCCACCAGATATAGTTCGGGGTACATTTGAGCTTTCTGATTTTGATGTGAGGAAACTTAAGAAACTATTTTATCCACGTTTAGAGGATGATGGGCATGGAGAGCTTAAACAAAGTCCTTACATATCCACATTCTCAGTAGCATATGCTTATGTAATTCTTTGCTTGGTAAAAGCAAAAGAAATTACGAGCACAAGGGTTCAGGTTACGTTTTCTTTCGATTGCAGATCTCGGTTAAAACCTGCGTTATCTGAAAATTATTTCGGAAATTGTATTGGTCCTTGTGCTACATATCTAGATATAAATGACTTGTTGGAAAGTAACGGAATGAAATTGATTGTGAATTTTATTCATAAATGCGTAAAAGGTTTGAAGGATGGACCTCTTATAGGAGCTGAAGAATGGGTATCGGATATTTTTAAAGGAGTTTGCGATAAAGAAACAATGAGAATATATGTCTCTGGTTCTAATAGATTTGAGTTTCAAAGTATAGATTTCGGATGGGGTAGGCCGACGAAGGTGGATATTACTTCGATAGATGGAACAGGAGGGGTTACTTTTACACGCCGAGAGGAAGGTGGTGGTGGAGGGATTGAAATAGATTTAAGTTTAAAGAAAGATGAAATGGAAAGATTTGCTTATTTATATAGTAAGGGTCTTAGCAAGATAGAACACACGTTAGCAGCTCTGTAATTTGTGGTGCCTTATGGTGTGTGTATGTCAGAATGTGTGTTTGTTGTTGACAAGGGTAGGCATTGTTTCCTTCTATGAAGTTATGAAGTATCATCGGTGTGTCAATTGCTTTCTTGGTTTGCTCTTCCTTCGAAGTGCAACTTCATTTCATGATCTGGTGATAATGAGAACAAAACCTAAAATATCGCCATAGCAAAACTAAAATATCAGTACTTTGATCCTCTTCCGGATTTTAAACTAGAGGACTGAATAACGTCATCGACTTTTTGAAGCATGAGGATTCAGTACATTTTCATCCTTTCACGGCTCACTCATAAATCATACTTGCAAATACAGCTTAATTGGCGAAAAGGAATCTAAAATGTTAATAATGAGAAACTAAACTAATATATCCCCATAGCAAAACCATAATATCAGTACTTCCTCTTCCTGATTTTGAAACTGGAAGGCCGAATGACGTCATCGTCTTTTTGCAGCATCTCTTCCTGGGCTGTCATCGACTCTGGTTTGATCAAATAAGTAAATTGAAGATGAATACCGTCAAAATGTGTTAGATTAACCAGCTTTGTTCTTCTTTTTTATATCATATGCAAGTGGACTTACTCCTCTGTTCAAAACTTCCACATTGCTCCTCCAGCTACAAGCAACTGCAAAAGAACACAACTAGCAGGTTTTATTCTAGTTTCAACTTATATTTTTTGGAGAAAATGAGACGCTGCAGACGCATATTCGTAAAGAACACGTCAATAACAGATGGCTGGCATGATGGCATCACACCCGAATATCATACCTCGCAAACAACTTAAAACTACTAGGTTCTTCTAGTGACTGTCAAGTGTGCTGATGTGTCTGGTACTTCAGTTCAGAGCACAAAAAATGTTTCTTCTTCTTCTTCTTCTTCTTCTTATTCATTGCATGTCTAGATATTCATAAAATAAATGTACTAAAACAACAATCAGAAAAATGGGGCATAGATCACAAAGTTATGCCATCTTTAAATTAGTTCTGGGGTTGGCAAATAGTAACCAAAGTGCATGTGGTTATTTGCAAAACGACCATATCACATGGGGCTTATTTGTACTTGTTACACTAGGCTACATATCCATCGTAAATGAAAATACAAGGAAAATATGCAAGAAGCACACTGAACAACCTGCAACCAGATTGTCGGTGTGTGGATGCAGGATGTTTAGAGTCGATACGTCATTACAATTTCCGCAACCTAGAGTTTTATTTATAGAGTATTCTCCAATGAAACTGATGATCCACTGATTTGCACAATTTATGCGGACAAAGAATGTTTTGATTCATTACTGTCATTGTGATTAATATCATTACCTAGACAGTCACATGAAATCAAAAGATTACATCTACGGACTACGATACATCTACATGCAAATCTGTAGATGATACAAAACACATTGGTTATCCATAACGATGTCATAATCTAAATTAGCTGACATCCCTGATATCTCAACAATTTGTTTTGATACAAAGGACATTGGTTAACCATAGACAATGTCACTATCTTAATTTTCGTGGTTTTGATTTGAATTGCCAAGTTCAATCAGCCCCTGAAAATTCGTCTATCCTCTTTAATAGCTCATGGAACCATAGCAATTGGTACTTGTCCACTACACGGTGTCTGTGATATATCAGGGAAGTTAAGTGGGAACGATCGGTTGCCACGGCACCCCCATAATTTTAGAAATCCCAAGTGACGCAATTTTTTTTTAGTACAATTTCTTTTTAGGTGTTGGGTGTCAAAAAAAGTTAAATCCGCCCCGCCTCAATCCGTAAAAAAATTCGTGGGTTGGATTAGGGTTGGGGTTTCCAAACCGCGGGTTAATCCACCCCAACCCGTTTCAATCCGCATATATATATAAATATAAATTTTCTCAATATCTTTTTTAATAATAGTTTCTATATTATAATAGTATTGATTTAAGAAAAATTATATATATAGACAAAAAAATTTTGGATTGTCCAAACTTAAGCTTAATGATTCGATTGATATATTGTCTTATAAATTCAATGTATTATCTCGTACTTACAAAAAGAAGGAATTTTTAATCTGGGTCTAGGTAGTATGGATGGTTAATTTATTTTTAAAAACTTTATTTGTAATTGAAGTATAGGCAAATATGAAGTTATATAAATTTATTACTAAATCTGTAGCTATTGAACTTGTGGATTCAATTAGCTATTGAACTTTATTTTGATTATGTTGATGAAGAACAATTTGTTTTGTTTTGTTTTGTTTTAGCTTTGTTACTTGTTCCGAACATTCTAAACGTATTTTGGTTGGCTTTTAGTTTATATTTCTATTTGAAAGATTTAATTTTTTTAAAATATTTAGGTAAATTATGCGAAATAATGAAAAATTAATGACTAAAATGAAAATTCAAGAAACAACCCGCACCCAATCCGCCCCGCTTGATAATGGGTTGGGTTGGGTTGGGTTGGGGTTTTAATTATAATGGGTTGGGTTGGGTTGGGTTGGGATTTGAATTTCACTAATCCGCCCCAATCCGTCCCGTCATTTATTTTACGGGGCGGGTTAGGATTGAGACCAATCCGCCCCAATCCGCCCCGTGCCCACCCCTATATGTATTGATGTTATGTTGCACCATAGGTGTTTGATTAAAGTACTCAAAGGGGAAAAAAAATAGGCTATTAACTCTTAGAGTTTTAATCTGCAGATCTGGCATCGCTAATATTTTTATCGAGTATAAAATGGGAAAGACACCTAAAATAAATTCGTTCTTTAAGAGAGCTAATGTTTCTCCGACGGAAGAGAATGTTGGTAGTAGTGTTGATCACGTGACAATCGATACGCCTAGTCCTCTAACAAAAATTCAAAGAATCGACACAGTAGAATTTGATATTAATTCGCTAGAGCGTGATCCTGGATTACGTAGAAAAATTTGGGAGTATCCTGTTAATAGGCGTGACGAAGTTCGTAGGGCGTACATAACTCTACATGGTCCAAATCGTCCCGATTTAGGAAAAAAAATATCCGTATACTCTTGCATCCGCCAAGGCTCGTCCTCGAAGATTTCAAGCTTCGTGGTTTGCTTTATTTTCGTGGTTGGAATATTCAGTGGCCAAGAACAAGGCTTTCTGTTTTCCTTGTTTCCTTTTTACGCCTCCGGATGGGTCTAGTTTTGCAGGACATAGTGCATTTGTTGTTGAAGGTTTTGATGGTTGGAGGAAAGTCAATAGCAGGAAAACTTGTTCTTTTCGTTTGCATGAAGGTGTTAATTCCGATTCTTGTCATCGAACCGCTGAACATAAATGGAAGAAAATACAAAACCCAACTCAAAATATTGAAAGGGTGATTGTAAAATTTTCTGCCGAACAAGTTTTTAACAATCGCATTCGCTTAAAAATTTCTATTGACTTGGTTCGAAGATTGGCCTTTCAAGCTATGCCTTTCAGAGGGCGTGATGAGAAATCAACATCAAACAACCGTGGTAATTTCCTTGAGTTTTATGATTTATTAGCATCATATAATGAAGAAGCCACCAAAGCATTGATAAATGTTCCAAAGAATGCCACTTACAAGTCGTCTGATATTCAAAAAGAAATTTTACATATCTTTTCTATAAAAGTGAAAGAGGCGATTCGAGAAGAAATTGGACATGCTAAATTCTGCATTATAGTGGACGAAGCTCGAGATGCGTCAAAAAAGGAGCAGATGGCAGTAGTTATAAGATTTGTTGATAAAAATGGTGTTTTACGGGAGCCTTTTTTTGGTATTGTTCATGTTCCCAACACTATGGCAGTGACACTAAAAGATAGCATATGCTCAGTTCTCAATCACCACAATCTTGATATTCGGAATATTCAGGGACAAGGATTTGACGGTGCAAGTAACATGCGGGGTGAGTTTCATGGACTACAAGCTTTGATATTAAGTGATTGCCCATATGCTTATTATGTTCACTGCTTCGCACATCGATTACAATTAGCATTAGTGGCATCAGCAAAAGAAGTGCTTCCAGTCGACCGATTTTTTGCTAAATTGATTCGGATCGTGAATATTGTTAGTGCATCATGCAAGAGAAATGATGAGTTGAAAGCTGCCCATGCCGATGATATTGCTTTCTTAATTTCCATTGAAGAGCTTGAGACTGGAAGAGGATTAAATCAAATTGGTAATCTGCAACGACCTGGTGATACTCGCTGGAGTTCTCACCTAAAGTCTGTTTCTAGCTTGATAAAAATATATAGTGCTGCTTGCATGGTTTTACTTAATATTTATGAAGATGGACCTACTTCTCTAAAGGGAGAAGCTCGTTCAACACATAAGGCATTAACTTCCTTTGAATTTGTCTTTATACTTCATCTTATGAAGTCAATGTTAGGAATCACGAATTCTCTTTGTCTAGCTTTGCAATCTAAAATTCAAGACATTCTTAAGCCTACTTCAATGGTTTTATCTACTAAAAGCCTTCTTCAAAATCTTAGAGATGATGAATTCGATGATTTGGTTGCTACCGTCAAACTCTTTTGTGAATCACGCAACATTGATATCCCAAACTTCAATGCAAAATATTCTTCGAGGTATGATCCCACTCGTGATAACTTTTCAGTACTTGACCGCTATAGAGTTGATATTTTCTATCGTGCTATAGATTCTCAAATTGAAGAACTAAATCGTCGCTTTGATGAGCAAGTAATAGAATTGTTAGTTCTTAGTTCTACTTTGAATCCTAATTGTCACTATTCAATATTCAAAATTGATGATATTTGTCTACTTGTTGACAAATTTTATCCGGAGGACTTTACGGAGTTTGAGAAAAGTAACTTGCAATTGGAACTTCGACATTACGAGAATTGTGTTATTTCTCTTCCTGAATACAAGAATTTATCATCGATTTCCGAGCTTTGTCAATGGTTGGTAGAAACAAAATGGTCTACAACATATCAGCTTGTTTATATAATTGTGGTTCTCGTGCTTACTCTTCCCGTTTCTACCGCCACCGCAGAAAGATCATTTTCAGCTATGAATACCATCAAAACTAGTATTCGTAATAAAATGGAAGCCGATTATCTTGAAGATTGTATGATGATGTATATTGAGAAAGATATTGCTTCAAAATTTAGCACGGAAACTATCATTGATGCATTTGCGAATGCGAGCAGCCGTCGGGTTCATTTCTTTTGATTTTATCAGGTATCATGTTAGTTATTTGCAATAATTTTTGTGTTTATGCTTTGGTATTTGTTCAACAACACTTAAATGGGGTATATAGATTATGGGTGAGTATGAAAAATTATTATTTTAAGTTTTTTTTTTTTTTTGGTATATTTTGGCAGCCCCCATTTACACATTCTACCTTCGCCCCTGACTATATATACCCTCTAGAGCCTCCAAAGTGAGGGTTAGTTCATCATCATCATCAAACTACGCTTTTAACCCCAAGAATTTGGGGTTCGCCATATGAAATGAAACCAAGTCATGTTTTTTAATAACACTAAATTTTCCTCCCATTCATTTCTATCTAATGTTATTCATTCATCTATTCGCCTAACACGTTGCGATCCATTTTCATAAGTCTTTAACAGGCAGCCTCTACCTTTATTTCGATTTCCTACATCAATGACTACATTATTTCTAACCGGTGCATTCCTATGCCTCTTGAGACATATCCAAGCCATCTTAATCAATTCTCTCACATTTACCGTCAATTGGAATCAATCCTAACCTAGAACAAATATCTTCATTTATAATCTTGTCTTTCTAATTTTTTCATACATCTTTCTCAACATTTGCATCTCTATTACACCCATCTCATTTTAGTCAAATGTCTTAATTGCCTAACACACATTATCAGAAAACAAAATGCTGGTTAATTATTACTCATGTCCCTAAATAATCGATAGCTACGAAAGTATGTGTAACTTGACTTTCTAATACCTTGTATCTAATTGGCAGAATGCAATTTCTTTAATTTTGATCACATAATTTAGCAATTAAACTATGTGATAAAGAAAAAAACTTCGGCAATCTATACACGGGAGTTTTGCAAGTTAAAGTAACAATGTTTAGTACTCCCTCTGTTTCCAATTAATTGTCATATACGAAATTATATACAATTTTGACCGGCTTATAACATGCATCAAAATTGTCGAAATAAAATTTTCAAACCCAAAACATATAATTTAATGTTTGAACTATATGATTAACTTTTGAAAATTTTCATTCCGACAATTTTGATACAAGTTATTGGCTGGTCAAAATTACATGCAGTTTCGTAATTGACAATTAATTGGAAACGAGGTGAGTAATAATTATTTAGGGCAGGCCAACGAAAATAAATCAACTTTTAATTAAGCTGGTCAACCAGATGCATACCAAATCTTTAGAAAGAAAAACAATCGCTGGGCTCAAAAGATACAACCATAGAATGATTAATCTAAGAAGCTCAAATGTTTGTTTATTGTTTTGTCAAAACATATAAACCTATGATACAGAACCTAAGCACAAAATTGATATAAGGTAAAATGTAACGAAACAATAATATGAAGAAATACCACTACCTCCTCGTACTTTTAGGTGAGTGATCGGCGATCATCTTAAGACATATATGGACGGATAACTGCTGTGGTGTCGTACTGTCGGAGTCCAGGTGGACACTGTAGAACTGGGAATGGGGTAGCTCATGTAATTTTTTTACATGAATGACTTATGTACTTCATCTGAACCGTACAACTATCATTAAATGGTTGACAAAATTACATATTATTTGGATTTGATTTTTTAAGTTTTACTTGTTATTTGTAAAAACTGTTAGATCAGAATTGGAGGGCTGAGATTTTACACGAGCAGCTCATGTTAAAAACATTACATAAGCTACCCGTTCCCCTGTAGAACTTCCTTGTCCTCAACCGCCATAGTCGTGCTCAACCGCTCTCCAAGAATGAGCCCGTGAAGTCTAGGTTTTGAACCTTGACTGGGAGCTTATTGTTGAGTGTGGGTTTGTAAGCAACGTTTAGGGTTTTGGTGGGAAAGTGTGGGATTGTGCGGCGGGAGGGGAGAGAGAGGACTGAGGGGAGTGATACAGACGTCATTGTTGAGTAAGCATGTTCATCTTCAAAACAAGACAATTTATGTCTTTCAAATATATCAAAACTGCATCGTTGCCCTTTCAAATTTTAATAATTATAGTTAGGCCTGCAGATATGAGCCGAGCCGAACCCTATTTTGTTCAAACTCGGCTCGTTGACAATTCTCTAGCTAGCGTGTTTAATCATTAACTATCATAGTATTGCTTCCCGTATTTCCCAGATTTTGCTCCGAATTTCTCTTTAATTGTTTCTGTGACATATCTTCAACTACATAAAGTTAATAGATACAATGATTTTCTGTCATACTTTCAACCTTTCACAGCTCACTTGTAAATTCATATCAAAAAGTACATCTTAATTGGCGAAAGGGAATCCAAAATGTTAATAGCAAGAACAAAAACTAAAATATCTCGATAACAACACTAAAGTATCAGTACTTCCTCTTCCTAATTTTGAAACTAGAGGACCGGATGACATCGTCGTCTTTTTGCAGCATGTCTTCGAGGGCTGTCATCGCCTCTGGTTTGGTGAAATAAGTAAATAAGAGATAAATACCGTCCAAATATGTGTTACTTTCACCAGCTTTGTTCTTCTTTTTTATACCGTATGCAAGTGGAATTACACCTCTGTTGAACACTTCCACATACATTGCTCCTCCAGCAACAAGCAACTGCAAAAGAACACGCGCTAAGATGGTTCGATCAAGTTTCCAAAGTTTCTTTTTCATATTTTTTTTAGAATATAAAAATGATATTGTTGTTTGCAGAAAATAAGATATTGTTGATTGTTACTTGCTAGTAACCAAAGAACATTGGGGTTAATTGCAAACACCCAGATACCTATGAGCAAGTATATCAGCATAGCTAACTTTTAACTTTTCATTAAAATTTACCTACTTGCTCACTAAATTAGCCCCCCATCAGGCTCGTAGCATGCTAGTCCATAAGTAGAAATAGTACTTGCTAGCCATTTAAAGCTAACAATCTTCGCTAGCCAGATAAGAAATAATGTTTTTTTTGTTCGTCTAGCTCTAATTACAAGGTGCTTTTATATGGGTGAGAGTTATGGGTGAGAGAAAAAAAAAAGTGAAAGTAGTATTATATTTAAATAGAGAAAGTGATAGATAGCTTGGTTATTTTTGTAAATGAAAAGTGGATAGCTAAAGTTTATAAAGTGTGGTTTTAGTAATAAATTTAGAGAGCGTGATACTTAGCCTGATGTGGATGCTCTTAGCAGACATTTCTTTTGTGGTTGTTTCACTCAAGCTAAGCATATACCATAAACAAAAGACAAGGAAAATATGCAAGAAACACAGTCAACAACTCGATAGCTGGTGTGCGGATGTTTAGGTTTTAATGCCTCGTAACAATTTAAACAAAGTAGAGTCTAATTCCAGAGATGTTTACAACAACACTGTTGATCCACTAGTTTGCACAATCAAAATGGACAAATAATGTTTTTTAGATTCCGACTCTTAACTAGTGCAATTGAACTACGAAACACCTTGATTAACAAAGAAAATGTAACTAACTAAAACCTCATGATTTTGAATTGTCCAATTCTTAATCTGCTATACTCTAATTCTCTCTCGGCTAGTGGAATAATTCATGGACTAATAGTGTTTGGTGTCTAAAACTGGTATCAATGCCCTTCCTTAATAAAAAAGCATTACTACGTCAATTCTAAGTACTACCAACAGTGAGTGTTACTTAGTGATCAATGAACCTTGTCTAGTTGCCTACATCCCTGAAACTTTAACATATCAATAATCAAAAGGGTGTATATTCACAACTTATAGGCAAATTACTTATGGTGTACCTTTCTAGCAGCAACAACAAACCAAAGACTGCTTGAGCTATGACAATTGAGATATAAATAAATGGAACATCAAAAACCAATTCCTTAGTTGTTAATGGTGTCCATAACTTCTCACCGCATAATATTTCCTGGTCAATTACTTTTTTGAAGTTCTTACACTGACATTATTTGTGTATCTATCAGTCTATGTTGCAAAATTACCATCATAAACATAAGAAATCAAGTGGTAGAGAATGCCTGCCACCTTCCCTTGCACTCAGATTGGAGCAACAATTCCTCCAAACAGATAGATAAATGGAAAAATGATGAAATTACAATTTAAAAATTCAAATTTTGTTCCATGTCAATCCATAGAGCCAACCAAACATTATAATCATAGACAGCTTTAATCAACAAGTTTGAATTAATCAATCTAACACAACTCTAAAGCACACAAATCTCAAAAATTTAAAAGAAAGGATGGGAATGTTTAGCACATGCCCAAAATATAGTACCTTTCTGTACAGTTAATGTGAAGTATACAAGAGCTTACTTAGTTGTAGTTTCTAAGAAACCAATCTGGCTTGTTTAAGATTTGGAAAAAAATTGGATCGTAAAATAATGCTTTCATAGTCTTGAAAACCAAAAACACATCTTTTAAGCAACCAACTATATTCAGTAAAAAAATTAAGCCAAAACTAAGCTTAAAATATCAACAAAAATCACTCCCTATGTTTGTTTGGCACATTTTGAACAGGATACAGAACACAAGTATCTGTTTGTCTGCAAATCACGGAAGCAATTTTTAACTATATATTTTAACTACAGCTTCACTATCTGGGTACTAAAAAGTATCGTAGTTTTATTAAAATAAAACTATACTAATTATACTAAAAAGTATCGTAGTTTTATTAAAATAAAACTATACTAATTATATTATACTACTATGGCATTGTTGCTTTCAGCTTTAGAGCAAATAAAATCCTCCAAAAAACAAGCTTTTAGAGCAAACAATCGGGATTCTTTACGATAACAGATCAGAGTTTCATCCAGCCCTATAGTTCCATATCTTTCAGGCCGAAACAACGGAAAACTTCAGCCTTTTATAAGCTAGTCAACCAAATACATATTTTACAAATTCAGAAGTAAAAAAAAAAAAAAACTAATTGGGCTCAGAAGCTACAAGCAGACACTGCCTAATCTAAAACTTCATTTCGACTAGGAAGAAACTTTGATATACATACAAACAAGTCCAATGTATGTGAATTCTGATATCAATACATTTATACCCACGAAACCCTTCTCACGGCACACCAAATACATTACGCTATGTGGGCCACAATACAAAAATGCAATTCTTTATAGGGATTTTTTGAACACTTCGGAAATATTGTACTTAGCAACCCGGTAAAATAACATTTTGTATAAAATTGATGGCTTCGCCGCTGATAACCTAGGCACAAATCTGGAAGATAAAGCAAAATGAAGGCTATGTTTGGGAACAGATTTTTGGGTGCAAAATTAGCTATAAAAACCTGCTTAAAAAATCCATTGAAAATTCAGATTATTTAATTTTAGAATTTTTAGCCTAAAAACATGCTTTTTAAAAGCTAAATAATAAGTTTTTAAAATCGATTTTTAAAAAAATGAGCTAAAAATATATATTACCAAATGGACCCTAAAGAGTAATGCGAAGAATGCCTACCACTTAAACACGTTAAAACATTAACCACTTACCATGCCTTGGCATAATAAATGTTCTTATCAAATTAATTTAAGAAACTACTCCTAAGCAGGAGGGGAAGCTAGGTACAGACCATCAGCACGACACCCCCGTAATTCCGAAAATTTGTGATTTTTTTAAATATTTTTCACCATGTATTTTCACTAAAATATGTTAAAAATGACATCATGCAAACTCATTTTTTTTATTTCACTAAATGTAGTAGTTTATGTAGATTTGACACCAATAACATAATAGCATAACATTTGTTAGCAGGACTAAACATAATTAATTAATAAAAAAAACAAGACTAAATAATACTCCCTACCTCCTCGTATTTTTGGGTGAGGGAAAGGCGGTCATCTTCGGACAAATCAGGCCGAAGGACAACCATAGTCTCGTACTGTCTCAACCCGGGGGGACACTGAGGCTCCTCCTTGTCTTCGATAGCTATGTTGGTGCTCGGAGGATCTTCTTCGCCACCGAACCCTCCCTCAAAGAAGGAGCCTGTGAAGTCAAGTGTGGTTTGGACTTTGAATGTTTGGAGCTTGTTGTTGTTGTTGTTGAGTGTGGGTTTGTAGAAGAATGAGTTTTTTAGGGTTTTTGTGGGGAAGTTTGGGAGAGAGAGGGGTGTGGAGAGGGATATTACAGAGGCCATTGTTGAGTGAGAATGAGAATGAGAATGAGGGTGAAGAAAGAAATGAGATAAGGAGAGATTTTACTGGATTTTGTGTTCTACTATAAATTAAAACAAATAGAATTAGTAATAGAAAAAGGCAAAAATAACAAGGATGATAACAGGAGTATTATCAGTTGGATTAATTTACTGCAATTAATCTGTTTAAACGCGTAAACCGTAGAAAAAATCTACGGTTTACAGTGATTAACTGTAAACCGTAGATTTAATCTACGGTTTGTATGAATTAATACAAACCGTAGATTAAATCTACGGTTTACAGTTAATCACTGTAAACCGTAGATTTTTTCTACGGTTTACAGCATTTTTTTGCTTAAAAAAAAAAAAAAAAAAACTGAGAATTAAAATTAAAAAACTGAATAATTTTTTCAAAATAAATATGATTTTTTTAATAAAAAAACTAAATGCCTTATTTTTAAAATTTTACATAAAATAAATTACCAATATTGTAACAATCTCTCAAAATGAACACAAAATTTACACAAATTTACACAAATAAAGTTGATTTGATAAATTTTATGTTTGATATTTATTGTATAAGTTCAAAATTTTACATGTTATATTTTTGTCAAGTGTATAAGTTGATATTTATTGAATCATTAACTAAATCGTCAATTTTTGTGAAGTACCTTTGGTTTGTTTTTAACACTTGTATAACGCAATATGAAACATTAACTAAGTCGTTAATTTGGTGTCAATCATCAATTTTGTTGAATGAAACAATGATAAATTATATAAATTTCGTAAAAAAAATTAACTTAATATGCGAACATGAATATGAACTTATAAATTTCATAAAACAAATTTATTAAACAAAATTTACAACAAAATTTCATAGAACTAAATTTCGTAAAACAAATTTATTAAACATTTGTTTACATCATATAAATTTACAACAACTTGGAAAAAATAGTAATTTACATCAAATTAAAAATAAAGAAATGATTATGGACTTAGGTCTATAGCTTCGTCTTCATTTGCTTTTTTCTTTCCCGATTGCTTTTCCAGCGCCATATATAACTTGAAATTTGGTCGAAAAAGTTCCTTCCATGGCGCAGCTGTCTCAGTGCGCGTTTGTTCCCACCGTGCTATAATTCCTGGCATTGGGAAGATCCCTTCTTCTTTAGGAATAACCTGAGCATAGTGACAACTGTTGACGAACACCATTACAGTCGGGATGTAATTTGTCGTTCCCCGAGGCGGACCAGTATAAAGAGGTAAAAAAGTACTGTTCCACACGTTTACCCCTCCATCATTATTGTGCCATAAGGACAACAATACAATTGGAATATTGTAATGAGAAGCAATTAAAAACCCATAAGACGGAAATCTCATCCATTTGTCAAGAGGTGCGGGATTTGTAGCATGATAAAAATTTAAACTTGATAAAATATAATCATACCGGTAATCAAAGCCAAGATTCTCAAACAGCTCATAATAAACACCTTTCATTTGCTGCAGCTCTTGAAACAACTCACATCTTACCGCATACCAATCATCTTCCCCATGCTGTTTACCCGTCACATTTGCAAGTACCCGGAACCCACAGTTATCATCCCCACGCACATCATAAACCGTTTCGATGTAACTATGTAACATGAACCATATTTGGTCACTGTACAGGAAGGTTGGCCTATTGGGGGTGGGTTTAGGGTTCTGGTTTCGCGGCCTCCTAGTTGGGTTTACCCTTACCTCCGGTGTTTCATCAGCCTTGCCTTTGCCCTTGTCTCTACTAGCACCAGCACCATGTTCCTCCTCCACATACTCCCATCCCGACTTATCCCTCTTACTAGATTTGTCGCCTTTTCTAGGTCTCCCCCTATTTACTCTCACTTCGGGGTCACTGACGGATGTTCTGGCTGGTACGGTTATCTCTCGGAGTTGTGTTTTCATATGCCGTTTTTCAACATTACTTTTCCTAGCATAAACACTTTTAAACTCTTCTAGATCACCCTCTACCCCATAATCATCGGTGTTCCCATTATCATCAATTACGTCTAATTTTTTCCAGAATGGATGAATATATTCTAGAGGAAGAGGCTTCCCGAATAAAATATGTTCACTCATAATATGATGACAAGGTAAACCGTGAGACAATTTGAAACCGCAAGAACAATTCTCATCAGCCTGGCCATCACATTTTTTATGTTCTTGAAATAATAAATCAAAGGCATAGTGTGTGATATACGACCTAAGATTTATAAATAGAGGTGTTCGTTCAGAATGTGGAAAATAAGACTTGCATTTATCCAACTTCATCTTAATATCCTCAAACTGTTTTTCTAGAATTCTATTCACCTCTACCCAAACAGTTTCAAGCGTGCCAGTATTTGTGGAAAGGGATCTTTTCAGCTTAGCATGTTGTTGTTCGGCTCGATTGCTAGTTCTGTTACCTAGATGTGTTGTGTGGTTGGTATAGCATGCAACAAACTTTTCAGCATAATCATTTAAAAGCTTGTCTACATACTTAATCACAGCAGGGTACGATTTGTAAGAGGAATTGAAATAAGTTCGGTTATGATTGTACTCCTCTATCGACTCAGAATCAACCAATAAACCCCAACCATCTAGAAACGTTTGCCACTCCTCATCAGGGATCTTTTTACGGCAGTTTTTCAAAACATTTTTTGCAATATGAAAAGTGCACAAAATATGATGAGAATCGGGAAAAACAACGGACAAAGCATTTGATAAGGCCATTTCCCTGTCGGTTACAAAAACCCTAGGTAGTATACACCCCTCCAATGTAACTTTAAATTTTTCCAATGCCCATATATAACTTTCCTTTGTCTCGTCACTCATGAAAACAAAACCTAAACAATATGTTTGGTTCGTTGATGTCATTCCTACGACTTCTAGAAATGACATATTAAAACGGTTTGTTCTATATGTACAATCCATTAACAAGACATCAGGAAAAGCTTTGAACATCCTTATAGAATCGGGGTGTGCAAAAAACAAGTTCTCAAGGGAATGGGTTGATGGGTTCATATTATAGTAGAACGTGTAGCGATGGCTATCCAACAAATTAAACAGTTCCTGTATCGGGTTTCTACCATCTCGTTCTTTAAATTTCAGTCCGGCCAAAAAATTATGTATCGTTTTAGCGTTTGATACATTGTCAGGATTTCTATTCTTTATGACCTCTAATATTGCACCAACTTTAAAACTGCTTTTCCTTAAAGTTTTAACAATTTCTTTTTCATCTTGGGTTAAACGAGCACGTCGTGCTTGCCCTTGGAGGTAAGTTGGAGGTGGGTGGTTATGTTGTCCATTTTCTACGTGACACATCCATTCACCATTAACTACGTAACCTTTAATGAAAAATGGACAATCTTTTTTCTTTGTACCTGATTTTACGGAAGATGGTTTCTTTTTTTCGTAAACCCCCGATTTATCACATACAATATCAACATACGGTGTTCTGCTCCCATCACCCCCTCCAGACTTACGAATCGTAAGAATGAAACCCCAATTTCCAGCCACATCAGCAAGATCAGCAAGCATTTCATCCCTTGTTTCCCAAGTCAATTCATCGACTTCAAAGTGCTCTGAATAATCAGTTAGCTCATCGTTTGAGCCACTGGATGAATTCGCATTGTTGTTGTTATTCCATTGGTTGTTGTCATAACCATAGTTGTAATTCATTTTCGAAAAGTGTTTGTTTGTATATTTTATTGGAGAGGAATGAGGATTTTTTTAGAGATTTCCGAAATGTTTTTTTGTTTGATTTTATGGTTTGTTAGAATTGGCAAAATTGAGTCATATTTATAGTGTAAGTTTACACTACAAACCGTAGATTACTTTTACGGTTTGTAGTGAATTTTTGGTGTAGTCATTTCCAAACTTTAATAATGCATTGAGTAGTCATTTTCGGATAGGGTTGTCAAATCATAATAATTCAAAAGTGATAAGGTGTTGTCGGAATTATTTTGATAGAAATGGTATCCAATGTAATTTACACTACAAACCGTAGATTACTTTTACGGTTTGTAGTGTTTTTTTTTGGTGTAGTCATTTCCAAACTTTAATAATGCATTGAGTAGTCATTTTCGGATAGGGTTGTCAACTCATAATAATTCAAAAGTAATAAAGTGTTGTCGGATGCATTTGATGGATATGGTATGCAATGTAATTTACACTACAAAGCGTAGATTACTTTTACGGTTTGTAGTATTTTTTTTTTACGTTGTTTACGGTGATTCAGTGCAAAAAGTACATTCGTAAAACGTCGCTGCTCAAATCAGGGGTACAAACCGTACATTACTTTTACGGTTTGCACAAAATACATGCAAACCGTACATTTAATGTACGGTTTGTATGAAATCTGTACAAACCGTACATTAAATGTACGGTTTGTATGTAAATTTCAGAATATTTAGGGTTTTTTAGGGTTTAGGGTTTAGGGTTTAGGGTTTCTAATTTAGGGTTTAGGGTTTAGGTTTTGTAATTTAGGGTTTAGGGTTTACGGTTTGTAATTTAGGGTTTAGGGTTTGTAATTTAGGGTTTAGGGTTTAGGGTTTGTAATTTAGGGTTTAGGGTTTACGGTTTGTAATTTAGGGTTTAGGGTTTTTAATATAGGGTTTAGGGTTTAGGGTTTGTAATTTAGGGTTTAGGGTTTACGGTTTGTAATTTAGGGTTTACGGTTTTTAATATAGGGTTTAGGGTTTACGGTTTGTAATTTAGGGTTTTTAATATAGGGTTTAGGGTTTGTAATTTGGGTTTAGGGTTTTTAATTTAGGGTTTAGGGTTTAGGGTTTAGGGTTTTTAATTTAGGGTTTAGGGTTTAGGGTTTAGGGTTTTTAATTTAGGGTTTAGGGTTTACGGTTTGTAAAAACTCAATATTGGTCCTCTCAATTAAAATACAGAATATTTTTTACAAACATACAAATCAAACATACGAATCAAATTAAGTTTACGAAATTATAACGTACAAATCAAACATAGAAATCAAATACAAAAACAGTGCATTTATTTTTTTTTGTAACGACTAAATGTTTTAAAGTTGGACATAGGGAGCATCTTTCCCGCCGATGTTAATCTATCCGATGACGGCTCAGCAGACTCTTCGATTTCGTTTAGCTCCGTACGCCGTCTTTGTCGCTGCTGCGATTCTGGATGCGGCGCACGCTCGTGGGATGTAATCGTCAACCCCCGACTCCAACTGTCGGTGGACTGATGACTAGGATGATGCTCGAACGGAACATCGGTCTGAACGTAGTCCGACCCAGCAAAAGAAGAACGACGACGATGACTGCTTCAACTCGGACCCGGACCCTGATCTGTAGTCGGGTGTCGACCTCCAGTCGATCTTCTACCCCCGCTACTAGATTCGCCTCTTTCGTCGGGACGCCGACAACTTGAATCCCTAGTGTAAGTTCGTGGGTCGTAACGTAGGTCGTCATCACCGTCGTCGTCGTCGTCGTCGTCGTCATCATCCCCCTCCGACTGTTCATCAGCTGACCCATACGGATTCATACCCATTTCAGCGAACTCCTTACGTAGTAAGTCCACGTCCGTTCTCATTTTCGCCCGTTTGAACGATTTGAAACTGCGGCGCAACATCGCTTTCTGTAAAAAAAAACAATAAAAAACGATTTACTAGTATTGAAATATACATAAAAAGAAGTAACGATTTATTAGTAAAAAACGATTTAGTAGTTACCATTTTATGGAAGACACCCGTATTCTCCCGGAAACCGTGAGGGGGCGGGGCAAGTTCAGGTGGGTTTATGAAGATGCGGGTCCGCTCTCTATACCATTTCATGTAACCCGGTGACGTCCCCGTGCCATATTCGCCGTTAATAAGACGGGTGTGGCGGTCATTCCACACGGCTATAAATTCTCCGGTTAGTAAAGGCCAGTCGTGTTTTTGCCCAGTCCCATATCTTCTATCCTTGCCGTGACCCTGTCTTGGTTTCCAAATATACGTAGGGACCCGCTGCACAAAACCGAACTGCCTCATGAACCTGTCCGCGGGGTGGTACTCAATCTTCTCATTACAAATGAGAGGCACAGAACAATGCCACATATACCGGCCCCGCGTGCAGTATTGCGGATACTGATTGAGATCCCCGTAAGGTTGCCACACTATCTGTAATCATCAAATTAGAATATATAAACAATGGTTTAAAAATAGACGAGTAATAAATTCTGCGAAGATAAGACCAATGCAAACATATACAACATATAATACGTAAGTTACATGTAATACGAAAATTAAAATTTACCTGTTCAGGCGACATATTGTGAAACTGGTCACGTATGTGGACCAAATTATGTCCGTAGACATATGGCGTAAGGTTAGTTTGCCTCCACATCTTCCATCTGTAATATACGAACAAAAACCGATAAACAATAAATATAACCGGCAGCTAAAGTAAATGATAGATGACACAATAATATAAAAAAGCAAATTCAAAAACTAAATAAATATCATACCTGTAACCGAGGGGGAACCTAGGCCAGCCCTCCGGTGGCTCGACATCTTCCGGCAGCTCTTCACACGGTCTAACCGGCAGTAGTCTGGTAATCGCCCACATATCCAGAAACATCACCGCCCCGCTTACTCCGGTTGTCTTACAACGTACCACCCTGCATAGATTAGCCTCTAACCAGGCCAGAAGAGCTGATCCCCAACTATACTTAGCACATGTGTCAAAATCCTCCAGAAATGGCAGAGGCCAGAGTGGAATCTGATCACTGCTCTTATCCGAAAACACATGTGCAGCCAGTAATAATAGCATGGCAGCCCTAGACTGATATAGTAAACGCTCCTCACTAGGGTTGGGGGGTAATTCACCGAAGGTCTGCAACATCCAATCAAGTCTAACTGTCAGACAGTTTAGATCGACTTGATTGTCAGCCGGCCTAACACCCAACAAACTCTCCATCATAGCCAACCTGCTCGCCTTCGTGTCATTCCGCTCCGACCGGGTCACAGCAAGACCATCCACCCTCAGACCGAGCATAATCTCTACATCCTGTAAAGATATCCCCAACTCTCCCCCGACAAAATGGAACGTGTGCGACTCATCACGCCACCTATCAACTAAGGCTGTAATCAACCCTCGGTCTACGGTATAATTACCTATACTGTAAATACCGTAAAAACCAGCCCTAATGATATTTTGAACTACCCTTTCAGGCGTCGGTATCTGCCAACTATAATTATAAACCCTAATCTTATTGGCATCTCCTCTACCCGCTTCTCTGCCAGCATCCCAAGTCTGACTAGAAATGTGACCAGTCTGTCGTAAAATACCCAACCTCCCTTTAATCTGTGGACCTGGGTCTGTCATCCTAACTATGATAACCAAATATAACTCAATTAATGATAACCAAAAAAATGATAACATAACCAATTAATGATAACCAAACAATGATAACTCAATGATAACCAAACAATGATAACTCAATTATAACCAATTAATGATAACCAAACACACATTTTTTCATAAACCAAACAATAATAATTCAATTTTTTAATGATAACCAAACACACATTTTTTCATAAACCAAACAATAATAATTCAATTTTTTAATGATAACCAAACACACATTTTTTCATAAACCAAACAATAATAATTCAATTTTTTAATGATAACCAAACACACATTTTTTAATAAACCAAACAATAATAATTCAATTTTTTAATGATAACCAAACACACATTTTTTCATAAACCAAACAATAATAATTCAATTTTTTAATGATAACCAAACACACATTTTTTCATAAACCAAACAATAATAATTCAATTTTTTAATGATAACCAAACACACATTTTTTCATAAACCAAACAATAATAATTCAATTTTTTAATGATAACCAAACACACATTTTTTCATAAACCAAACAATAATAATTCAATTTTTTAATGATAACAAAACACACATTTTTTCATAAACCAAACAATAATAATTCAATTTTTTAATCATAACCAAACACACATTTTTTCATAAACCAAACAATAATAATTCAATTTTTTAATCATAACCAAACACACATTTTTTCATAAACAATTCAAATTAACCAAACAAAATAAAAAAACATGCAAAAATGGGACAAATATCAACAATTATTAAAATTTCTATAATTAATATAAACAAACAACAAACAATTATATATAGCTAAGTGAATTATGGTTTTGCATATTTTATATATTTTTTCCTATTTTACAAATTAAAATTACAAAAAATAAAAAAACATGCAAAAATGGGACAAATATCAACAATTATTAAAATTTCTATAATTAATATAAACAAACAACAAACAATGATATATAGCTAAGTGAATTATGGATTTGCATATTTTATATATTTTTTCCTATTTTACAAATTTAAATTACACAAAATACATAATAAATTAGAGAATAAAAGATATACCCTTAAATTATGGATAAGTTTGATTGATGATTTGGGGTTTTTTGTTAATAAAGTTGATAGTTAATGTGGTTGATTGATTTGGGTGATTTTTTGGGTTGAAAATTGGGGGTTTTTGAGAGAAAGAGAGAGAGTGTAGAATAAAATTTAATTTTTTTTAAAAAATCCGTAACTTTCTGTTTTTTCCAGGGACTGTCTGTGTAATTTTTGCAGGGACTGACTGTGTAATTTTGAAAAGCAGGGACTGACTGTGTAATTTTCAAAAAAATTACACAGCCCGTAGATATAATCTACGGTCTGCGCCTTGATTCAGAAATATTGTAGTGCAATAAGTGCACCTCTATCAGTAACTCTGCTGCCAATATATTATAACAAATGTGAAATTAATAATATGTTTTTTATTGGTATTGTATTATTTTACAACCCACTAAAAAGTATTATAAATTGTTTTATTTTTATTGGTAGCATGAGATTAGAGTGATATTATGGTAGGATGGTATTAGAAATACCGTTGGGCCCACAAATAGCGCGTTTGGTACGAAAATTGGAGGCGATACTATTAGTAAAATGATATTAGAAAAGATGAGAAATGAGGGTATTTGGAACAACAGAGGAGTGTGGTATTGAAAAAATTGGTATTTGAAGTAAAGAGGGTGATATATATATATATATATATATATATATATATATATATATATATATATATATATATATATATATATATACACTAGCGGACCTGCCCACGCGATGCGTTGGTGTGACGGTAACTTATATTCATAGATAACAATTAAATCGAATATAAACTTGACAACCGTAAAATTGAAATCACATAAATTAATAATAATAATATTATTGGAAAAAAAAAAAGTTTTCATACTTGGAATAGTAAAAAAATTGGAGAAGAAGAGAAAACGCAGATAAAAAGGTTGGAGAAGAAGAGAAAATACAAATAAATTGGTTGGTTTAGTATTTGGAGAGAGAGAGAGGGGGAGGTTAGGGGTGGGCACGGGGCGGATTGGTCTCAATTCTAACCCGCCCCGTAAAATAAATGGCGGGACGGATTGGGACGGATTAGTGAAATTCAAATCCCAACCCAACCCAACCCAACCCATTATAATTAAAACCACAACCCAACCCAACCCATTATCAAGCGGGGTGGATTAGGTGCGAGTTGTTTCTTGAATTTTCATTTTAGTCATTAATTTTTCATTATTTCGCATAATTTACCTAAATATTTAAAAAAAAAATCAAATATAAATATAAACTAAAAGGCAACCAAAATACGTTTAGAATGTTCGGAACAAGTAACAAAGCTAAAACAAAACAAAACAAAACAAAACAAAACAAATTGTTATTCATCAACATAATCAAAATAAAGTTCAATAGCTAATTGAATCCACAAGTTCAATAGCTACGGATTTCATAATAACTTTATATAACTTCATATTTGGCTATACTTCAATTACAAATAAAGTTTTTAAAAATAAATTAACCACTCATACTACCTAGACCCAGATTAAAAATTCCTTCTTTTTGTAAGTACGAGATAATACATTGAATTTATAATACAATATATCAATCGAATCATTAAGTTTAAGTTTGGACAATCCAAAGATTTTTTGTATATATATATAATTTTTATTAAATCAATACTATTATAATATAGAAACTCTTATTAAAAAAGATCTTGATAAAATTTATATTTATATATATATATATATATATATATGCGGATTGAAACGGGTTGAGGTGAATTAACCTGCGGTTTGGAAACCCCAACCCTAACCCAACCCACGAATTTTTTTACGGATTGGGGCAGGACGGATTTAACTTTTTTTGACATCCAACCCGCCCCAATCCGCACGGATTGGGTTACGGGGCGGGTTTGCGGATTTTTTGCCCACCCCTAGGGGAGGTTATGTTTTGAATAGCAATTGAGTTAGAATAAAGGTAACGTGGCAGTTAGATGGTAGTTTTATTTTTCTCCTGTGAACTTTATGGCTGTTATTTTGTAATTTATGTGAACTTTTAAGGTTGTTTGACAAATAGTTGTTTCAAGGCTTCATAAGGCCTCTACACATATATTAATAGTATAGATATATATCACACATTCACACTCATTTTACTCCAAATATCTCCATTTCTCACTACCACATCTCATTATTGCTTTAAATACCTATATTTTTCATCATTTATAATCATGCGTTACTAATAGTCACGCCTCTGTTTTTTATACCAAACACGATAATTATAAGACCAACGGTATTTATAATATCATACTACCATAATCTCATCGTAATTGTCCAATCACAACTTCCAAACAAATGAGGGTGTTGTTTAACTCTTTGACATTACACATTGCTCAAGAAAATGTTGTTAGAAATTTCATTTGGAACGCGAACAATATTTGAATCAATATATCGAATCTAAAATGAAAATCCAATGTATTTTGTTCCCGATTGTAATTGCTAATAACCTTATAGTTTATAAATCAAATAATTTGGACGATCTTTCTAGATCCAAGCATGTCAAGTGGAAAAATTAATTTTATTGCTATGATCTCGTCTCTAAACTCAATTTGGCGTTGTTCATATGCACAACCAACATAATACATGTTAAAGAAATGTAAGATATAACCAATTTCGAATATGCAGCAAGGAAAACAAACAACAATTTCAAAAAAGCTAGACTAGCATTCAAGTTTGGAATATAAGTGATCCATCAAAACATTCATTCATTCACTGTTTCACATATTGGTGAATTGGGAGGTTTTTTTTATAGTAAAAGTAGATATATTGGCTAATTAATTCAGATGTGAATAAACAATGATTAATTACCTTTATATGCAAAATACTTTCGAATAATTGCTACCAAAACCAGCATTTCTCGATCATGATCAACGAACATAATACGAGTTTCACTTGCCATAACTACCATTGGTTGAAGAAATAAACATTCAACCTGTCAAATCGCTCATGAGTATTTGTAAATAAAAAACTACTGAGTTATTGGGATGAAGGACGCCGTATTTTATAAAGTATTTTGAGGTCAGTAAAAACAAATTGATTTTAAATTTTTAATTATTCAGATACGATATACATTTATTGGTTTTGACCCGGTCAACGTTGAATATAATTTCACGAGACTTCAGCATTGAATATAATATATCACCATAATCTTTAATATATCATCGTTGAATAAAATAAAAATATATCGAATATAATATAATTTATTGCTTTTGGTATTATGTTTGTTCAATTACCAATCTTTCTCATTAAATTGATTGTTTATCATAAATGGATTTTTTTCAAACTCTAAGCATATTTTACTTATTGAATGTGTTAATGAAAACTTCTACAGATATATCTCAATGGTTACGGTACAAAAAGAATTTCACTTACAAAAATACATTTGTACCCTCATCTTTTAACTACTATTAAAGAAAATTGTCGACTTATTATATTTTAATTGTGCCCGTGTTGAACTAAAACTCTCGCTCATCCTATATGTATGAGGACATATTGGTAATTATAACAATAAGTTCATATTCTTCTATGTGTCTTCTTCTCTAATTTTATTTTTATTCTCATTGTCTTTCTATCTCTCGCATCTAACTATACTAGTTAAATATTAACAACATTACTTTTCTCTCCACCCCTTTATTTACTAGAGAGTATTTCAATCCTGTAGCTTACAATTTTTATTTTTTATGTTTTTCTTATTTGTAGAACTACGTTATTTTTTTATCCCTAATTTTTTCAATGCAAAACGTGGGACGTAAGAATGACCAACAAATTACATATTTATTATCATTATAGTTTAGTAAAATTGGATATTTTATGTTTTCAAATTTTATGTTTAGTAAAATTAGTTTAAACATAAATACCCAATTTTAACGGTATGTGCCTAAAAGTAATATTCATAATATACCCAATTATAATTACAAGATTGAAAGTGGTGGTTAATAGTTAACTAGAACGATAGATGTGAAATATATGAAAGACACATGTCGTTAAATAATTGTGTCACACCGCTAAACGTGACGAAAACACAAGCTAGAAACATTACAAAATAAGCACCGTTCTCCATACACTTGTGAGAGAACTGAGTACGAAAACGCTATACGACAAAACTGCTACCCACTTTTCTCACAAGAAGTATAAGAAGAAAAGTAAGAGAAGTAAAAATATGTTTACTCGTATAAACGTTATAGATTTGGAGGCCCATAATATTCCTTTTTAAACATTTACACGTATTGATTGTTTGGTTTAAAGTTTTAAACATTAATCTTTCACAAATTTACCGAGGAAAACTATAGTTTAGTGGTTGTGTTTCCATAAAAAAATTATTTTGTATGCTAACGTCTCGAAATCTTGATTTTACTAATTAAACTTGATTATTTTGCTGAGTTTACCAACTAAACTTGGTTTCATGTAATGTCATTATTTTTTTTAGATGAAAATAAAATACTCAATTGACATCACAAATAACTTTTACATTTAAAATTGTATTTGTGTCTATAAAACCTAAAAATCAGGGTAACGACCACCATATAATGTTTCGGGGGATATTTACCCTTCATTGTAACAATAAAAAGGTCTAATGCGAGGTCACATAGTGTGTGTCCATCTAAAAATTAACAATAACACACCAAATCAAATTTAATTTGTAAAGTTGATATACTAACTCAATTTTTTGAAACCTCGGTACATAAAATCAAACTTACTTTGTAAACTTATTACACTAAATCAAGATTTTGAAATCTCATTGCACTAAATTAAATTTTATGCGAACACATGCCGCTAAATTGTAATTCTTTCCAAATCTATTTGGCAGAATAGAGGCGCCACTAGCCATGATGGCATGATCTATGCGAATAAACGGAGTACACAAATCTTAAAAGAAAAGATAAGTTACTTAAAAGAGGGAAAACAATGTTAAAGATTCATCCTCATGAAGGCGTATGTGTAAAATTTCAAAACATAAGGGTGTACGTGATAGTTTTAGTTCCGGGAAAAAGCTGTTTAGTATCATGTACTATTTTAGTATCCAATGTTCAAGTTTACCAATTTGGATAATAATTTATCGATTTTTGTTCGATCAAGGGTCTCACAACGTAAATCGACGAAATTACACTCACTAAATATTACATTTGAAGATATATTTTTGACGCATGTTGATAAATTACACTCAATATATGATAGGCGAAAGAACGTAACTGTAATTCCGTCATTTTGTTAAGCATCGGTTTGCTAATCGGACAAAATCGACAGGTTAGAACCTAAATTGATAAAACTTTTAAAAGTGTGGATATGAATTGGTAGAATAGAATATTAAATAGTTATATTTATTCCCGAAATAGAACTCCTTCCACATAAATAGGAGTAGTAGTTAGTTATATTTTTCTTGTGAAGAAAGCCAACAAATAAATAAAAAAATAAAAAAAAATGGATGCGAAGCTAACAGAGATATCTCAGAAATTACAGAGATTTAAAGCCGCTCTTATCCGCAGTGATTTTGACTCGTCTAACAATTTCCTCTCTCAACTCAAGGTTCTTTTACTGTTTTACCCTTTTTACCTTTTTTTTTCTTCTAAAATTAATAATGAACTGTATTACTTAGAAAGCAATATGTGGATGTTAAATTTAGTTATAATGTTTTTATTTATTTTATTTCAGTTATTTGTAGTAATTTGCTGTTTCAGTAGAAAAGAAAGCTAGATGTTTTCGGTAGAAACATTAATTTATAAATAGATTAATAAAAGAAGAATCACAGCCTTGTTTTTGTCAGTAATTTAGCTAATTGCTTTGAACCAATGCTAAACTTGTTAGCGGATTACCCACTCATATAGGCTTATCTTAGGAACTTTATATTTGGCTCTTTAGTTTTTTATATTGTTATATTGCGGTTATTTTTAGCGATTTACCGTTTCTGCAGAGGTTTTTGTCTTATTTACGAAGCATTAAGGCTCTGTTTGGTTCTACTTAATGTGTCTCTTATAGCTGTGCTTATTAGTCCATGTTTGGTAATTACTTTTGTTTTGTTCAAATTTATCTTTTAGAGAGATTTACGATACAAAGGTGGTCTCAGGTGTGCATCGGAATTCTGTAAAAAAGTAAACAGTTTTCTGTTCTCAAATTAAGTTTTTGGTGTGAACATGGATTTCAACTCTAAATGGATGTCTCTTCGTAAAAGACTACGTTATAATTAAAAAATAAATCTGGAACAGGACATTAAGCGTAAAGATGTCCCATTTATAAAATTAGATAAGGGTGGTGGCATACTGGCTTGTAAAGTCCGGCATTCCATTGTGATCAGTTGAAACATGACACATTGGGTTAATTTCAAAAATCTCGTATTGGATAGGTTATCTGTGTTATAACCGAAGTTTACCCATTTCCTGTGAATGCTTGTTATTATTTAGTAAACTAATTCCAGTATAACCATAGAGTTTGCTTACGAGCCTGAAAAAGGATGAGATCTGTTCAAAGCTGAGAAAGAAGTGAAATTTCTCCCGTTTCGATTCGTGTGTTTTCTGTTGGGAGAAAACAGCAGATTTCATCACCCTTAAAGTTTATCTTTCAAAGGCCAATGGCAATAAGATTCTACATAATGGAATATTATATGACAAGTCATCTGCAAAACCTCAACAGCGACTCCTTAAGTACTATTCCGTGTTTTATTATGCCGTGTCTGTTTGTCTTGAGTTGTTCAAATCAACACAATACACATGAGTCGTTGATCTTTCCTTATATTGCAGGTCTCTCTTACAGAATACAGAAGCCTTCCACCCTTGTTTGAAGAGACTCCAAATGCTATTCATGAGTTAACTTTGGCAAGTAAGTTGCTATGAAGTAGCTTTTTTTTTTTCATGAATAAACTTTAGCAAGTCAGGTTTCACATACTTTCAAGTATTTTCTGGTTAACGTATTGCATTCTTCACCATTTTCATAGCTTATCAACATGTACCCGGTGTATTATAATGAAATACAAGTTTTAAATGATCTAGTTGTATATAAGTTGCTTAATGATTTGAATCGTAAATTATTTTGACTGATCGATACTTGTTACCATGACAATCTTCAGGGGACATATACGAGCATGCAGTAATATTAAGTGTGAAAACTGAAGATCAAGATGCTTTTGAGAGAGACTTTTTCCAGCTCAAATCATACTACACAGATGCAAGGTAACCTTTCTTGTCTATAGCTCGAGTACTTGTGAATGACTTGCCACTTTTGATATTAGTTTTGATAGGATTGAGAAAGAAGAATTTAACTGCAGTTGTGTTGGAAATACAAACTCTCAGTTTAAGTCATGGTTTTATAGTTGTTCCTCGATTGTGGGAGATGGTGCAAAACATACATACACACTGATTTTGAGCTACAAACTGTTTATCTGTTGGTTACCTAAAGTTTAATACCTCGAAATTAATGGAACCTAGATGAAATACATGTGTTTGGAGTTGTTTAGTACTTTAGTTTCCAATTCTACTTGTGTCAATGTTCGTGGCTTCACTTGCACTTGTATGTGCGATCGTACCTTGCTGATCACCCACTAATAACAAATATTACTCAACTTGTTAAAATAGTTTCAGTTCATTGGTTAAAGAATACTGGACAGATTATTCTGTTTCTTTTGCCATATAATAGAACAATTTGGCACAGTCGATGTGAGTGATTGTGTTGCTAATAATACGTGAACTTAGATCGTTATTTATTTGGAATGTCTGATTTTAAGTAAAGGATGTAACTGAGACAAACATGCTCGACAAGGCTATATCAATCTTCACTTGTTGACTACCTACTTGCTTGTTTGGGGATTAATTGCAGTTTTGCACACGAACGTATCATTAGATTTAAATTTTGTGCACCGACCTACAGGTTTTTGCAATTAGTACAAAATTGTTATATTTCTCGACTATTACACTTATTATACCATATCGGAAGAAAAAGGTTCTAAATAGTCACGGTAAAACAAAAATTGCACTATTAATTGGTTTTCTCTATTTAGTACACTATTCTATTATCACGTTCCTGTTTTAGTCCCAAATCTGTGGGTTACTCGTATTTTAGTCCAGGATCTATAGTTATTTCCTGTATAGTGTACTAAGATCAATAAAGATGGTGTATAAATTCGAAGTGTGGTGACACATTAATAGTGTCGAAACTCTAATCTCCCTGCTTACACCCCTCTCTAACATCACCAGTGGCGTTGACAAATTCCTAATGTTGTGATCATGGCTTTTAACTTTATATATTGTATGCTACAGTGGGCGTATTCCACCATCTTCTCAGGAGTATCTGATCTTAGGTCTCAACCTCTTGAGACTCCTCGTACAGAATAGAATAGCTGAGTTCCACACTGAACTGGAACTTCTCTCGGCAACTGCTTTGGAAAATCCTTGTATTAAACATGCTGTGGAATTAGAGCAATCTTTTATGGAAGGAGCTTATAACCGAGTCTTGAGTGCACGACAGAGTGTTCCGAACGAAAATTATATTTATTTTATGGATCTACTGGCAAAAACAGTCAGGTAATACATTTCAATGATTTTCAGACTTTCAGTGACATGTTGACTATTGTTGTCAATTTATCCTCTTAATAGTGTTATCTCTCGTGCAGAGATGAAATAGCTGGATGTGCTGAGAAGGCCTATGATTCTCTTTCAATAAATGATGCCCGGAAAATGCTTCTTTTCTCTTCGGACAAAGAGATCCTTGATTACATCAAGGAAGTAAGCCTTCGAAGTTCTTAACTCTGATTCATATGAATGTATACGTTAGAATAGTTTAATTTCTCACATATCAACTTCTGCATGGGTTATACCAGAGTGGCGGATCGCTTACATTCTCATTAAACAATGCAAAAATGACCATAAGTTTGTTTGTGAGCTTTCAGAAAAAAAACTTTTGTTCGTGTATCACTACTTTTGATCTGTAGAGTATAATGAAATTGAATAACAAGATAGTATGCTGCCATCGAAGGACTCATTTGGTTATTTGATAAGGAGGAAAAATAAAAGCACAAATACTTAAAAGCCATTGGTAGTATGTATTTGGCCTTAGTTTTTAGTGTAATTTGTCACCACTGTTTTATTTGTGTTTTCTAGGATCATTCCGAGTGGGAGGTAAAGAATGGGTATGTGATTTTCCAAAAGGCAAAAGGATCTGCACCATGTAAAGAGATACCATCTCTACAGCTCATCAATCAGACGCTCAGTTACGCGAGAGAGTTGGAGCGGATAGTCTGATGAAATGAATATGTGCGTGTATTTTGTATGCGTTTTTAATCTTGTTTAACTTTTTCATACTAATTGTTGGAACGAGGCATTGCCAGAATTAATTTTATGTGCGGAATTATTTGCATGATTTTGCTCTTTCGAACCTGGTTATTATTTTTACAATCTGCTTCTTGATCAGAGGAGACAGTTTTGGAATTTGTTCATTGGATATTGAATATCGATTGCAATCATAGTTGAGTACAAAGAGTTTTCGTGTATAGAATAAGCTCCAAATGATTTAATAGTTATTGATGTGAAGCTAGTGGTGTTTTGGGAGTAAGCAATGGAATAAATTGTTCCTTTTATGACTTGGATCTATTTGGACATCTTCGTTTTTATGGTTTTGTGAGTCGAATTACCAAAACTTTTGATATGATAAACTGGTTCTTTTTTGTTTAGTTACTGATGAACTGTTTTACTTGTTTAAACTGAAACCAAACAAAGTCTGTTTAATTTGATACCCTACCAAATGGAGTGTACCGACAAACACACAGGCTTACTGTGAACTACTGATGTGGCCCTTTGGTGGAGAAGTTCCAACCACTCCATGATTAAATTTCGTCTCTTTCCAAAACTCAATTAAATGCTCAACTCTCAGTAACAATAAAACTAACAAAAGAATTATAAGGAAATAAATATATTAACGCAGTTCCAGGTTTGCTTTTAAGTCCAGCTAGTTAAGTTCTTTCTCAAATTTGTCATTCATTTGGTCACGTTAAAAAATGATATTTTTTTTTGGTTTCCGACAGTGAAAACTTCAACATGTAATGAAACCGGATTTTCCAAACCTTATTTTTTTTTTATTTTTTTATTTTGCTTTTATTTTTTCCCGAACTATAAAGAAAACTAAAAAGGAATTCATTTAGGGAATGCCAGAATTTCCTCCATGAAACCCCACATAAGTTTTTTGGGTACATATTGGTGACTAAGACCGAAAAATCATACCCAGTTTGTTAATATTATAAGAATTTTGCAGCATATTTTGTCATGTCAATTTCAAGCATGAGTTGCACCTCTACTACTAGTCTACTTTATACAATTCTACTTATCAGTTGTCACTTTCTCATTCTTAAACCATTGATAGCCAGCCAATCTCTCTAATCGGTTCTTCTTTATCTCTCTCTCAATAAAGTTATGGAGTATAAGACCAGTAGAGCTTCGAATTTTGATGAACTCCTCATGCACCATAGTTTGTTGTTTACTGATAGTTTGAAGGTATGCTAGTAATCCCATTAGTCACCTACATGTTTTGCATTTGATTCTTGTTTAGTTATATCCAAATCAGATGAGTAACAATTTTGATTGAAAATAATATGATGGGAAGTTTTAATTTTAATATCCTAATGGTGATATCAGAATTCTTGATTGTCTTTGCAATTTCTAGTTAATTTTAATATCCTAATGGTGATATCAGAATAATCAAGAATCTCAGAGCTATTTTTGTGTGAATTTTATATATTAAATCCAAAATCCCTTCCCTTAACAAATAATGAAATAAATTAACTATACAAACCATTCAGACACTCTTTTCTTTCGGAGAAAGTCTATTTTCAAAGTCTCAGTTCATTCTGAGTTTTGTAACTCAGAGTTACGAGTAATACTTCCAACTTTTCTTACTGCAAGAATACCCATAAGAATAGTATAGGAGGAGGTCAAATAAATCTGCTTCTTCTGTTTTAGAAATCACTTTATTTCACTCCAAACTTTGCTTGAAACACCGATAATTCACTTGTTTGAAATGAAAAGCGGATTTGGTCCCATCTATTGTCATTGCTGACAATATCAGTCCTTTTTCTTATATAATCTGCTAGCTTTTCTCAAAATTTTGACTAAGGTGTTCCATACTATTAAAACAGATAGTAATTGTTACTTCTTATCATGTACAATGTTTTGTGAATGCTCTAACTGTTTTTTTTTCAATACCAGCAAAACCTTTATTAACAAAAAGTAACATCTCGTGAGCTAAGCCCTCACGATGACTAACGTCTAAATCCTTTAACATTGAAATCTAAAAAAAAAAAAACAAGCAAGGTATAGTTACCTGCTTTTACTAGGAAACATAGCTTTTAAAAGAGAAAAGAAAAAACAAATTTCAGCACATTTCAGCAATCTTCTCTTAAAGGAACTATTCTTTTCATACTCTCCGATCGGCAAGAAACGTCATTCTTCTTCAGCAACATTCTCCTATAACCTTAGAACCATTATTTAAAATTTCGAAACAGCCAAGGGCAAGGGCTGTCTCTTTTATTACACAGGAAACTTCAATCTTCTTCAGCAACATTCGAAAGAAAAACAGCCAAGGGAAAAACCTGTCTCTTTGAGCAAGAAACTTCATTCTTTTTCAGCAGCTTCTCTTATAAAAGAACTCAGTACCATTACTTAAACTTTCGAAAGAGAAAACAGCCAAGGGTCAAGGCTTGTTTCTTGATCAAGAACCTTCATTCTTTTTCATTCAAAATTCGAAATAAAAACAGCCAAGTTTCAAGGCCTTTCTTTTGATTACGCAAGAACCTTCAATCTTTTTATCAAAACAGAGTCTAAAAGCCACAAAGGCTAATTGACCAAAACAGCTTCGCAACTGCTAAATCGTAAAACAAATTCCAAATCTCCAGCCATTTCACAAAGAAAAGCTATCCTTGAAGAAAAATTACATCCAATTCTAGTGAGGGGGAAATCACTAAATTGCAGCTTTGCAACTGCATGAATCAACTTTTCCAGCTTAAAGCCATCTTAGAAGCCAAGTATAAGGTCAAGTAACTCTGAAAAACAGCCAATAAATGGCTAAAGATCAAAGAAATTTCCCCCTAGAACAGGGTGTCTCTTTTTGATCTAATAAATAGGTGGCTTTGATTTTTTTTGGCAACCACTGTATGTCCATAGTAGAGAAATTTGTACCTTTAGCACCAAGTTTAGCAAGACCATCAGCTACCTGATTTTGCTCTCTAAATATATGATCAAAGTTAGAGCAAACATAAGGCATCATATAACAAATATCATACCATATTTTAGCAAATTTAGGACCAGGACTTTTCCCCCTTTTCCACCAATTCACTATTAATTATGAATCTGATTCAATTAATAGTTCATTAAAACCCATAGAAAACATAATGAGAAGTCCATTTAATAAAGCAACTGCATATATGTGATTATTAGTGCCTAGATTTAAAGAAAATGCAATGATAAAAATATCATTGCTATCTCTTAAAATCATTGCTATCTCTTAAAATCCCACCACGTCCTTTTCTTGCACCCTCAATAGCAGAACCATCAATGTTAAGTTTAAGTCTACCACTAGGTGGACATTTCCAATAAACCAACAGCGGTCTTTTGACATTAAAAGCTTTGATATCAATACCAAAGTTTATAAGAGTAATATTATTAAAAGACTTACCAATGGCTTTAGGAGTAATGAGATCATTTAAATCTCGTAGCCAATTAATAACTTTATTGATAATTGAATCCCCATTCATTTCAATATTCTCATGCTTATTTTTATTCTTACTAATCCAAATTTCCCAACAAATAAGAGAGGGGACTAGTGATGCTATTATACCAAAGTGAGATAGATCACATTTAGCAAACCATTTTGTAACATAAGCTCTCAAATTACCCCCTATAAATTTATCAAAACCAAAAGCATTACTAAAAAAATTCCATATTTTAAAACTAATTTCACTATTGCTGAATAAATGATCAGCAGAATCCTCTTTATGATTACAGCAACATGAGCATTTTGATGCAAGAGAAATGCCAAATTTTTTAACATCCTGATCGAGTTTAACAGCTGAGAACCAAAGCTTCCAATTAAAAATAGAAATTTTAGTGGGCAAAAATAGTTCGAGAATGCTCTAACTGTTATTATCAGTGTCAATCGATAAAAACAATCATGTTTGTAGGAGAATAAAATAAAACCGTAAAGTCTACCCGATGACATGAAACAATCCTAATCACTTTTTTTGAACATGTGTAAAAAAAATGATACTATTACTAAGAAAAAAATGCTATGTCATTCTCAACACTAATTACTATATTAATTTTTCTAGTTATTCATTTATACCTATCGTTTATTTGTATTACTATTAAAAAACTTGTGGTCAAATTTTGATATTAACGTTTGAATAAAAAAAATTAGAAGATGCCCACGTCATGTAATAAAAACTCAACCTATTAAAAACTCAACTAAAAATATAATACAACCCTATTTGAGCCTATCCTAAATTTAAATAATAATTAAAAATAAAAAAATTTGTTCAATATAAAAATACAACCCACTAAAAACTCAAATAAAAATATAATAGAACACTAGTTGAATCTACCATAAATTTAAATATTAATTAAAAATAAAAAAATTGTTAAATCTAATATTAATAAAAATCAAAACTTTTGATGTCATGTAATATGGGTTGATTTTTTGGTTGGAAAAACGTGTGACAAAACATTTTCCAATAGAATAACAGTGCTTGCTTTGGTTTGGTGTAAAAAAACCCATCAATACTGGAAAATTAAGTTGAACAAAAGAAACATTCGGAATTTGGAAACTTAATCTAAAAGCTGACAGATTAGGATTCTGATTTTTTACCCAATTTACATTCATAATTTTTGTAGGACTTGAGGAGTTTGCGTACCCAGTTATACTCTGCCGCAGAGCACTTTGAACTATCATACAGCAAACAGAACCAGCAGCAACTGTGAGTTAACTGTAAAACAAAGATTTTGCATATACTCGCTCACTTTTTAACTGTAATTTCCAGAATCTCAGTATAGCCAGTATGCATTTCAGAATATTGGGAACCTTAAAAGATTACGTGAGTAATGCTATGGTTAGTACGGTGGACCACCTTGGATCTGTTGCACATAAGTTGAACGAATTTTTGGATGAGAAGGTTGATGAGGTTTCCACAACAGAGCTGCATCTATCTTATCTTGAACAGGTACTTCATACTTGAATTTGGTATTTACAAACATGTAATCCAGCCGTGTATGGATGCTTGTTTGGTTGTCCAAATGTTGTTGGTCCTTTTTTCCCTTTTTCTTTAAGTAGTTTCAACTCTCAAGATTTGTTCTTTATTCGGTTATTACGTTTTATCCCTATTTATTCCATTCAGAGATTAGGGACCTTACGAAATTTCATCGACTTGAGTGGCTTCTCAGAAGAGTCTTTTCTGGTTAAAACTCCCAAGTATTACAAGCAGTATATGATTCCGGGTACATCCACACATACACTCCTACGTGAAAGTTCTGTTACAATACGTCTATTATGAATTTCTAATTATAGTCCAAACACAGGGAAGAAGCACAACATTGAACAATACTGTCCGTTAGTCAAACAAGACGCAATACAATCTAGAAATGGTTAGACATTTCATCCGCGATATTACTTTCTGAAACAAATTTACATAGTCGATTTCCTAGTAATTGAGACCATATTTCTTTCTTTGTCTGGTGATGTGATTCACTTCTGTCTTAGGAACGAAAGTGAAGTTGCATTCACCCTTACATAGCAACAGGTATTCGTTCTTAAGACAATAACATATGTTGAACTTATCTGTGTTTTCATATTCATAAGACTGCATTCATGTAAAGGATTCGTCCAAAAGAAATGCAACTGGAAAGGAATTTATCATGCATATGGAGATGTAACTTTATATGGAATCCTTTTCGTGTCACATGGAAAAATTTACTGACAAATCTGTTTCACACAATATTTATAAGTATTCTGCTATTGCTGTACTGCAACTTTACAAGAAGAAAAAAATGCAGGAAAAGCCACACCATAGTGCCTTCGATGAATTTTCCCTCTCGTAAGACATTTTCATTCTCAAACGTATCGCCAGGTTAGTAATACGATCATCTTATAGCGGGATTTTTTACGGTAAAGAGTATTGTTTGTATATTTATCATCTTATACCGATTTCATTTGTCTACATGAAGCAGAAAAAACATCGGTTTCACCACTCTGCTTTTCGCTCAAGCGTGTAGGCTCTTCCAATGGTAGACCACAGGTACAAATTCGGTAAAAAAAAAATTAAGCATATTATACTCCTGTCCATTGCCAATTAAAAGGATTTCACTACACAGTACTGTATCTTTGGTAACTCAGGTTGAAAAGAGAATAAGAAAAGAGATTCAGCCATATTCGAAGAAAAGCAAGCCCGTATTTAAGGCCTTGCTTACCATGTACAAGCAAAAATAGATGGAAGACCATAAATCAGCGAGTTACAACGTAAAGAATAAGCAACCACTCTCTCTCAGGTCACAACATGGCTATGATCGCACTATTGTAACCGTGTGTCAGGATTTGGCATAGAAAACACGATGAGAAATCACATGACCTAACTTATGTATCACTAGTAATAAGTGCCCCACGCGTTGTGTGTGTGACGCGTAATGCAATTAAAATATAAAAAATAAGTGTAGTTATGATACAAATACATGGATAATAATAAAAATATATATTATAAGACTTAAAAGAATGTTTGGTTGTTAAAGAGGAACATATAGTGTTATTAATTGTTATTTTTTAATTTATTTTTTTATGTGAGCATGGTATTATTGTAATTAATAAAAAATTATATGGGTATTTTTGAAAAAAAATGGCTAAATTGGACAGACTCATTTGAGTTGGATTGACTTATTATAATATAATGATATATATTTTTTAGTTCAACCTTTGCCAATGTATTGCTTGCATCTAATTAGTAGCTAGTTGCTCATTTAGTCTTGTTTTTCAGTATTTTGTTTTCTTGTTAGTAAAATGCAAATCACCAGGTGCGGCCGATTGAAAAACATTGAATAGTATTATTGGTTAATTGGGAAATTTGATAATAACATGATGTTCAAGTTAAACGAGCCAAGGTATATATCCGTGGAATTGGAAATGACCTTGTTTGGTAATTTGATACATGATTGTTACTTTCATCTAACCTTGTTTGGTAATTTACCCCCAAAAAAACTTGTTATATTACTTTTCCTGTGAACATATTATTAAATAGTAATGGTCGTGTAATTTTACTATGAGATGTTATAATAATCATAAGTTTGAGCATCTAGTTTGAATTACGTACGTTTGAACATTTTAACATGAATAAATTGTTTCTTAACAACTTTTTGGTTCCCGGAGGAGTAAAATAGACTCATGTTCTAGTAGTAAAACATGGGCACAAACGTATTTCTTCAAATTTTCTGCTTTATTGTGTTTGATCTTCTTCATTTGACCTGCTTTTATACTAACGTCGAACAAAATTTTGGTGGTTAATATGGATTCATGCAGTGTCGTCTCCAGTATTTTGGAGACCCAAATCGAATTCGAAAATGAGGCATTAAATTAGAATGTTTTTCATTTTTCATGATATAATATACTTAAGACTTTTCAAACATTTTTCATTATATTGTATTAATTAGACCGTTTTTACATCAAGATATTTTAATTAAACTATGTGCCTTGAGTTAATCTAATTTTATTACAAGAGTCAAGTATGCTAGTTTTTACAAGATGGGTGATCCTTGCTTCCATTTTCTTATTGAACTGGACTAAGTACATTCTTAATAAAACTATACACCATTCATATTGTTTCGTAGTCTCTCAACTTATAACCAGCAGTTCAAATACTCCTACTTGTCTACCTTGTTTTTTTTAGCTTACTACTCCATTATTTTATTAGTCGACTATTTATAAGATATACTTTATATACAAAGAGTAGGGGGGCCTTCAACATGTGGAGGTGCAAATCGAATGCTTCATGGATTGGGCTCTCCGGCCGTTCCTGGATTCATGGAATGGTCTTTCTTATCGGGGGTTCGGATAATAAGTTAACTATATAAGCAATGAAGATTTTAACAAATATGATAAAAAAATCGAATTTTCACAATATCTCTAGCAAGTTCTTCTTCTTGCTTAAAAAGAAATGTTCATTGCTTATTAATGGCAGGGGGGCAGACAGGATTACTCCTGTATAAGAAAATTCCGAACAATTAGGGACACGAAAAACTGAATTAAGCAAATAAAAGAAAATATCCTAAACAAGATTGGCATGGCCAATTTGTTTGGGATCACCAGAGAGGCTAATCTCTCCTTTGCGTTGTTGTTCCCTCGCCAATATTTGCCTTTTTGTAGATTTGTAAAATGTCGCGTATAGTATGAGCTGCCCCAAACCAAACAAAATGCCCAATCCATTAGGAACCTATAAAAAACATTTAAATTGTATAAGCTGTAGTAGTATATAAGTAGAAGTACACGAAAATGGCCTTACTTGTACCAATACTTTTTGATTAGGAATTCGTGTACTATGCAGATAACAAAGTACAACGGGTGTTTTAAAGATCATATTATTGTATTTTGTTCTCGCTTGTAGACTGCTATATGTACAATCCGACTTTGACAATCCACAGTTTTTGTCCGCCAATAACTTAAATACAGAATACTTCCTTTTGAATGCTTAATACTGCAAAAATGACACCGTTGTCCAATTAGAGTGGAATATCGACCTTTTTCTTATGGAATAAAAACTATATAGGGTTTCTTAAAGAGATTGCAGATGCCAAACCATATTCACCATTTCCTCTGCAATGACATCTGATAAAATATATGGTGCTTGACTGATTATTTTCAAAACAAAGAAAAATGGTAGCCTACTGAGCATCCATTATCCATAGAGACGGAACTAGGAAACTCGAATAGGCCGAGGTGGCTGATACCCTATTTAATATATTTTTTCCATAGTATAGTATATAAGGGGTGAAAAGTTTGCTTTTAGAAATTGTAATCACTAAAAATATAGATATAACTGTTGACCCTTTTTTATCAAAATAGGAGAGGTTATGTACAGGCCATGTTCATATAGTGTACTTGGGGTTATTTGTATTACTAGCCTTAGCTTACTCTTAATCATAACTAGGGCATGTGTGTATACGTGCGCACATTATCCTAAATATAGCGAGATTTGGAGAGAGATGTTACGAAGAGGAAGGGGTCAAAACGAATGAGCGCATAAGCAGTCCAGCAAAAGCCGTTGGCCAACGAAGCCAGTGAGAGGGAAAAGGGCATGTACTCCACACTCTTTGTAACTATCACCATTCTCTGCATACACAAATTTTTAACCCATTAGTATCTTTATTAGACGTTCAATATCTTTTCAAATCAACGAGAATTTCTCTTGCACTTCATCATGCCTTCGGACTGAAGTTTTTTTTTTTTTTTCTGAAATGAAGACTAAAGTTCAGAGCAATTTTTTAACATGACGGCTTGACCTATTCTACATATAAATAGCAAAAGCCCCATAGAGGACTAAACTTTTGTACACATTGGTCTGTAATAACACAAAGCTCCATGTATACAAAAGTTACAGGTATTTCTCTTTGCTAAACAATCTTTGGTTTTTAGTCCACCATCAATGACTTTGATTATATTTTTCAAAAACGGCTTAATTAGCTAAGCCTTCTCATTTTAAAATACTGGCTGTACTAGATACTAGAGGTTGGAAAGGTTTCCGCCAAATAGCTGATAAAGTTTGCACTTCTTGTCACTAATTCCAAAAGTTAACACTTAGCCTCCTACAAGATGATAATGATACTGTTCAATCTAGACTTGTAACCAGAAAAGGAAATACCATGATAGAGAGTGGCGCGGCATACATGAGAATATTCCCTGCGGTAGCCAAGCACCCGACAATCAAGGAACGAAGCTTGTGTGTGTGCGCTAGAGAGAGAACAAAAGCGGCAAGCACACCAATAAAAACAGCCTCTAAAAGCATCACCAAGAATACCTTAAGTCTCTTCCCCTTATCAGAGTAACATAGGAAAAGGAACAAAAATACAAGCTCGAGGGCAATGCCGAACCCATTAATGGTCACAACAAGTAAACTATGAGGCTGGACCATGGGCAGGCCGTAAAGGACCCATAGACAGCAGTTGATGAGTGTGGCAAGATATGGCGTCGGTGAGAACTGCTCCACCGACCCTTTTTTGCATATTTGCACAAATGTTGGCCTGGAAAAGTTTTAATTATATCATCAATAAAAAAAATGCATTGTTGCTCTGGAACATGTTCCTATGGAACTATGTTACTAACATGTAATATGCAGATTTCATAGATGGTAGTGACATGTACTTGCATGAAATTCCTTTTGTATGTACATATAAAGCGCTTTTAAAAAATCATTTAAGGTTATTTAAGTAATAATAATTATAATATGATGCCTTGGCTTATTTGTTTTTAGTTTTTTACTAATTAAGAAAATGATGAAAATTCTAATATATATAAAATTTGAAGTCAACCTGTTAAAGTTACCCTCTGTACATAACAATTTATGTAAAAAAAAAAACGTTCCTAGTGTTACATGGTATGTGTTGCAACTTACAAGTATTCAACTTAATAAATAAGTAAAAATTTGTGCCAGTACAGTTTTTTTTTGTCAAATTAGCTATGGGAAAAATCTGTCACGCAAAAGACGTTGCCATGAACACATTAACACGGTCGTCACAATAATTGAGAAAAATGTCTGCTAATTAAAAAGAGTATATAAAATAGCCATCGCTATCTCCGTAGTCCGCGGTGTTTAAACACTTCTTGTAGTGCAACCGATCGATCATATCACTTTTTCGACATATAATAAATGATTATGACTTGATTAAATGTTAAATTTATAAAAGTTAGCAGTGGTATTAGGAGGGAAAAAGAAAGAGGGGCCATATTGTCAACAAGTGTATCCAAAAAGGCTAAAAGAGAGATTTTCCTTGATTTAGGTTACTAACGTGAAGATTACGAGAAGGGAAACCACTTTACGAGTGATCGTACGTTTTGATTCGAGTATCACATGAATCTCAATTCTCAAAGAGAGATTAATGTTAAGTGGTCACAAAAAAAAATCATATTGATGTGGTTTTATATAAAATTGTTGCAAGTGGTCATAAAAACTCAACTAATTTTTAATTTCTAAATTGAACTTAATACCACGGTATCATAAGGAAGATGATGTGCACTATATATGCCCTTGCTATAAAATAGTGAATTAAGTAGCTAAACCATTGTTTTAAGGCAAATGCTATTGTGTGCCCCTGGGACATAAATTAAACCTTATATTTGGTATGCAATTCCATTATATATTTAATACATTTATTGCACAAATGATTTGGAAAGTTAATCATATTAATATTGACTCATTGAAAATAGAAACAACATATTGATAACAGTTCATGACCATATACAAAAGGGGATTATTAAGATAACACTTAAATGAAGGCATTTATTATGAAGAGTAATATATATCTGTGTAAACCACAACTATAATTTTAAATTTTTAACCAAATACAAGAAAAGTGGAAAGAGAAAAAAGAAAAAAGAAATACTATCAAAGTCTTTAACATGAATAAATATATTTTTTTCTAACGCTTTTTAATGTCCATATTTAAAAAAAATATTAGTAATCTAATTTGTAATTCAATGTATAAAAAGTGATATGGGTGAGAAATGCATTTGATTTGGTAATTCAAAGCCTTTTTTACTCAGATGACCGAAATTAAGGACGTTGTTGGTATCATTTAGTGTATTAAATGCCATTGTCAATTGAAGAAAAACAATTAATTAAATTTCATAACTAAAACGAACTAGTCAACCGAAAAGTTCAAATGACGGAGATCGCGGTAGATATTTTATGTAGTATGATTTATTTATTTCAACGAGGGGTTGAAACTCATTTTTCGTAAGATTTAAATTAAAATACATATGAAAAAGTTACATTTTCGCCAATTTTATCAAAATGTGAGTGGTTGCAGTCCCGGACTGTCTTTAACTATTTCTTTGCTATTCTCGGTCACTGCTTACTGGACTACGAGTGAATAAGTACTTAATTACATCTTGTGGTTACAAAAAGTGGTTAAATCTTGCCTGATAATAAGTAATGACTAATTAATGACAAGGATTGCCAACATCTATTTGATAAAATCACAAAATATCATGTCCGGTTACCAATAACTTCCAAAAGAAGAAGTTGAACACTTAATGTTTTGGTCAACAAACAAAAAAGCATTAAAAAGGAGGAGCACACTTTTTAATTTTCTCAAGTTAGTTTTTATTTTCAAATTTCTACAAAATAAGCCATAAACTTGTTGGTGCATTTGGAAGCCTGCACAGCTATAATTTATACAAGCTTTTATGACCTGAAATTTTATATGAAAAATAGAAAATGGAACTTACACCGGTGAAGTGAACAAGATGACTGAAATGACATTTCCTGTGAGCAAAATAAAAACAAACGCCCCATAAGTTGAACAAAAATTTATGAACATTTAACGTTTGAGTTGCTTCCGTTTGACAACAGATTTTTTTAATGGATTTTAGATTTTAAAAATTTATAGGTGTTTGGTAAGTCAAATTATTCAGTTTTACAAAATCTGATTTTTAGGCTGAAAAAACTAAAAAATCCAGATTTTTAAAATGAAGCTTTTCAGTAGATTATCAAAACAGATTTTTAAAATATGATTTTGAAAAAAAAAATTGTTATCAAACATAGCTAATATATATTTTACAAGTTAAATTTACACATATAGATAGTCGAGGTCATGTTTTGAGAGAAATTGAAAACATTTAATTACCTAAAACACCAACAGCTGTTCTAGCGACTTCACTGCTAACCATTGCTTATCTCAAGCGGTGTAAAATATTGACAAAAAAAAAAGGGAGAGTCCAAGAAACTAATAAGAGAGATAAAGAGATAAATATGACATGCAGGTAGATATAGAGTTAGCAAATAGCAAAAGTTTATTGACCCATGCACATTACATTAAATGGAGAAAAGAGAGTGGTGTATCATCTTTAGTTGCGGTCAAAGAAAATAATTAATATTTCTCCTTTTCTCATTTATTGATTTTTTTTACCAAAATCATAGTATGTCAAACCATTTCCTAAAATAATGTAACTTTCAAACTATTTACTAAATTTAGCGAGTTTTAAAACGGTTTTGTTAACGAGTTGATATCGTTTAAGCATTTAATATCTTTTCAAATTCAAATTATATTCAATACAAATATTGTTGTATTTATATCCTATATCATTATTACATTGTGAAATTTATGTCTTCAATGTACCTAAGTTGTCGAAAAATTATATATCAATGCAAAAGGGGGCATTATTTAACTTTTTAATTCCTAAAATAATATAATTAATTACTAGATAATTTCAACATATTTGGAATCACTTTAAACAATCTATACCATTATTGCAATCAATAAAAAAAAAAATTGAAGCCTCATATACAAGATATTATTTATGGTGTATTCATATTTCGATTAAATATGTAGATTTTATTCTCTTTTAATTTGAAGAAAAAAAATATGTAAAAGAAGATATTTTAAACAAAACGCAATACAATCAAATGGTTAGACATTTCATCCGCGATAATACTTTCTTAAAAAAAAATCATATAGTTGATTTACTAAAAGAAGATATTTAACCATAAAAGATATCCTTTCTGAAATTATTTGAGATTAAAGTAAGTGAGACCATATTTCTTTCTTTATATGGTGATGTGATTCACTTCTGTCTTAGGAACAAAAGTGAAGCTGCATTCACCCTTACATAGCAAACAGGTATTCGTTCTTAAGATACTAACATACGATGAACTTATCTGCGAATTTATGTTCATATAATACTACAGTCATGTAAAAGACTCGTCCAAAAGAAATGCGACTGAAAAGGAAATTATCTTGCATATGGAAATGAAACTTTATATGGAATTCTTCTCGTGTTACATAGTATACTATCATTTGTGTGTTGGCACCCCAATGGTTTTTCACGAGTCCAATGGCCTACCCGTATCTTTTTTGTCCACATAATGTCTCGTATGATGCCATCTTATACCTTTCATAGTTGCAATTGGCACGATCGGCAATATTTCAATACTCCAGTGATAGCTGAGACTTTTCATGTTAGTACTATGCAGTTTTATGTGTATTTTGTTTTTTATATCTAGATTGGGTTGATTTGGATGGGTTCTTTAGGGTCGGAGATTTCTAGGACTCCGTTGTGCTTTTGTATTTTGCGTTATACTTATCTTTTTGAATCTTGTTCTATGGGCATCTGAACTCTGCATTTGTTTGTTATTTTTATTAATAATAAGCACGGTTTACCAAATCTGTGACACACAACATTATTTAAAGTAATCTGCTATTCCTATAATGAAATTTTTCGGGTTAAAACATTTGCAGGGAAGGCCACACCATACCAGCTACAGTCTTCAATGATTTTTCCCTCTTTTCATTCTCAAGCGTATCGTCAGGTTAGTAATACGATCATCTCATAACGGGGTTGATTACGGTAAAGAGTATTGTGTGTGTCTATATCATCTTATACCGATTCAACCTGAAGCAGAAAAAACATCAGTCTCACCACTCTGCTTTACGCTCAAGCGTGTAGCGGTGTAGGCCCTTCCAATGGTAGACCACACGTACAAATCCGGTTGAAAAATTTATGCATATTATATTCCTATCCATTGCCGATTAAAAGGATTTCACTACACAGTACTGTATCGTAACTCAGGTTGAAAAGAGCACAAGAAAAAAGATTCAGCCATATCCGAAGAAAAGCAAGCCCATATTTAAGGCCTTGCTTACCATGTACAAGCAAAAAATAGATGGAAGGTTATAAATCAGCAATTTAAAACGTTAAGAATGTTACAACACTCTCTCAAATCACAACGGATTTCAAGTTTAATGACAGAAATGATCATTTAGCGATAGATTTCTAACAGATTTGTCCGTCGCAGATTATAACTTTTTTTTTTTTAGTGTTCATTGTACTGTGTCATCTTCTCCATTTGACGTGCTTTAATTTTACATTTTACTAGCGTCAAAATAAAATAAAATTGGTGGTTACATGGAATGCTATTTCTTATTTGAGGGTTTGGAGGTAGTAGACTATAATAATCAAGTCGAACTATATAATATAATTAAGCAAGGCACTGGAAAATTTAATAATTAATATAAAAAGTTCGATCCTTCACTATACATCGCTAACCAGTTCTTCTCCTTGCTTTGAAAAAAATGATTATTGCTTATTAATGGCCTGCGGCCGGTCAGGCAAACAGGATTACTCATGTGTAAGAAAATTCCGAACAAATTAAGAACACAAAAAACTAAATTAAGCAAATTATGGAAAATATCCTAAACTAGATTGGCATGGCCAATTTGTTTGGAATCACCAGAGAGGCCAATCTCCCCTTTGCCTTGTTGTTGCCTCTCCAACATTTGTCTTTTTGTAGATTTGTAAAATGTCGCGTATAGTATGAGCTGCCCCAAACCAAACAAAATTCCCAATCCATTAGGAACCTATAGCAAACATTTAAATTGTATAAGCCGTAGTAGTAAATACGTAGAAGTACACGAAAATGGCCTTACGTTACTTTTTCTATAGGAATTCGTTAACTATGCAGATAACCAAGTACATGGAATGTTTTTCAGATCATATTAATACTTGTGTTTCTTTCTTGCTTGTAGGCTGTTATATCTAGTTATCCACAATCGGACTTTGTCAATCCACAGTTTGTCCGGCAAAGAAATTCATATATTCTGCTCAGAATACTTCGTTTTGAATGATTAATAGTGCAAAATAAGGTTGTATAGAAAATGTTCAATTAGAATGGAATGTCGATTTTTTTTTTTTACTATATAGGGTTGTTTATAGAGATCACGGATCCCAAACCACATTCAGCACTTCCTCTGCAAAGACCTCTGATAAAATATACGAGGTGATTGACTGATTTTTTTCAAAGAAAAAAGAAAAAGGGTAGTTTACTAAGCATCCATTATACATGGAGACGGAACTAGGAAACTCGCATAGGAATGGATGATAACCTATATAAGGGTGAAACGCTAGTTTTTAGAGATTTTAACTAATTAATACATAAAAAATATATTTTTTTTACCATGTTTTTTTTTTTATCAAAATGGGAAAAGTTACACATTTTTTCTATTATTAGCCTGTAGCTTACTCTTAATGAGAATTAGGGCGTGTGTGTTCGCACATTATACTATATATATAAAGGTTGTAGAGAGATATTACGAAAATGAAGGGGTCAAAACGAATGAGCGCATAAGCAGTCCAGCAAAAGCCGTTGGCCAACGAAGCGAGTGAGAGGAAAAAGGGCATGTACTCCACACTCTTTGTAACTATCACCATTCTCTGCATACACAATTGTCTATAGACTTAGTAACACAAAGCAAAGCTCCAGAGTATATACAAAAACTTAAAATTACATGCATTTCTCTTTGCTAAACATCCTTTGGTTTTTCATCCACCATCGATGACTTTGGTTATATATAGTTTTCAAAAACGGCATAGCTACGCCTTCTCATTTTTATAATAGGAAATAGAGGTTGGAAAGGTTTCGGCCAAATAGCTGATCAAGTCACTAATTCCAAAAGTATAACACTTGTCCTCCAATAAGATAATAACGACACTGTTCAATCTAGATCAACCTTTAGCCAGAAAAGGAAATACCATGATAGAGAGTGGCGCGGCATACATGAGAATATTCCCTACAGCAGCCAGACACCCGACAATCAAGGAACGAAGCTTGTGTGTGTGCGCTAGAGAAAGAACAAAAGCGGCAAGCACACCAACAAAAACAGCCTCTAAAAGCATCACCAAGAATACCCTAAGTCGTTTCCTCTTATCAGAATAACATAAAAAAAGGAACAAAAACACAAGCTCGATGGCAACGCCGAACCCATTAATGGTCACAACAAGTAAACTATGAGGCTGGACCATGGGCAGGCCGTAAAGGACCCATAGACAGCAGTTGACGAGTGTGGCGAGATATGGCGTCGGTGAGAACTGCTCCACCGACCCTTTTTTGCATATTCGCACAAATGTTGGCCTGGAAAAGTTTTAATTATATCATCAATATAAAAAATGTATTGTTGCTCTCTGTGGAACATGTTCCTATGGAACTAACAAGGAATATCCAGATTACACAAATGGTAGTGACATGGTACTCCCAGGTACTTGCATGAAATTCCTTTTGTCTGTATATTATAAATCCCCCTTTTTAAATGTGTTTAGTTGAATGTTCATGTGATGTCTCTCTTAGAGTTGAACACTTTATTAATTGAACACTTGATGTTTTGGTCTCAAGAAACAAAAATGCATAAAAAGGATGAGCACGCTATTTAATTTTCTCAAGTTAGTTTATATGTTAATTTTTTTTTATAAAATACTCCGTAAGCCATAAATTTGATAATGCATCTGGAAACCTGCACAGCTATTATTTGTACAAGCTTTTATGGTCTGAAATTTTATATGAAAAAATAGAAATTGAAGCTTACACCGGTGAAGTGAACAAGATGACTGAAATGACATTTCCTGTGAGCAAACAAAAACAAACGCCTCATAAATTAAACAAAGTTTGCGAATTGCGAACATTAATTTAACCTTTGTGTCTATAAATATAATATACGCATTAAATTACACAGATAGTTAGATAGATAGATAGATAGTCGAGCTTATGTGTGGAGAAAATTTGAAAATGTTGAGACTAATATTACCTAAAACGCCAACAGCTGTTCTAGCGACTTCACTGCTAACCATTGCTTATCTCAAGCGGTGTAAAATATTGACAAAAAAAAAAGGGAGAGTCCAAGAAACTAATAAGAGAGATAAAGAGATAGATAGGTCATAGGACATGCAGGTAGATATAGAGTTAGCACATAACCCTTTTTTTTAAAAAAAATAGCACAAGTTTGTTGATCCATGCACATTAAATGGAGAAAGAGAGAAATCTGTCATGTTTAGTTAGCAAATATCTTGAGAAAATTGTTGTGATGTTTTAAAAGGTAGAATTATTTAAGTTACTACAAGAAAAAGTCTGGATAATAGTACACACCTTTTTTTTAAACTGTCGATAAATTGTGTATCATCTAATTTTAGCAAATAATTATATTGGTAAATTGTTACTAATTTTAACCGGCTAGAGGTGATATCGTCTAGAACGAATATTTATTCGAATTATATAATGACATTTTGAACGCTGGTTATCCTAAAAAATCAAGTCTTTATGTTGTAGAATATTTTCAAACGGCCACATGTAATTTTGAAAGTCTTTTTGAATCATTTCTATAGCTTCAAAAAGTCAGTCCGCGCTGTTCTGGACTTTCCAAAATTACCAGTGTTTAATCGGTTAAGTTGAAAATTAACAGGTTAAACTTTACAGTTTGCCAATTTTCACAATTAGATTATTTTAACCATTTTTAAACGTAGTGAAATAATAAGATAATCAAATTTTCAACGTAGAAACAATATTACCAAAACTGTTTAAAATAGGGATAGTATAATCGTCGTAATTATTATCTTATTCATCGGTGTAACTAGAGAAGGTAAAATTTTCAATTATAAAATAAAAGTTGAAATGATTACATTATTTCTAATATAAATGTTTATAAGATTGGGAAACTTGTGAATGTAGATATGTCTACAAGCGGAAGGTGAGTTCCTTATATAGGAGCTGACGTTGGTTTTTCTTTTTCACAACCCGAGTTCATATATATAATATACTGCTAACTCATATATACGTTGCTCGAAATACGTACACAGCATAAATCGGCATGCTGGTGGATAACGTTTATGGTCTCATATGCAGTCAAACCCCTTAACCGTAGGTCTCACCCCCGGTCTTTATTTGTTAGTCTGTGTCGATTTATTGATGTTTGCATTAAGCAAACGCTATGTTTTATACTTCTCGCTTCGTTCCAAAATGTCTGTCTACCACGAAACTATGTGTAATTTTAACAGGTAAAAAACTGATATGTAAATTTGCCGAAACAAAAATTTTCAAAAGTTATCATAAATTTTAAATGTTAAACTACGTGATTAACTTTTTAAAAAAATCATTTCGACAATTTAAAATGATTTTTTTTATTTGATAAAAATTGTACTGTAGTACCAATTTTTTGGAATAAAGGAAGTAATATTTTACACTTGTGATTTTAAAAATAAAAGCATGCATTTTAGTTTAGCAAAAATTATACTGCACTTGCAAATTTCAATGCCAGGTCATTAATACCCAGTCCTTCTAAGGGATGCTCATTTCGAGGAGACACGTTGGCACTTAGTTCAAGGTTAGTCTAAACTTAAATTTAAGGTACGTATATAGTATAATTATTATATATAGGATATGTATGCATGTATGACACTATTCAGAAGATGGCCATATCGTTACGTGCACAGGTCTATCTTCATTTCAAAAATATTTTTATCTACATTTAACTCAATCTTATCCATGCCATTAATGCAACTGGGTTTCAACAATCTTAGTCCTCTCTACAATTTGTATACGTTTGTTTGTTTGTTCGTTTATATTGCTGATGAAGTAATTTGTTTCGCAGCACGTTATCCGGTGGCGGAGCTAGGGTTAAAGAATGATGGGTAGGGACGGATCCAGAATTTTTTTCTCCGGCGGCACGATTTTAGTTACAATTTTTTCATAGTTGTCCAGTAATCTTCTCTTTTGATAGTTTTTTCTCGTCTCATTTTCAAAATCTTCACTACCATCCTTCAAAGAGGATTCTACAAAATTCTATGTTATCAGATTTCTTAACATCTTTGGATAATTCAACAATAAACAATTGGTTAGCTGTCCAACTAAAATAACAATAGATAAACAACAATAAAACAATAACGATTTTTTTCTAATTCAACAAAAAAGGCCAATAAAAAGCTAGATATCTACAGCTATAACTTGTATATTGGTTTTCTAAAAAAAAATAGTAGCTACTTTAATACAATGATTACCAATATATTGAACCTAAAAAAAGTACTAATTCATAACAAATGCAAAAAATGTAACACCCAAGATGTATAACTTAATACTTCGTCTCTCGTCTTGGTCCGTAAGCGAGCGACCTATTAGGTGTATATATTGTTTATGTATCGGAAGAGATATTAGGACTTGAAAAACATAATAGAAAAATACTCGAATGTACAGCATTATATACCAACTAATTAAATAATAGACATTTAATTAATATAACACTCCAAGGGTATTTTCATAATTTAATATTAAAAAATGTTTGGATGTGCCACCGGGCCACCCCATGCCATGTATGGATTCGCCCATTACTATGGGGGATGGATTTAAAAAAAAAATAAGAGGGGCTAAACTGCTATTTTTATAATATAATTGCAAATTTTACACTGTCGAATGGTGCTTTTTAAAAATATGAGGGAGTTGTCGTCCCTGTCACGTATGTAGGGACGGTATCAGTAAAGAGTGGTTGATATTCCATATGATTATTTTTCATACTTATTGCGATTTATCTTTTTCATGGGAAAAAGGCTAAAACGAGATTTTCTATATAAAAAGAAGGGTAAATTTTGGATTGGTCTACAACTTAATTAATTAAGTATTGATCCATAAAACTAAAATTAATTAATAATTTATCCATTTTTCCTCACTAACCAATAAAAATTAAAAAATACAAAAAAATGGAAAAATTTCAAAAAAGGCAAAACCCTGAAAAAACACGAATAAAATTTTAAAAATCCCAAAAAATATAAAATAAAATAAAATAAAAACGCAAAAAAAAAACAGTATGAGTTGTTTTAAGCCATTTTAAAAACAGTCTGAGTAATTTTAAAAATAGTTTGGGTAATTTTAAAAACAGACTTAGTCGTTTTAAAAACAATCTGAATCGTTGTAAGTTATTTTAAAAATAGTCTGAGTCGCTTTAAGTCATTTTAAAAATAGTCTGAGTAATTTTAAAAATAGTTTGAGTAATTTTAAAAATAGTTTGAGTAATTTTAAAAATAGTTCGGGTTATTTTTAAAAGCAGACTCAGTTGTTTTAAATCATTTTAAAAACAATCTGAGTCGTTTTAAGTAATTTTGTAAACAGTCGGAGTCGTTTTAATTGATTTTAAAAACAGTCCGAATCATTTTAAATTATTTTAAAAACAGTCCGAATCGTTTTAAATTTTAAAAACAGACTAGTTCGTTTTAAGTTATTTTAAAAACAATCCGAGTCGTTTTAAGTCATTTTAAAAATAGTCTGATTTATTTTAAAAATAGTTCGAGTCATTTTAAGTAATTTTAAAAACAATCTGAGTCGTTTTAAGTGATTTTAAAAATAGTCTGAGTCTTTTTAAGTCATTTTAAAAACAGTTTGAGTCGTTTTAAGTTATTTTAAAAATAGCCTGAATCGTTTTAAGTGATTTTAAAAATAGTTTGAGTCGTTTGAAGTGATTTTAAAAACAATATGAGTCGTTTTAAGTCATTTTAAAAAGAGTCTGAGTCGTTTTAAGTCTTTTTAAAAACAATCCGAGTCGTTTTAAAAATATTTTGAGTCGTGTTAAGTCATTTTAAAAACAGTATGAGTCGTTTGAAGTTATTTTAAAAACAGTCTGAGTTATTTTGAGTCATTTTAAAAACAGTCTGAGCCATTTTGAGTCATTTTAAAATAATCTGAGTTATTTTAAGTAATTTTAAAAACATTCTCAGTCATATCAAATAATTTTAAAAATAGTCCGAGTCATTTTAAAAAGCAGTTCGAGTAATTTTAAAAACAGTCTAAGTCATTTGAAAACAATTGCAAGTTATTTTAAAGTTTTTAACATTTTTTTGACTTTCCGGCTTTTTTCGACTTTTTTTGAACTTTTTTTCATTTTTTTTGTAATTTTGGATTTTTTGAATTGTTCTTGGTTTTATTAATTTTTTTAGAATTTTTCGGGGTTTTTTCGGGTTTCCGGCTTTTTTGAACGTTTTTTTTGTGATCTTGGATTTTTTGGATTTTCTTGGTGTTTTTGTATTTTTTCAGGTTTCTGATTTTTTTGAAGGTTTTTTTTCAGCTTTTTTGATATTTTCTGATTTTTATTTTATTTTTTCTGATTTTTTTGATTCCCAACTTTTTTCATCTTTTTTATGTGATTTTGGATTTTTCTTGCTTTTTTTTTTGTTTTTTTTACCGTTTTTCGGTTTCCGATTTTTTTAAAGGTTTTTTTCAGCATTTTTGGTGTTTTCTGTTTTTGTTTTTTTTTTGTTATTTTTTGAGTTTTTGTTTTTTTTTTCAATTGTGGGCCTTTTATATTTAATGAGTAATATATCAATACTTAATTAGTTTTATGAATAATTAACCAATACCTAATTAAATTTTATAAAATGATTAATTATTAAATAGTTTTGTTTTCATAAACCAATTATTCATTATCTCCTACAAAAAGAATAACACAGCCTAGATAAGTTGATAAGTATTTTAAGGGAACCATTTCAATACTCTATAATAAAGTCACGGTTGTTGGTTGTCGCCACAACAGAATTGGAGTAGATTTATATATATCTCTTCTTTCTACTTTTCTTTCCTGAAGAGGGTGTAGGATTACCTATATATAAATATGCAGGTTCATTGTGGAAAAATAAAACAGTGTTAACTTAAACAGATCATGGTTAAAGCTTCTAATCTACTTTTTGCTTCCACCAATTGCTAGATCATCACATGTTACGATACTCTTCTCTTCGTATCCCCATGCTCCTTTCATACTTTAAGTTTTTTAATTAAATAACTACACAGGTTTGCATACCGATTCAGGTTAATAGCTTTACAAATACTTTAAAACTCGGGGAAATGAAAAACAACATATTCAACACAATTGAATTGTACGTATAACTTTACCACTCAGTCTCCCATACATACAATCACTGAAAGAATACAATTAGAAATCTTCACAACCAAGAACGGAAGTGGGAATACAATGGTAATTCAAAGCCAAAGAAATAAAAAGCTTTCACCCAATCCACAAATTAAACACCTATATACATGATCCTCAAATACAGAAATCACGTGTAAGAAGAAAGACAAGTGTAATAATACCCCAATGTGATTAAATACCGTATTAAGACCTGAATCCGAAAGCTGACCACTTCTTAGATGACTCTTTCTTTGTCCTCTTAGAATTTGGGTCGATCAAATTTTCCAATGATTTTGCTTTTTTGTTACGAGATTTGCCAGCTTCTTTGAGGAGATCGGCCAACCTTTTCTTCTCATCATCGAAATCAGGGTTGGCTGTTCCGAGTTTCTCTTCACGTAATTTAAGAACATATTCCAAAACCTCAATTGCATCTTCCACTCTGTGTTGATACAGAATATTATAAATCACGATAGAGATAACCACATCAATTGCTTTATACACTCCTGTGTTTTTTTCTAAAAATTGTGAAAACTAAAAAGCAGAAGTAGAGTAATTAAATGAAAATTATTGACCATGCACCAAGTATACACCTTTACCAGCCACAGAGAAGAGTTTCAAAATCTGAATAAATAGTATAGGAAGAGGAATATTTTCTAAAGTTACCAGACAGTAAGTCTTATAACCAGACACTATTGGCAACAACAGAAGCTGAGCTCTAGACAAATCAGTCCGAGCCTCCAAGGGCCATCCCTGAAGAGTCGAGACTAATTTGCGCCAAATCAGGGGTCAATTGACTCAGGATGAACGATTATCTAAAAACATTTTGATATACAGTATAAATGAAAAACACATAGTATACTTGGTGTATGATGAATCATAGACTGGAGACTAATTTGTCTTTTATAAAAAGCATGATGAATTATGTAAACATTATAAAAAAAGACTGAATGGTGTGTAATTTTCTTCTGTTTCCGTAACTATTTATTACCCAACATATGATTCCTTTTTTATTTCGTTACGCTAACTGCATTAAAATCATTGAAGATCGAATAATTATGCACTAATTGCTAATTTGTACGCCTACGCAAAGGTACAAAACTGTAACTAACCCTGCAAAGAAAGGCCCTTAATATAGCAAATTGTATTTCTTAATATAGCTCAATTGCATTTATGAACTTTAATTAAGAAAAACAAATACTATATAACTGAGTGTTCATTTACCTTCCCATAGCATCATAAGTTGCAGCAAGATTGCTATACACGCCAAGCGTATCTTGGTGACACGGCCCACACTCCTGCTCCAATATCTCTCTAGCCTCTTCAAACAACTCAGCCGCCTCGTCGATCTTAAATAACTGTACGCTTGCCAATCCCATCTGGTTCAATAAAACCCCGAAAAATGCCGATCTTCTCTCCCCACATGCCCTAAGCTTCTCCACACCCCTTTCAAAAAACCCTCGCGCTTCTTCATATTTCCCGACCATGTAATACATAACACCGATCCTAGCTTCTATCCCAGCTATTGTACTCTGTTGGCCGGGTTTATCCTCTATCAGTTTCATCGCCTTTTGTAAAAGCTTTAAAGCCTCTTCGGGTTCGTTAAAGGATTCATAAATAGCCGAAATTTCAGTCATCCCACTGGCTATTTCTTCGGAGCTGGTACCAGGAACAGGTTTTGAGTATATACGCATAGCGTTTTCACAATAAGATCTTGATTCCCGGACTTTCCCTGTCTTGTAGTACAGATCAGCGAGGCGAACGTAGACCGAGGCTACACACGGGTGGTTATCTCCTTTTGATGATTTGAAGACGGTGAGGGCTTTTTGGTAAGAGAAGACAGCCTCGTCAAATCTAGAGAGAGACATGTATATGTTTCCAATGCTGATGTCGATAGAGGCGACCTCATTTTCTTGACCGTTGGCGATCATCGCCATGCTGGCAAGCACTAGGTGTTCGAGGGCAGTTTCGTAATCTCCTTTGGCTTCGCATATGAGGGCCATGAGACGGCGATCGGCTGCTTCCTCAAGTGATGCGGGTGCGCTGTGCACACGATGGATTTCCAGAGTTTTCTTGCAAAGGTTTTCGGCTTCGTCGAATTGCATTGCTTGAACATGGGCCTCGGCCAAATATCTGGAAGTGCATAATGTAAAAAACATGAAAAATATTCACCTACAACTATAAATGAAGAAAGTTGACGTTGTAAGTAGGAGTTGCATTGCACTAAAGTGACTAAACATATCAGCACCAAATGATTTCTGCACAAATAACATACTCAAAGAAAGGGAAAAAATACGTTTAGCGTATTGTACTAACTACTAAGTACTAACAGTGTTTAACGATTTAGGTACTGGAGTACTAAATCTAACAATTGAGGTACCAAACTACGAAATTTGTCACAATTGAGGACCTGCCGGTAAACAAAATGATGAAATTGCACTCACATTCTCTTGACTATCAAATGATGAATGTAATTCTATCAACATCCGTCAAAAAATATCCCCCAAATGTGAGATACAGTGACTGTAATTTCATCGATTTATAGTGTAAGTCCCTTAATTGGACGAAATTTTGTAGTTTGATACCTCAATTGTTAAAAATGGTACTCGAGTATCTAAATCGTTAACCACTTGTAGTATATTACACTAAACATATTTTTTCCCATTAAAGAAATGGAGAATTGAAATGAACGAATATTTTCCTTAAATGATAATTGTAGTGTATATCCTAACATTGCTATTTTCTGCAATCTTTCTTTACTACCAGTTTGAAAAAAATGATTTCTCATTTTGTTTCATATAGCTGGCCCCAAATTCTTGGGATAAAGGCATAATTTGATAATGATGATGATTTCTTTACTACCAGTTCCCGTATTTCATGTAAAAAATATATAGCTGCCTAAATCTGAATATTTAATGAATCGTACTTGTTATTTATCAGCTAACTACAGATAGGTCTAATTTATAAGATTCTGCTTACAGCTTTAAAACTATAAGTCCCTATTCCAAAGAAACATGGCTTTAAACGACATGGTAGCAATTTACAAACAAGAGAATAATTACGTTTTCTAATTGGAATCTCCATTAACGAGAGCAAAATCAAAGGATTTTAAGATGTTCAACAACCAGCAGAAGCATAAAAAACGAGATTGAAAAACTCTAGATTTGAAGATTATAAACAGTTTAATTGGATAATGAACACTGATGATACTTTTTAGGCAGAATAAACAAATCTTATGTGCTATATGCCAGGAAACATCAGGAATAATAAAAAGCATACAAAAGAATTAAGGATAAGCCAACTAGTAAGAGTTTTACTTAGATAATAGGTAATCCTTACTTTAGAGGAGCAATGAATCCTCATGGTAAGTGGGATATACTAAGGGTCCTGACCACGCCGGACCACTTTGCTCAAACTGAATTTACTAATTGACTAGGTGACTTGTCCATCAAAGAGCAACATACAACTATACAAGTTCAGGGATTCACCTAACTTCGGGAAAATTGCTATATAGAGATCACTTTACTTTGACACACTAAGCTCTATGGTCGCATCAAAGTCGGTCTGTTTTCGTAACAGATATTATAATTGTAAAACACGACAGAAATTTTTGCCCATACAAATTCTAAAGAGCATTCGCCTCACCGAAAGACTGATTAACCTCATTTTTAAAGCTGTGTGATCTTCCCAAGAGACTATTAACTGGAAATTGTAGTTTCGCTCGCACATTCTTGAACTGGATTTCTTCAACCGATGGTGTGGTGATTAGTGGTTACTTTCCATATGATTACCAAAAACGAAGATACAATCGCATTGCATTGCTATTAATCTATATTGTTGTTGGTGAATAACAGGCAAGCATATAAATTTCTTAAGGATATAAATTATTCTTTAAGAATATTTTGAACATACAATAGAAACAAGCAACAAACTTATACAGGACAAACTCACATCGACGTTTAGCTAAAAAAGGGGCAAGTACAAAGAATCCATGCACCACACACATGACATGCAAATCACCAAACGTGCTAAAATGTACTGCAACGAATACTATCTGACTCTTAAACTAAATACACACACCTGTTCAATTTTGAAACAACAATATTTAAAGTCGATGGTCAATGTCGCAATGCGATCTCGAAATCCAAATTTTATGTGCTTAAAACTCGAAAGTTTGTGCAAACTGATCATCGAGTTAAAAGTTGGTAATAACACTGCGGTGTACGTAAAATCTTCGAATTGAATTGCCAAAACATTACATCACACTGACAATTGTTATTTGCATAATATTTATATTCAAATAATGTGTATGATTAAAGAAAAGGAAACAAAAAAGTAGAAAGAAGACCTGCAAGTCTCAGCAACTCTGGGATCGGTCTCCCCCAATGATTGAGTTTGTATCTTCATCCCTTCCTTATAACTCTCAATCGACCGATCCAACTGTCCTAACATCGAATGTGTGTCCCCAAGCTGCATATACCCAGAGAACGCTGCCAAAGCATGATCCGCACCTTTCGACACGTCTGGTACCTCGATAGCCCTTTCTAGCACTGGAATCGCCTCTGTAAACCGACCTAAACTGCAGTATATTGCTGCCACGACATGTAGGCTCATCGCCAGATCTAGGCTCCGCTCTCCTTCCGCCGCACACCTTGTTATAAGGAAAATAATCGACAACATTAAAAGGTTGCCCCTACTAACAATTTAAGCTTTACATAGAAATGGAAAATTATACTTTGCGCCACTCCAATAAAAATATACTTTGTAACAATACAAAAGGAAAACCATGTAAAAAACATTTGATTTTAGATGTAAAAGGCCTGGTAATTTTGATGTTCTAGTTATTGAGTCGAGCTGATAATGTAAGGTGTCAATTACAGTTTTATACACTAAGCTATTGTCAGATGGAAAATGCTTTTTATCACCACATTTTCAAACCCAAAAACCTTCCCCAATGTGGCGGAAAGGTGGATTGATCATTTTTTATATGATTTTGAAAACCAAATTTTCATTTAATACATACTTGGTCCACCTAATCTGTTAGGTTTTTAGATGGCTATAAGCCTATCGCAATACTCTTGTAAGATTTCTGTATTTTGCACTAACCTACAAATACTAACTGGTATACCAAATTTGACGTTATCTTTTTTTTTTGTGTGCAGTTCATGGAAAAAAAGCAGAGGCTCGTTTAAAAAGACTAAAATATGAATAATGCAAAGAAAGTTATACTTTAGAATAGAGTGCAAACTCTTCTAGCCTCAGTAACTAAACAATGATTGTTTTGATTTTAATTACAATAACCGTAGAGAACTCTATTGTAATGTAGTTAACTGTTAGATTGATAAGATACCAAACTGTAACTACCTCTCAAAGGATTTGGAGGCGCGAATGACTGGTAATTTTGATTTTCTTATTAATGAGTCGAACTGATAATGTAAGGTGCCAATTACACTTTTATACACTAAGCCTATTGTCAGATGGAAAATGCTTTTTATCACCAAATTTTCAAACCCAAAAACCTCACCTGTTGATGTGGCGGATTAGGAAAACCAATCAATTTTGTTATGATTTGAAAAACCAACTTTCATACAATACGTGATTGGTCGACCTAATCCACCACATCAGCGGGCTTTTGGGTGGCCTTAGCAACACTCTTGCCAGATTTCTATCTTTTCCACTAACCTACAAATACTAATCGGTATACCAAACTTATCGTTAAGTTTCTTCTTTGTGGGAAAATCTGAAAAAGCATGGACTCAACACTAAAGACTAAACTATGAAATAATGTGTTACTAGGGAAATTACAAACTTATAACTATCAAATCCAGCGTTACTCACACAGGCGGATTCAATCCACAGAAATTAATACATTAAAATAAATCGTGGGGAACCATGAGCTATTACAGTAAAGATGTATGTTATTACAGTAAAAATATATGATAAAAAAATTAAAAATAAGTAAAAAATTATTAGTTTCACATCTATATGTTTGAAACCACAATGTAAGTTAATTGTTGTTGGATTCAAAATTATTACTAAATTGTTGGATTAAAAAATATTACATAAAAAAATAGTAATTGTTTGAATGTGATGGATATAACATGCATAAATCTAGACCATTGGATTGTGTTTATTTCATCATTGAGATTGCACTCTTCACTCTTGAGTAGATTAATGCACTTAAGAGAATTTGAATCCCAATTGTAATGTACTAGTCAACTGTTAGATTGATAAGATACCAAAAACTGTAACAAACTCAAAACACTAACAAAAAAAAGCACTAACAACAAAAACATTTAGAAACCAAGAGTATCTCCAATAGTAGTAGTGTTGTTATCTCTATTGTTAGGTAAAATAGTTAGTTAACATTGCATTTTTTTATCTCCATTAGTTACGTACGTTAAAGTATGTGTTATCTTTATAGATTGATAAAAATGTTGTTAAAATTACCAATGTTTTTAATGTTTGTAACTGCTGACGTGACAAACACAACCCACAATCAACGTTACTATCTCCTGTAAATTCTCACCATAAAAATAGTGACCAGTAAAATAAAATAGAAATGTTTAATTAAAAATTGATAACATTGTTAACGTGAAACTAATGTGGTTATTAAATTTAAGATGCTTATGTGTCATTTAACAACTTTTTAAACGATGATGTGTCGTTAACATTAAAAAGTTAACAAAACTAGTGTGGATGCTATAACTACCTCTCGAACGACTTAGAGGCGCGAAGGGCGAAGTCGAGTGCCTTAGCAGGACCATCACCGGACGCAATTGTATCCCTTGCAAGCTTCAACAAAAAAGGTCCTAGATCAGGGTTATCCAAAGAAGACTCATCGGGCTTATCTTTCGATGCGCGTGTGGGTGAGGGTTTAGCACGTGAGGTCGACGGAGACGGAGAAGAAGGCCGTCGATTTGCCGGAGAGGATCGGATCTGTGGGGTGGGTTCGTCGGTGACCGAGATCTGTAGAGTTGTTGAGTCCGGTGGGGTTTTTAGACCTGGCATTGTAGAGAGAGAGTGAGGTTAGAGAGAGGGTGTGCGAGGTTGTGTTTTAATTTAATTGGATTGGTGTTTTATTTATTAGTTGGCAATGTTTTTTTTTCTTTTTTTCTCAACTGTCGAATGAGTGAGTAGGAATGATGGTGTAACACTGCTGTTTTGTGCGTGTATTTTACTACTACTCTCACTACTTTCGACCAGGCCTGGGTCGTACCCAAACCCGTCCAATTTTTTCGGTTTCGGTGGTTTTCTTTTTTCAACCGAACCGAATCGGGTTTTTTCAGTCCGGTTTCGGTTATTTTTTTGATTTTTCGGTTTCGTTCTTTTTCGGTTCGGTTTTATTGCAAACCGAAACCAACCCGAATTTTTTTGGGTTTTTCGGTTTCGGTCTTTTCCGGGTTTTTTCGGTTCGGTTATCGGTTCGGTTCGATTTTTCTGGGTTTTCGCCCGAGCCTGCTTTCAACCATTCACTAACGAGCAAATAGATTATTTGTTTGGTATATTGTATATTGTGTATTGTATGTATTTGCATGAACCTAAGAAACGACTACGATTAATTTAGGTCTTAAAATTAATTGAGTTTCATTCGGAAAAAAACATGTGAGTCTGTTGATAACCCGTGTGCTGAACATCTTGATTATAATTTAATTGCGGAAATTAAGAGGCTTCGCACCATCATTGTAAGTGTCAAATCGTATGGGATTGTAGAGAAGAGATTGTGTGTTGATTAACTTTCAAAACTTGTAATTGCATGTGCAAGTGATAGAATGGAGATTAACCAACCAACTTTGAAGATATTGCCGGATTTGGAGCCGAGTGTCCTCCCTGAACAATGAGTAATTTAGCTTTGTCGATATATCTAGCCCAATGTTTGAACACGGGCTAGATATGCATGTCATCGACCCTTAAGGTCATGGTAGCGTTTCTTAAGCTAATAACCACGGTCTCGTTTCTTGTCACATATCAGATTTATTAGTTATCATGCTTAATACATTCAATTATGAACAGTTTTTGGCTTTGTATACTATCAATCTTTTTTTGTTCTAGTAGCGTCAAATAATGCGACGTTTTCTTCTCGTAACAATCCGTCAATAAAATGCATGAATGGAATAAACATGTGAGCGGCACTTGCATGCCTTCTTCTATGGTGTAATACTGCACTACCTTGTCTAGATGAACATTTTACGACACCACCAATTAGAGCATATAACTATTTTTATTTATTAAAAATATAGTTATACAGTATTTATATAACAAAAGTATACAAATTAATAAGAGCATAAACCGGACACGTTGCCCCCATTACCTAAAAGTAATAATAATAAAAACTAAAACTTTAAAAAAATCATATAAACATACCTATATCTAGAAGACAGGGGCGGCCCAGACTCAAATCCAATAAGGATTGAGCCTGAGTTAAAAACTGGGCTGAGGCAAAAAAAATCTGGGCTGAGGCAAAAAAAAAAACTGGACTGGGTCTTGGACAAGTTACAGTACTGGGCCGCCACTGCTAGAATATATTATATGAATTGTACTAAAATATAAATAAATTACAAAAAACAAGACACGTAATTTATGTAAGTTAGTCAAAAACATTGATAAAAAAATGAAATAAAAATATGTGTACAAATATGTGTGTGTATTAAGGTTTGAACATAAAGCTTAAGAAATAAAAAAAATCGATCTAAATAAAATAATTTTTCATATCATTATTAATTATTTTAAAATTGTATTAAATACTAATGTACAAGACCAATTAATCTGCTTACCTTTTTTTAAAAAGATCGTTTACTGAAAAGTTTTTGAAATATTCTACAAAAAAAATAAAAATTCACTAATTTTATAACAATTTGCGGATATACAATTATCATCAACCCAAAATCCTCCCTCATCGTCATCAACTTGTCCTATCCAATCCTCCACCTATTCTTATTTCCATGTTGCATCAATTTCATTTCCTTAACTAAATGTGTCGATATAATGACAAAATGGGAAATCAATCACTACAAGAAAAAATCCAGATAACAAAAAAAAAAATGTTGCTATTTAAGCTATTTCTGTTACAAAATGAGATTAGCAACAGTTTAGAAACAAAAAACGATATGTTATTGTTTGCCTTGTTGCAGATTTCAGCAACTAAATTTGCAACACGCAATTATCCTTTGTAACAAAACGGTAACATACTTTTTATGTTGCTACATTAGTAAATTAATTGTAATATATATTTTATGTTGCTATTTGGCAAGTTTTTTTTTTGTAAAAGGTAACACTTTTGTAACATAATTTTTTTATGTCAGAGATTTGTTACAAAATTTTAATCATTCTATTTAATGTTTAACGAGTTGTAGCTATTAGTGTTTGTATTATGTGGCTATTTATATTATTTTTTATTGCTAGGTTTAAATATGTGGCTATTTTTTATTTTTTATTGCTATATATATATATATATATATATAAGGGGCAGGATCAGTAGACACATATAAAAACACACTAGGTTTACACATAGATCATAGCCCTCCATCTAATTTAACATTCAATGGTCCATATTAGTTTTAAGTAATACAGAGAAAATACCACGCATCAATTAAAAGTTCACTACTGCTCTTCTCACACTCATCACCACCAAAACCCCACCTCTTCACCACCACCGTCCGGCCTCCTTCTCAACCTGACGTCGCCTCCCAAACCGATCCCACCCGACCCAACACGTAACGTAAGGACTTCTCAGGTATCATATTCTCTCTCTCTCTCTCTATATATATATATATGGGAAATGTTATATGAACATCATGAAAAACACCCAAGTAGACACTTTTTTTCAAAAACGCTCCAAATCAAGATTTGGCTAATGCAAATCTCCACGGTTTCACGACGGGAACACAAATATGCGTCTTGTTTTTTTTCCGAGATGTATAATGACATGTTTTGAATTTTTAAATTTTACCATAATTTCAAAAACATGTCATTATACATCTCGGAAAAAAAAACAAGACACATATTTGTGTTCCCGTCGTGAAACCGGGGAGATTTGCATTAATCAAATCTTGATTTGGAGCGTTTTTGAAAAAAAGTGTCCACTTGGGTGTTTTTCATGATGTCCATATATCCTCCCCCTATATGTATATATCACATATGGACCGAAATTATGTATTATGTAATTTTACAGACCCGACACAACATAGATGCCTAATTGATAATACCAATTATGTTGACGAATAGGAATTGCTAGCAGTATTTATACGAATTGTTATATTTGTTATTTGTCGACGAGGGTCATGTTGATCAGAATACTTGCTAGCGATATTTGGTATTTGATAATATCATAACACAAAGGAATCTCTCCTCAAAAGTACAACCAATACCATCTTTAATTTATTAGGTCTTAAAAGCTATAACCAAACTGACATTCAAACGTGAACTGAGTAACATTCTTTTCCTTTTTATTTTGTTTGGAAACGAATCCATACATTAGTGGAATTGATAGTATCAAAACATAAAAGTTGCTGCTTGCTATTGTCAAATCTGATTTAAATAATAATATCATTTTGCATATAAAATGCGATTTTTCATAAAACATGCTGCTTGCTATTGTAACTCAACTACTAATATCTTCTTCTTCTTGTTTTTTTTTTTTTACAAACCCTTGAATAATATGACTAACATAGGAGTACTTGCTTAAATATACCTATTTTTTCTCCTTAAACAATTGTTATTGTTTTTCCTTAAAAACCGAGCTTTTAATGTTTTTCATGTTGATATTTATCTAGATAAAAGTTATATACGGTGATGACTTCTGAATTAGAAGACTTGGAAATCATGGATGTGAATAATTTGAGAGTAGATGATTTCATATGTGAGGGGTTGACAACTATGAATACATTAGAATTAGAAACATCAATAAATGAGATGTCATTCGCGACAAGCGAAGATGCGAAAGATTATTATATTGATTATGGTCGAAAATATGGTTTCATGATACGTATCCGAACTTCATCCGAAAACAACATTTTATTTGTTTGTGTCAATGAAGGAAAACATGTTTCTCGGGTTCAACAAGCTTTTGGTTATAATGCCTATAATTTATTTTTTGATATTTTCCTTTTTCTTTTTCTGTGGTAATACAGGAGGGGACATCTAACTACTTCAAAAGGTTGATGCTCAATTTGAGCTATCTAATTGTTGCTGCGAGTTTCTTTGTATATATGGACAAGTCAAATGGTTTGCTCACATTTTAACTTTCAATATCTTTAAATAACTCGTGTGCAAAACATGCCTTGAACTCCAGTTGAGCATGTAACTACATGAAAATGCTAAAATTTCAAAATTACAACAGATATATTCTGATTTGCGATTGTGCAGATGACGATTAAGTTGTACCATGAAGACGGAAAATGAAACGAAAAACGAAAAACGAAAAACGTTGATCGATTATTCTTTATGTGCTGTAGTTTTGTGTTTTTGTGTACCCATGGTTTTATTTGTTGTTCGTAAAAGTTGTTCGACAGACTTCTGGATGAACCCCTTTTGTATACAAGGGTAAGTTAATTTTTTTATCATTTTAGGAAATAAAGTTGTGACATATAGTAACAATTATAAATCAATAAATTTGCATCAATGTATGAAATGCGACATATGGGGTTGTGTTGAATAATGAGACGTCTTCATTAGGCTTTCTGTATAGTATCAGTGGTGTAGAATCGATGTTGATTGTATTTCTACACTTGCTAATTGACTACTGTTTTCCTTTTTGAAGAAAATTGATTGTAGAAAACAACCTATTATGTGCTGAACAAAAGTTTTGTACAAATCTAAGTTGTATCTTGGTTCTCGACATTTGATATAAATAAAAATCAGGTTTTTTCTTTGTTAATGATTATACAGCATGCTCAATTTTCAATAACGATTGCGATGCAACCAGAAAATGCCAAGAAACTTTACATATATAGAAAATGCTTGTGAAAAAAAAGTACATCCGAAAACAAAACTTCCCAAAATCTAGTCCTAACTTCAACCAAACCAAAAACTTCATTGAAAAATATATCCGATGACATGTAAAATTATATCATAATTAGAGAGAAAAGTTCAAGCAAAATATGTAAAACAACAAATTCATCAAACAAAATCTCCAAAACAGCAACTTCACCAAGAAAAATCTGCACTTTCTTGACCTCCCACACTACAACGAAAACCAAAAAACAAAAGAAAAAGTTACATGAGAGAAAATTAAAATTAAAACATTGATAAGATGAGCAACTAGAAATAAGAAAGATAAAACATAATTACCATATCATTCTCCGGACGCTTCTGCTTGCAAAGCTGTAGATATCAATAAACTTTTTAAATATAAATCAAATAAAAATTCAAATATGTCAAACACAATTTTTATCTTGCTCACCTTTGTAAGCTTTACTCATCGGATTTTGAGGACAATTTCTCCAATCGTGTGTAACAAGCTTATTACATCCCTTACAATTTGTTTTAGCTTTGGACGTCTCAATTCCGCTTTTTAATCTTTCGTCAGTACCTTTTCTCCTACCCTTAGTTTGTGAGATGTTCGGATCCAAAAGTAAATTTTGACATGAGTCACTAGAATCTAAGTTATTCTTTTCTTTGATTGTTAAAGATGAGGGATCACTAACTTTTACGAGCTTTTGGAGCTTCTCGGATAAATCATTCATGCCTTCCATATAAATCTTGTAACCCTCGTATGATGGAAAAGCCAAACAAGCCAATTTGGTAGATTCTTGACACATATGTGCAAGTCTTAACGCCTCTGATTCTTCTTTATCATCATCATACTCAAGAGATATCGATTCAACTCTTCTAAATTTGTTGGCCTTTTGTCTCCATCGTGGTAGAATAAAATGATTTAGTATTTTATCAATGTCTTCTATGAGAAATACTTTTAATATATGTCTACATAATATACCAACAAACTCGAAGTTTTGGCATTCACACTTACCTGACGAATCACGATAGACAAATAAAATTAACAAAGTATAAAAAATTAATAAACGTAAATAATACATTTAAAGTATAGACAACAAAATCATACCTTCCTTTGTTTCCAAATCCATTGTGACAATAAACTTTTGGCTTTTAAATTTTCTAAAAGTAATGAAATATGATGTTAGTCCATTAGCTTTTGTTTCCTTTTCTTTTTTGAAACCTAAATCACCGGTTATTTCATCCTTGAACTTATGGAAGACATTTCTTGTGTAAACTTTTGCGGCATGCCTTAACAAAAATTCGTTCTCATCGACAATTCTGTATCTATGTTCGGATTTAAAATCTTCATCATTCTCCCTTTTAATGATCTTCTTCAACGCTTGCTCATACTTTAAAAAGAATTCTCTAAGAGTTGTACTTTTAGTAACAAATTCATTAAAAAATGAATTGACACCCTCGCTATGTCCGGTCGTATTCATGCCTGCAAAGAATACGTCACGGTTATAAGCAGGAATCCACATTTCACGAATCTTGTACATTTGTTGAAGCTAATCGTTACTTTCTAACCCATAATACTTCATCAATGACGTCCATTTTTCTTCAAACTCTTCTTTCTTGTATGTATACCAGAAACAATTTTTCACATCTTTTTTGAATTTTGATTTCACATGATACACATGCGCCAGCTTTTCAGCAAATTTCTTTTTAATATGCCAATAACATAGACGATGACACGTATTTGGAAAAACTTTGGCAATAGCCGCTTTCATCGCCAAGTCTTGGTCCGTTAGAATAGCAACCGGAGGGCGTCCACCCATTGCTTTAAGCCAAACATCAAACAACCAACAGGAAGTCACCTCAGTCTCATCCTGTAAAAGTACACACCCAAATTGTATCGACTGTGTATGATGGTTTACACCAGTAAAAGGCGCAAATGGCATATCGTATTTGTTTGTGCGATATGTCGTGTCAAATGAGACTATATCCCCAAAGTAATGGTATGCCATACGAGATTGAGAGTCAACCCAAAAAAAATTAGTCGCCTTATCGTTATCATCCTGTTGAACTGCATAGTAAAATTGCGGGTTTTGTGCTTGTTTGTTTTCAAAGTAATTTAGCACAAATCTTGCATCGCCGCCTTCTAGGTCTCGATGTCTCACATTTCTCAAATGATTATAAAAGTCTCTATTATCAAATCCCATATGATCACCTCCAATAATGGAAGGAATCTTACAAATTTTCAAATTTTCCCTATGAAATACTTCGGTCAAACCTCTTAACAGATTCGGTCAATTTTTTCTTTGACCTCAGTTTTATCCTTTTAGCTGGGGACACCAAAATGTGATTATGAGAATTATTAAAATCTGTTACCTTTCATCTGTTCTTTTCAACTTCATAATTAATCCGTAGTCGAGCCTCACATCCACAACGCGTGATTAAACAATTTCTCTTTCTTTGCTTTTTTTTCACTTCCTCACCCATACCGTCTTCTATTTCGACATTAATTTGTTGAACTCCGAGAAACATGTTTTCCTTCATTGACACAAACAAATAAAATGTTGTTTTCGGATGAAGTTTGGATACGTATCATGAAACCATATTTTCGACCATAATCTTTCGCATCTTCGCTTGTCGCGAATGACATCTCATTTATTTGTGTTTCTAATTCTAATGTATTCATAGTTGTCAACCCCTCACATATGAAATCATTTACTCCCAAATTAGTCACATCCATGATTTCCAAGTCTTCTAATTCGGAAGTCATCACCGTATATAACTTTTATCTAGATAAATATCAACATGAAAAACATTAAAGCTCGGTTTTTAAGGAAAAACAATAACAATTGTTTAAGGAGAAAAAATAGGTATATTTAAGCAAGTACTCCTATGTTAGTCATACTATTCAAGGGTTTGTAAAAAAAAAAAAAAAACAAGAAGAAGAAGAAGATAGTAGCAGTTGAGTTACAATAACGAGCAACATGTTTTATGAAAAATCGCATTTTATGTGCAAAATGATATTATTATTTAAATCAGGTTTGACAATAGCAAGCATCAACTTTTATGTTTTGATACTATCAATTCCACTGATGTATGGATTCGTTTCCAAACAAAATAAAAAGGAAAAGAATGTTACACAGTTCACGTTTGAAGGTCTGTTTGGTTATAGCTTTTAAGACCTAATAAATTAAATATGGTATTGGCTGTACTTTTGAGGAGAGCTTCATTTGTGTTATGATATTATCAAATACCAAATACCGCTAGCAAGTATTCTGATCAACATGACCCTCGTCGACAAATAACAAATATAACAATTCGTATAAATACTGCTAGCAATTCCTATTCGTCAACATAATTGGTATTATCAATTAGGCATCTATGTTGTGTCGGGTCTGTAAAATTACATAATACATAATTTCGGTCCCTATGTGATATATATATATATAGAGAGAGAGAGAGAGAGAGAGTGAGAAGATGATACCTGAGAAGCCCTTACGGTGACGTGTTGGGTCGGGTGTGATCGGTTTGGGAGGCGGCGTCGGGTTGAGAAGGAGGCCGGACGGTGGTGGTAAAGAGGTGGGGTTTTGGTGGTGATGAGTGTAAGAAGAGCAGTAGTGAGATTTTAATTGATGCGTGGTATTTTTCTGTATTACTTAAAACTAATCTGGACCATTGAATGTTAAATTAGATGGAGGGCTGTGATCTATGTGTAAACCTAGTGTGTTTTTAAATGTGTCTACTGATCCTGTCCCTTATGTATATATATATATATATATATATATATATACATACATATTATCACAGATTAGTTCCACTTACTTAACAAACAATAATCACAATTAAACTAACATAAGATGGTTATAGGATAGGAATTAAGGGAAAGGAGACAGAGAGAGGGACCTGTGAGTTGAGCCGCCACAGTTTAGTTTTTAGGGTTTTGTTTTGTATGTATTGCCTTTGTGCAGTGTGTTTGTGTGTGAGAGAGAGAGATCTGTGTATCTCGTGTATATTTTAGTATCTTTTTTTGATGAAAAAAATAAGGGGGAAATGAAAAAGCAAAACGAAAATAAGTGTGGGAAATCTGAAAAAACAAAGAGGGAAACAGTAATCAAGGGCCAAATTTTCGATAATAAGTATCTAATTTTTTTTAATACTTCATATAATATTTTATTATAAAGCAATTTTTTTATTACAAAGCTAGAATTATTTTAATACGCTCATAAATACTTTCCATACTCTCGTTGACTGTCGTGTTCATCGTCATCGCTTGAATCAAATGAACTCGTTAATAAAATTGTCTCCGTTTTTTCAATTCAACATTTGGATGTTGAGCAATTATTGCTCTAGCCTTACGTACAACTCATGAGACATTATCGCTCTTGTTTCTTTTCTTTTATTTCATTATCATTTCATTATATTCACTTATCGACAGCTTCAGATAATAAATGTAACACTGTTGATTCGTTAGCATATCAAATATGAATGGATTTTTTTTCAAGTATTTTGATTTTATGTTAACATCTAAGAATGTCATGTTTTGAAAAATATCAAACCACTAACACCTAAACAATATCATTTTAAAAAAGGATTGTATTTGGGGTTAGAGTTTAGGGTTTTGTTTAAGTTTAAGCTTTAGTTCCGTCCATACACATTGGTTGGCTGGGTGGGAAACTAATATAATCAACTAATACATTCATAAACTTCTCGATCAAATAAATCTCCTATGATTTAATCGTTGATAGATCCAACTTTTGCATGCGTTCGTTTAATTCTGCATAGTACATTTTTATTCGTTTAGCATAATTTTTTATATAAAATAATGCATCTTAAATTGAATATAGCAAAAGGAGCTTTTCCATAATAATATCGGTATTCAACAAATAAAGAATCATTGTGTTCAAATGCAATACTATGAAAAGACCATTTTTGTCATTTTTCATTAAGAAACTTCGGTTTTGTAGTGAAGACCATTTATATCAAAGGTCCATTACAATCTTAATTGAATATATAGGATTCTAAAGAAACTTCAATGTAAACTATGTGTAGTAGTTAATTAATTCCAACTACTAGTAGAGTACCAATTTGTAGGGGTGGGCAAAAAATCCGTAAACCCGCCCCGTAACCCAATCCGTGCGGATTGGGGCGGGTTTGGGCGGGTTGAGTGTCAAAAAAAGTTAAATCCGCCCCGCCCCAATCCGTAAAAAAATTCGTGGGTTGGGTTAGAGTTGGGGTTTCCAAACCGCGGGTTAATCCACCCCAACCCGTTTCAATCCGCATATATATATGTATATATATATATATATAAATTTTCTCAACATCTTTTTTAATTTCTATCTATTATCTAACAAAACGAGATGTAAAAGGTAATAAAATTGATGTAAACTCTTAATGGAATTTCAATATGTTGTCACATACCAATTCAACTTTTCATTGTAAATTTTTGCAGTTCAAAGATGTCACTACCCTACCCTCAAGCCTTAAAAAATTGTTCGACACTGCCTAAATAATCCCGGTTGATGGTCATACTCAGTGGATTATTAATTTTGATTTCAATTGTTATTTAGTTTTCTTATTTTGATTATGTTGATGAAGAACAATTTGTTTTGTTTTAGCTTTGTTACTTGTTCCGAACATTCTAAACGTATTTTGGTTGGCTTTTAGTTTATATTTATATTTTTATTTGAAAGATATATTTTTTTTAAAATATTTAGGTAAATTATGCGAAATAATGTAAAATTAATGACTAAAATGAAAATTCAAGAAACAACCCGCACCCAATCCGCCCCGCTTGATTTGGATTGGGTTGGGTTGAGTTGGGTTGAGGTTTTAATTATAATGGGTTAGGTTGGATTGGGTTGGGATTTGAATTTCACTAATCCGCCCCAATCCGTCCCGCCATTTATTTTACGGGACGGGTTAGGATTGAGACCAATCCGCCTCAATCCGCCCCGTGCCCACCCTACCAATTTGTTTGGAAGGACTATTAAATAAAATATTGGGTTGGTTATTTTTTAGCTTTTTGCTCTATTGCACGAGAGAAATAAATGTTGACTTAGTCCACAATTTCAAAGGGGATAACACATTTGGTCTATATCTTTGATTTTACCTACATTTTGGATTTAGATCTGTGCATAGTAATAACTAATTTAAGCATTTATTTAATCTTAAGACCATAAATTAAGTATAAGAACCACTAAAGTCGAACTTACAAAACAATTGAAGATGCATATGTAAGAAACAAGCATGTGCTATCGCAGCCACGTTAGTAAAATGATATTTTTTAAGATTTAGTATGGATTTATTGCTTATTTAGTATATTTCTTATAAAAAAAATATTATTAACATGTCAAAATATGTTGCATTCAAGGAAATTATGTTGATAAACTATGATACAACTCAGTTGCTATTTGCAATTAAAGATTAACATTTATCTATAGCAACATATTTTTATGTTGCTATTTTTATAAAAAATAATGTTGCTAAATTGATGGTAATTTTGTTGCTATTTTCATGGAAGAAATTTTGACACATTTTTAGCAACAAATTTCGGTGTTGCTAAATTAAAGTTGCAAAATTGTTGGTAATTTTGTTACTAAATATTCCATGCAATTTTTGTTCTGTTTTGTCGCTAATATGTTGCTAATCAGCAACATATTTTTGTTGCTATATGAAGAATTTATTGTAGTGAATAGTCCCGATTCCATCAGAGTCCACCTCGTTAATCATCGTTAAGCTTAACATTACTTGATGGTACTAAATTAATAATGTCAAAGTGGTTAAACGAAACAAACTATAGTTAATAGTACTAAAATATAATTAACTCATCAGACATATATTTGGTTTTAAGTATCTGATTTTTTTGTGTTATTATAAAAACGGTTTTTTGAATATAATAACAACTGCTATCATCGATCATCATAGGATTTGCCATGCTGCTCATCTCCGCATCATCATGACATCTACATTATTAAGTTAGATTTTACAATGTGCACTCATTTTTATAACCATTAGATTAAAAAATGAAGGGTTAGATGATACATTTTTAATAACTAATTTAATTTTTCAATTTTTATTATATATTAGACAAATTAAGATTTAATAAATTAAAAACAAATTTTACAACACAATAAAAACTAAAATAAAAATATATAACTCTAGTGGATACTATACTAAATTTAATTATTAATCAAAATTAAAAAAAATGACAATTGTATATTTATTTTTGAAAACGACAATTTTCTGCTTTTGAATGATTGTGTGTACAAAAGAAAAATCCATGCATATACACATAATTATATATATGCCGTTGCCAACCTAATGATAGCAAATTAGGCTACTCAATTATTATTGATTTCAATAGTAAATAAGCAAGTTGGATAGTCAATAAAACATAAGCATGAAGCACAACCCTTCTACATATAAGCCAAATTAGCCATTTATGTTACGCGTCGGTTTCCGCATAGGTGCATAACAAAGGGGAAAAAAAGACTTGCAGAACAAAGTCGTTTTTGTTGGTTTCCGTGTACGAAATAACAATTAACAATAATTAAAGGACTAAACAAGAATAAACAAAACCAGTGTAATTTTTATTAATTTCGAAACTGATACAGAAATTAATGATTACAACATGTAGGTACTGAAACGTAAATAAAGCAAACGTTATCAGATTATTATTAATTAATAATCTGATGTATTGAATTGCAATAAATAGAAACTGCCGGACTGGAAAGTATAAACTTAACAGCCGGACTGTTCTGATTTAAATTGAAATAACAGGACTGAATTGAAACTACTCTAATTACTGAATTTAATTACAGAATTGAAATTACAGCAAAAAACAGAACTTTAAAGAAATTACAGAATAGTACAAACAGAATTAAAAGCTACAGCTAAGGACAGCAATTGAAATACTGAAATAAAAAGGACAGAATTGAATACGTAAATTAAATGGACAGAATGAAAAGACGTAAATGAAATGGACAGAATAGAAATAAAATAAGACGAGGCTACTGTTAACAGTATGCCCTTAACCGATATTCGCCCAACCACCTTAAGGTTTCTGGTTGCGTTGGCGCTTCGATCCCAAGGTACAACGTCTCGGATGACTCGCCGGAAACTGGCGACGAGTCAAGGTCGAGCTGTTGGTGGGTGGTTCTCTCTGTTTCTAAAATGTAATGCTTCTGTTTGGAGAGATGATATATGTTACTGGTATTTGATTTCAGAATGTTATGTATGTTTTTGACATGTGGGGGGTCTGCCTATTTATAGGCTTGCTGAGTATCTCAGCCATTAAGGTCACTTTACTACTGTCAGTTTTCAAAATTCGAAACTGCAGTATTAACTTTGCAATGAAATCACATTTATTGCAACAGTTACAGCTTTGCTGGAAGCTTTTCCCGAACTGGCACACTTTCCGGAACAGGCACGCTTTTCCCGAACAGAAACACTATTCCCGAACAGGCGCGCTTTTCCCGAACAGAAACACTATTCCCGAACAGGCGCGCTTTACCCGAACAGGAACACTTTTCCCGAATAGGAACAGGCGCACTTTTTCCCGTCGAGTTAAAAACCCAACGAGCAAGCCCGCCCGACGAGCAAGCCCGCCCGACGAGCAAGCCCGCCCGACGAGCAAGCCCATGTGTGGTACACAATACACACATGTGTATGTGGACACATTACTTAATATCCACATAGGATACCTTAGTATATATATTGTAAAAATCACTCATGATTTTCCAATGTGGGATAACCCTCATGGGTTAAATCCCATTTCTTTTCTCATTTTCCAGCATTGGCTTTATTGCCTCTTTCGAGTACCAACCTTCGAGTCCAATTATCATTCACACCCTTCCTCCGAATGGGTCATGCGATATACCGTTGTGAAGCTCGTCACACGAGCTACTCAAACGCATAGAGTATGGCCTCAGAAAAACTGAGGAGTCGCATTAAAAATTGACTCAAAGATGGTCCCTGACCACTTGGAACAACTATGTTTAAATTACATATTTTCCAATTTTTCCAACAATCCCCCACATGAATGCAATTGGCTCGAAAGCCCATGTCCTAAATGCAAATCAAGAGAACCGCAAAAGTTCACTGCCTAAGGTCAGGTAGCGCGCGCCTTGAACCTGCCGTAGCGGAGTACCACCCAGAATACTGCTATTAGGTAGCTGTAAAGCTTTGAACCATCAAGCTTTGTGTATCCCAGAATGGCACCCGCACAGTGCCCTCTCTACCCACGTACTAGGCCCTTTAGTTGTTGTCCATATTTGGCCTGGACTGCCTTGGCAACTTCAACTGAGTGCTCTAGTGAATTAGCCCAAGCTCATCACATGGTACCGGCCTTACACACTAGTTATAGGTGTTCCAAGTCGAAAGTGTCCTGACTCACTTTACTCGACCGTCGAGTAACTTGGATCATTAAGAGCCTCAAGCTCACCCTTACAATGGTACAGGTCTATCACTCTGTCATCGCGGAGATGGGCTGGGAACTCCAGGTTCCCGAGTGCTTTGTTCGGTTGCCCCCACAGTTCAGTTTCCCTTTGAACCTATCAGGAAAGATTCCGTTTAGGTTGGGTTGCCTATGGGGGGGCCACCAATTTAATGGGCTTTAACCCCATTCCGTTCGATGACGTCTCGACTCCCACTTGAGTCAAGCCTTTAGTTAATGGATCCGCTATGTTTTCCTTTGATCTTACAAAATCTAAGGATACCACACCATTGGATAACAATTCCCTTACGGATTTATGTCTTCGACGTATATGTCGAGACTTTCCATTATACATATGATCCTGAGCCCGCGCAATAGCTGATTGACTATCACAATGCATGCTTATTGCGGGAACAGGTTTCGGCCACATTGGAATTCCTTCCAATAGACTTCTCATCCAGTCTGCCTCTTCGGTTGCTAAGTCCAACGCTATGAATTCTGATTCCATAGTTGACCTTGCAATACATGTCTGTTTGGAGGATCTCCAAGACACAGCAGCTCCTCCCGTTATAAACACATATCCACTCGTGGACCTTGTGCTATTGGAGTCTGATATCCAGTTGGCATCTGAATACCCTTCCAGTACCGCTGGATATCTGGTATAGTGCAGCCCGTAATCGGCTGAAAACCTCATATACCTGAGAAGTTTCATTATAGCCTTCCAGTGTTCCTCATTTGGATTACTGGTGTACCTGCTCAGTCTACTCACTGAGTTTGCTATGTCTGGTCTAGTGCAATTCATTATATACATGAGACTGCCTATGACTCGAGAGAACTCCAATTGATTCACACTTTTACCGAAATTCTTTTTCAGGTTACAGTTGAACTCAATTGGGGTTCTTGACATAGCTTTACTGTCCTTGTCAAACTTGTCTAAGACTTGTTTAACATAGTGACTTTGGGACAAGGCATACCCTTCTGATGTTTTGGTAATCTTCATGCCAAGTATTACATCAGCTAAACCCAGGTCCTTCATATCGAAGTGTTGTGATAACATTTTCTTTGTGGAGCTGATTCTATCATTACTCCCAATTATGATCATGTCATCCACATAGACACAGACTACAACACAGTCTCTTCCACTTCCTTTAGAGTAGACACATTTATCACACTCATTAATGTGAAAACCGTTTGATAGCATAATTCTATCAAACTTCTCATGCCATTGCTTTGGCGCTTGTTTGAGTCCATATAGAGACTTTACAAGTTTGCACACTTGGTGCTCTTTACCAGGAACTACAAACCCTTCCGGTTGTTCCATGTAAATCTCTTCTTCCAGTTCTCCATTCAGAAATGCCGTTTTTACATCCATTTGATGTATTTCCATATCAAACAAAGCTGCGAGAGCAATGACGATTCGGATAGACGTTTTCCTGGAGACAGGAGCATACGTGTCGAAATAATCGACACCTTCAGTTTGCCTGAATCCTTTTACCACAAGTCTCGCCTTGTATTTCTCAATCGTGCCGTCAACCTTTAACTTCCTCTTGAAGATCCACTTGTGACCTAGGGGCTTGCATCCTTTCGGAAGATCCACTAGTTCCCAAGTGTGGTTTTGCATGATTGATTCAATTTCATTTTTAATAGCTTCTTCCCAATATTGGGAATCCGGTGTTGACATAGCTTGTTTATATGTCGCCGGTTCGCCTTCAACCATGAAGGTTAGGAAATCAGGTCCAAAGGAAGTTTCCTTCCTTGCCCTTTTGCTGCGCCGAGGCTCTTCCTCTTCCTCTTCCTCTTCCTCTTCCTCTGTCGGTTCACTTGCCCACACATTTCCTTCACTGTTCAACTCTTCAGTTGGTACAGATGTAGGTAATTTCCGGGGAAAGATATCTTCAAAGAAAGAGGCCTCTCGGCTTTCCATATACGTATCTACGTGCACATCGGGATTGTCCGACTTGTGCACGAGAAACCGATATGCACTACTGTTCTGTGCATATCCGATGAACACACAGTCCACCGTCTTAGGACCAATTCTCATCCTTTTAGGAGTGGGAACTAGGACCTTTGCGAGACAACCCCAAACCCGCAGGTTCTTATAACTGGGTTTATGACCTTTCCATAACTCATATGGAGTCTTTTCTCGCTTCTTATGTGGTAACTTGTTTAAAACATAGTTAGCGGAAAGTACAGCTTCCCCCCACATGTTCTGGGGTAACCCAGAACTGACCAGCATAGCATTCATCATTTCCTTTAGCGTTCTATTTTTACGCTCAGCAACCCCATTTTGCTCGGGAGTGTATGGGGCTGTGGTTTGATGTATAATGCCGCTTTCAGCGCATATCTGTTCAAACGGTGATTCATATTCACCGCCTCTATCACTTCTCAATGTTTTAATTTTCTTATTGAGTTGATTTTCAACTTCGGTCTTATAAAGATCGAATTTCTCTACTGCTTCGTCTTTACTTCTCATTAAGTAAACGTAACAGTATCTAGTACAATCATCTATAAAGGTGATAAAGTACTTTTTTCCTCCTCGCGTTTGTATAAACTTTAAGTCGCATACATCCGTGTGTATTAGACCGAGAGGTTCACTTTCTCGTTCAACATGTTGAAACGATGATTTCGTTAATTTTGCTTCTACACAAATCTCACATTTGTGTTGCTTATCAAAAACGAAATTTGGTATTAGTTTTAGTGAAATTAATTTCTTTAAAGAATTATAATTCACGTGACCTAATCTACCATGCCACAAATGAAATGACTCAAATAAATAATTAAACTCAGAATTATTATTGGCCTCTTGGGCAACAGTCATTACAGTACTTGTGCTAGCCTCAGCTTTAGCACCTTTATTGGGAGCAGGTGTCCCTACGTTCAACTTAAACATGCCGTTGGTCATATAGCCACGGCCTACATAGACACCATTTTTGGTGATTACAATTTTATCGGATTCTAAGACTAGCTTGAACCCGTTCTTCACCATCACAGATCCGGATACCAGATTCTTACGAATATCCGGAACATGGAGCACATTGGTCAACCTCAGCTCTTTTCCCGAGGTCATCTTCATCACGACCATTCCTTTTCCTTCCACCTTGGAAGTAGCAGAATTTCCCATGAAGCAGCTTTCTCCCTCTACCGCTTCATAGGTCTTAAACATCCACCTACTTGAGCAGATGTGGCTTGTGGCGCCGGTATCCAGCCACCACTCTTTGGGATTGCTCCCCACGAGATTGACCTCAGAGACCACAGCAGTAAAGTGGTCGTCATCTCGTCCTCCCTCAGCCAGATGAGCCTGAGCTGGAGCTTTCCTCTTTCCCTTGCCCTTAAAGTTCCTCGGGGGGGGGGGGGGGGGGGGGGCTTAGGCTTAACATCGCCTTTATTGTCATAACAATCCGCGGCACGATGGCCGGTCCTGTTACACACAAAGCAGGTTCCCGCAAATTTCTTCGCGACAACAGCACTGCCTCCGGTGTCAAGACGTTTCCGTTTGACGTTGGAGCTTTCGACCACATTGGCCTTTGCCATCGGGATGACAGCACCACCGACTCTCCTCACGGAGCGACGGTTGCTCACCTCGATGTTGAGCTTCTCAATGAGCCCCTCCAGCCTCATTTCCTTTCGCTTGTGCTTAAGGTAGTTTTGAAAGTCTTTCCAAGATGGTGGCAATTTCTCAATCATGAGTGCCACCTGGAAAGGCTCGTTTATCACTAGCCCCTCAGCCTCAAGGCGATGGTAAATGAGTTGGAGCTCCTCAACTTGCTCCATGACACCCCTGCTGTCAGTCATACGGTACTCGTGAAAGTCCGTGACAACAAATCTCTTTGTGCCAGCGTTATTCACTTTGTACTTATTTTCGAGAGTCTCCCATAGCTCCTTTGCAGTAGCTTTGGGCTCGAAAACACTGAACAGCGTGTCATCTAGAGCACACAGGATATAGTTCTTGCATAGGTAGTCGGCATGTCTCCATGCCTCAACCGCAGAGAACGACTGCTCGTCCAGATCGTCCTCGCTTAGGACGGGAGCAGTCTCCTTGAGAAACCTGGTCAAATTCAGAGTGGTGAGATAAAACAGCATCTTTTGCTGCCAACGTTTGAAGTTGTCACCCCTGAATTTTTCCGGTTTCTCCAGATGAGAAGTCGGCAAAGTAGGCACAGCCGAATACATCGGTGCCTTGCCCTTGGCCGCAGTCTTGGCTCTAGCCGCAGCCTTAGCTGCGGCCTTGGCCGTGGCCGCTGCTTCGGCCGCAGCCTCAGCTTTGGCCGTAGCATCCGCCATAGCCTCAGCCGCGGCGGCCTCAGCCGCTACAACTGCGTCATCGGCATTAGCCACAACATTCGCATCGCCCCCAGTGTTATGGACAGGCCCACCAACCACTGGGTCATGCTCACCCCCGCTAGGCAACTGAATAGGCGACGTGTTAGTCATCTGAAACGACAACACAAAACGTATGAGATACGTGTACAAACAATTCTATAAACAAACGCCAAAACTGAAATTTGGGTTTGTAAAAGAATTATCAAACAAAATTAAAATAAACTCTTATCCCTTTAAATATCAATACGGTTGATATTAAAAGGATTGAAACGATTCTTATTGAATACCAATACGGTTGGTATCAACAAGAAAATAAAATAAAATTAAAACTGTTTGGAATTTTTCCTTTGTAATTCAATTTCTAATATAATTTAGAATTGAAAACAAGAAAGCATTATTCCTTATAAAATAAATAATTGTATTAATCAATACACGAAAGAAACAACAGGGTATCGGTTAAGATTGTTGGTTTCCGTGTACGAAATAACAATTAACAATAATTAAAGGACTAAACAAGAATAAACAAAACCAGTGTAATCTTTATTAATTTCGAAACTGATACAGAAATTAATGATTACAACATGTAGGTACTGAAACGTAAATAAAGCAAACGTTATCAGATTATTATTAATTAATAATCTGATGTATTGAATTGCAATAAATAGAAACTGCCGGACTGGAAAGTATAAACTTAACAGCCGGACTGTTCTGATTTAAATTGAAATAACAGGACTGAATTGAAACTACTCTAATTACTGAATTTAATTACAGAATTGAAATTACAGCAAAAAACAGAACTTTAAAGAAATTACAGAATAGTACAAACAGAATTAAAAGCTACAGCTAAGGACAGCAATTGAAATACTGAAATAAAAAGGACAGAATTGAATACGTAAATTAAATGGACAGAATTAAAAGACGTAAATGAAATGGACAGAATAGAAATAAAATAAGACGAGGCTACTGTTAACAGTATGCCCTTAACCGATATTCGCCCAACCACCTTAAGGTTTCTGGTTGCGTTGGCGCTTCGATCCCAAGGTACAACGTCTCGGATGACTCGCCGGAAACTGGCGACGAGTCAAGGTCGAGCTGTTGGTGGGTGGTTCTCTCTGTTTCTAAAATGTAATGCTTCTGTTTGGAGAGATGATATATGTTACTGGTATTTGATTTCAGAATGTTATGTATGTTTTTGACATGTGGGGGGTCTGCCTATTTATAGGCTTGCTGAGTATCTCAGCCATTAAGGTCACTTTACTACTGTCAGTTTTCGAAATTCGAAACTGCAGTATTAACTTTGCAATGAAATCACATTTATTGCAACAGTTACAGCTTTGCTGGAAGCTTTTCCCGAACTGGCACACTTTCCGGAACAGGCACGCTTTTCCCGAACAGAAACACTATTCCCGAACAGGCGCGCTTTTCCCGAACAGAAACACTATTCCCGAACAGGCGCGCTTTACCCGAACAGGAACACTTTTCCCGAATAGGAACAGGCGCACTTTTTCCCGTCGAGTTAAAAACCCAACGAGCAAGCCCGCCCGACGAGCAAGCCCGCCCGACGAGCAAGCCCATGTGTGGTACACAATACACACATGTGTATGTGGACACATTGCTTAATATCCACATAGGATACCTTAGTATATATATTGTAAAAATCACTCATGATTTTCCAATGTGGGATAACCCTCATGGGTTAAATCCCATTTCTTTTCTCATTTTCCAGCATTGGCTTTATTGCCTCTTTCGAGTACCAACCTTCGAGTCCAATTATCATTCACACCCTTCCTCCGAATGGGTCATGCGATATACCGTTGCGAAGCTCGTCACACGAGCTACTCAAACGCATAGAGTATGGCCTCAGAAAAACTGAGGAGTCGCATTAAAAATTGACTCAAAGATGGTCCCTGACCACTTGGAACAACTATGTTTAAATTACATATTTTCCAATTTTTCCAACAGTTTTCTCCCCATACAAGAAGAACCTATTTTATTTGATAATTTATTTTGCGTAATGTAAATTAAAAGACAATATTTTGTTTTATTAATATGACATAGTTCGGATTTTATAATTTTGCTATTTCTTTACACATGTTAGAATTTTTCAAGTAAAGCTAAAAAGACGTCCAAAAAATTGTACGAATTATTTATATGTAAAAAAAATGCGACAGGCCGACCCTGGCTTGAAGCATCGATCACGTAAGCACATAGACATATTATGATGCTAGAATCAGCCTTGGATGCCGACGGCCCTATACCTCACAGTGGAAAGGGGTATTATTTTTTGATAAAGCCATAACTTTGGTCGGTCGCGTTAGACTTTTCAACAATAAAATAATGATAAATTAGTTGTAAGTAATGAACACTTCTTGGTCTTTATTATTGATCAGGTCATTACACTTGTTCGGATTGTTACACTTGCTCGGATTATTACACTTGCTCGGATTATTATTAACTTACTACAATTGCGCTCGATTTAACTATTTAAACTCTTATCTTGGTCGTTCTCCTTCTTCTTCGATGCTCGGCTCTTTCTTTGTTCGGTTTGTTTCTTAACTGGATAAGCTTTGACTAGTTTTTCTCTTTTCTCAACTTCTCTCTATATTTTTGAATAGATTTTTTCGGGGGGTTTCTAGGAGGGGTAGTTGGCTATTTATAGGCAACTAAGCCTTCTAGGATGTTGACAAATGTTTTCATCTCAGGGGGTTTTTCAGGTATGGGTCCCTAGTTAAGTGGGCTTGGGCTTTTGATAATCACAATCTTATTCTATGATGAAAAGGCATGTGATGACCCATTTAAGCGTTAGATACCCATTTATAAAGTGGATTGGTTATTACCCGAATAGAATATTCGGGTCCAATTTTTATGTCCTATCAAGTGCTCCCTGACTTCCTCGGCATGGTTTTCCATGTCGAGGGAGTCATGCTCGGTCTGTCGAGGATACTACTTCGGTCTTGTCGTTCCGAATGCTTCATCGAGAAACGCAATAGAATCATGACGGTTCCCAGGGGGGCCCATTTGTAGTTACCCATCCTAATATCTTTCTTCGAGGAAAAAACTCCTATAAAGGGGGTGCGCCCCCTCCATAATCATGCATTTTACTACTACTGTGCTTGTGACGTAATGGCTTCCTCTGGTTCTACTGGTGAGAGCTCTTTTAACTATATTTCTTATTTAGAAACTGAGGTCACGAAATCTCGCACCGCCAATAAGAAACTCGTGGCCAAGGTTTCAAACTACAAGAAAAGGTTGTCTGACATGGATTCTGCTCATCATGTGACGATGGTCGATCGGGATTGGGCCTTCGAGCGTATAAAGAGGCTCGAGGTTTGTCTGGCTAAGCAGAAGACAGCGAAAACGGCCTATAAGCTTGCCTTCAAAGAGTTGCATGCTCGGTCTAAACCGAGTTCGGATGAAGATGAAGAAGGCTCTTCCTCGAAATAATTAGTCTTTTGTGATTTCTATTGTAATTTCTTTCGAACGGGGAGTTTTCTCCTTAGTTGTAATCGAAGTTTTTGAAATTAATAAAATATTTCCCGATCCTTGTTCTTGTCTGTTTATCTTCTTGATACCCTATGGGATGACTTAATTGGACTTGTACTGCTGTAGTTAGCCATAAATGCTCTAGGGAAGTTCAAGAGGTTGTCTTTCTTCGAGATGACATTTGATCTATCTCTTATTTCTTTCTATAAAAGGTGATCGTCCCTGTATTCTTGTTGCAACTAATTCTTTATTATCGTACAAATGGCTTCTCCTCGTTAAGATAGTGGTGACAATCTTCGTGAATACGTTGCCCATCTCGAGGAGGAGGTTAGGAAGGCTCGTATCCTCGAAAAGAGGGTTGCCTTTTTAACCATGGAGGCTCGCCGAGATGAAGAGATGGACGAGCGCTTGGAGGCCATGGAGCGTGAATATCAGAAGTCTCTGATCGACAATATTTGGGTTCATGCTCGGATCAAAGAGCTTGGGGCTTCTAGAAATAGGCACATTGCTTCCAAGAGGGCTTACAAACTGGCCCTTAAGGAAGTGTATGCTCGGTTGAAGGGGAAGCCGAATGACAAAGCAGGCCCTTCTATGAAATGATTTTATTATTTTTATTGTATTTCCTTTATGCTGACTGCCTCTTTTGTAATAAAGTATCAATCAATCAATAAATATTACTTTCCCAACGCAATTTATTTGACTGCGCGTGCTTGTGGCTTTATTAATGCTTTTTCTTGGGCCTGGTGTTTGACCTTATCCACTGGATCTTCTTAATCTCTGTATCTAGGGACCACTGAGGTTTCTTGACCCATGTGCACAAAAATCTTATTCACCAGAGTTTTCTTGAGCTCTGTGTAAAAGATCTTAGATATTTATTTGAACTGCTGCCTTTCCCCAAAATGACGCGTGTTTTGCTGCCATTATTACTTACCCCCTTTAAATATTGGCAAGAACCCAAGCGTTTTTTGAACAAGAGTGGCTTTTAATTACCCACGCTTTTTCAGAGCCTTTTGGGAATCCAAACGTTTTTTCTTGAACAGACACATCTTTTAATTGCCATCGCTTCTTAGAACCCATTGGCGAACGGTTGCGACTCTCGATACCAGCCCTCATCTAATTGATCTATAAATATCTGCTTAAAGCATGTTTATATTCACAACCCTTATCACATTATCTTCCCCTATATACGAATCTTCATCTTATAATTTCCTTAAGATGTCTGGTCCTTTCACCCAATCAGCGTTAGCTTTGCAAGTGGGGGCTTTTGAAGCCTCCTATGGCCATGTACAAAGGCTATTGAAGGATGCCGAGGAGGAGTTAAAGGTGATGCGTTATCACCATACCGAGATGGTTCGGGAATTAACTTGGCTAAGATCCGAACTAGATTATTGCCGACGTGCTCGTCAGGCTCTAGTTGAAGAGAATGAGGTGCTAAGGGGGAATTCGGCACTTCGAGACAGGGATGTCTCTACCGGGCCCTCTCATCGATACCGATCGACCTCCCCCTAACTTCCATTTTCCTTTTTTTTCTCTTTTGATTTGCTTCAATTTTCTTCATTTCTTCCTCTTCCTCTTTTTTGCACTCTTCTTCTTTTCTGTTTTTTGTTTCTTTGACTTCTTTTTTATTTGTCTGTTTCCTTCATTTCTTCCTCCTCCATTTTCTTTTCACTATCTCTTTTTTTTTTTATCTCTCTCTCTTGCTTCTTTTTATATCCTTCTTATGCATCCTTTTTTTTTTCTTTTTTATCGTGTTCCTTTTACTTTCTTCATCCTCTTCTTTCTCACCACTACGACGTAACAATGAATCCTGTGATCCTAAGGATTTTGTGTTACTTCTAGGATTTTTGTCATTTTTCTTTTTCCTTCTGCACCACTACGATGTAACAATCAACCCTGTGATCCTAAGGGTTTTGTGTTACTTCTAGGGTTTTTGTCATTTTTCTTTTTGACTCTTCTTTCTTTTCACTTCTTTTTTATGTTCCTCCTCTTCGCTTCTTTCTCCCCTTTTTGTTTTCTTTTTATGTTTCTTTCCTTCGTCTCCTGCTGTTCTCCTGATCCGCTGATGTTGTCGATCTTCTTTGGCCATGTTGTCTACTCATTTGGCTCCACCACTCAACACACAATGTAGTAGATTTTCTTTTGATGTAATCCTCGGATGTAATAGACCTCAATGTAATAGATTGTCTTTTGATGTAATGAACAATGATGTATTCCATCTTTATTAATGAGAAGTACTTTTGCCCCTTTATTTTGGCACTTCTTTTTATGTTGTACTTGTGGTTTGTCGTTTTTTCGAACTCCAGATCTTTGAATATCTTTTCTATTTTCTGCTGTACTTGTGATATCAGATGTATGTGGGTGTACTGTCGACCATAGGTGCACCCTCCCAAGCATGTCAGGAAATACGCATGCTCCCAAGTATGTCAGGAAATACCATACTACATTTTCTCTATAAATACCCCTCTTCTTTTCTTTAGTAGTTATCATTTCTCCTTTTACTTTTATTGTTTGCTCTTCCCTCCTCCCCTACTTTCTCTTGTACTATAGCAATTTCCCAGAATGTCTGAACCTGTGGGGAGATATCATGCTCAGATGAAGGGTTTGGATGCGGAGGTATCTCGCGTCCGACGTCGGATGGCAAGGCTTGAGAAAGAGTACGACGTTTTGGCCTTGAGCTTGTTCGGATCTCATCCCGAAGAGACTGTGAAGTGGACCGAGATTTCGGCCTTGAGTCGTCAGCTCGATCACTTGTTGTTACAAAGAAATCATCTAGCCAACTCCTGGTATGATGCCGAGGAAATTTGGGACCATGCTCAAGACGAGTTCGATAACTCCCCTCAAGGCCTGGCTAATATGATGGTTAGGAATGCTCGGCTGGAGGAGCGCATCATGGTTCTTACTAGGGAGAAATCTGAACTCTCTGCGGAGAACGAAAATTTGATTGCCATGAATGATTCCTACCAAGCTCGGTTGAACTGCTCTGCTCGTTTTGCTTTCTCTCGGTCTGGTAGTTCGGTTTTTCCACCCATTGGTCCTTAGTTAGATTGGACTGGTTTTCTGATGTATTTCCTGTTTTGGAACTTGTATCTTTTTTTTTTTTTTTTTTGTATTTGAATCAGATATATCTGTTCGTATCTCGTGCTTTTGTTCTGTGTCGCGCTTTGTGTCCTTTGACTCTCTATAAATGCTCCCTATTGCTAGTTCTTCATTATCTAATCTTCTTTTCTCTCTCTTGTTGATAATTTTTGTTTCCTCTAACTTGCTTTTGTTTTGAGATAGCTCCTATTACTAGATCTGTCTCCAAAAAGAAAGCCCTTCTGGAAGAGGAGCCTACTTTCTTGCTACCCCGTCCCCCTGGTTTTGGGAAGGAGGATTTGACTCCTCTTCAGCTAAAAGAGATTGAGATGTCATGGCTGAAGCATGATCTCAAGTGTGCTCATACTGAAGTGAGGAGGTTTAAACAATATTGGGATGCGGAGTGCATTGCTCGTTTCAAAGCCGAGCAAAAATGCAAGTCTCAGTCTTACTCCTTGCAGCAGGCTAAGATGGCGATTCCTCGTTTGATTAGGGAGAAAGAGCGTCTGGAGGAGCTTTTGGCGAAGAAGGATGCCGATATGGGAGGTAGTTCTAAGAAGTAGGATGGTGTATTTTCTTGTAAAAATTCTCTTTGGTTGTATTTTTGTGTTTTTCCCCCTTGTGGATGAATAAAACTTTTGCTTTACACTTGATTCTGTCTATTCTGTTTTATTTCTTGTTCACTTTGCCTTTATGTCTAACATATGTTGTTTCAGTACACACCGAGCAATGTGCCCGGTTATCCCCCCGGAGAGCGTTGTTAGACTTGATGCTTAATGCCGTCAAGCTAGAAACGGTCTCCGTCCACCTTGTTCGGTGTGTCCTTTCGGTAAGGAATGGTTGGGCGTCGAGGATCTTAATCGGGGATATTATTGGTAGCGTATGCTGGAAGCTTTTCGTGGTAGGGTCCACTGGCCGTTTATTTAGGTGTAATGATGTGAATTGCCTTGGGTAGTGGGATATGCACTGATGTGGCAAAATCTGGAGCGTTTATAAGTTAAAAATAGCAGCGGTTGTTGACTTATCTATGGTTGGAAAAAAGGTAAACCTCTGTCACACGAAAAGGTGGTTATTATTTTATTCTTTTTGTGACTCCACTCCTTTTTTACTGTGCCAAGCAATCCCTTTTGTGTTTATCACATAATTTGCTGAAGAAAATATCTGTCTCTCTCTAAAGTATATTCTTCCCGCCAAAAAGGAAAAACGTGTTGCCGCTCCATCTAGGGTTTCGTTGTATTGTCGATATATTTGCTGCTGTTCGAACGTATCCGCTCAGAATGACAACTGTAAGTGCTTTGTTATTATTATGTTCTTTTTGTTTTAGGACTGGTATTTGATTTGTTGTTGTGGTCGTAGATATGGCGTTGGTAACATGTCGTGGTTGTCTATATATGTCTGACGATATTGAGTTATGTACTGGATTTATACTGATTGGGAAAGGAGTAAAACGTAGGGTTTCTGGTTAATTGTAGCAAAGGGGGGGGGCGTTTTGTTATGTTGATGTTATTGTGGCTTGTGTGTTAGTATATTGATGGATTTTTGTTGATGTTTGGATAGGAAATTTTGACCCAATGCCTGGCCCAAGTGGGCCCATTTGTGGAAAAGGATTTTAAGAAGCTTGCCGGAATACCCGACAACATACATGTTCGGCTTCCGATATCGGACAACGAGGTGTTGGGGTTTGTTCTCGCCGGCGAGCTAGCTGTGCTTTCCTCGGCATTCTTTACTGGGGGTTTAAGACTTCCTTTCAGCAAGTGGGTGGCTTCGTTCTTTGAGGCCGTTCAGATTGCTCCGGCCCAACTGGCCCTGAATGGTTACCGTACCCTAAACGGTATTCAAAGGCTATCGGAGTTGGCCGGAATTCCGATCGAACTAAAGGATGTGTTCGGGATCTATACTTTGAGTTTTGAGCACCGTAGCTCGTATCTGAAGACCATGCGTGCCTTCTATCGGCTTGTTTTTGGTCTGCCGGATACCAACAAGGGGGAGAACCTTGGTGTTGTGATTGTTTCCGGTAATTGGGGTTGTGTTGGACACCAAATTCCCGGACCTGCTACCAAGGCTCCCATGATTCCAGACCTCGGTGCTCCCAATGTCGAGGCTCTCTTAGCTCTTTGGAAATGGTGGGGGCCTGGATCAATGAAGGATCCTGCTAGTCGTACTGCTCCCGTGCTGCTCGGATACCCTGCGGGGCCAGTGAGAAAAGGGAATCCTGTACCCGAGATCCCTAAAGAGTCCGAGGAGGAATTCTTAAAAGTGGTCCGAGCTCGAAGTGCTGCTCGGGTAGGGAAAAAGACCGTTCACTCGAAGCGTCGTGGACCTGACCCCGTCGTTGGAACAACGAAGAGAGCTAGGGGGACCGAGACATCGGTCACCGAGGGGGCTGCTTCCCAAGGGGATATCCCCGAGGATGCCCCTGCGCCTGGTGAGGTATGTGTATATGTATATTGATTCTCTTGTCTTTTGATTGTTGTGTTGTTCTATAGTTCTTTGCTTCATTGGTTATCTTTTTTCAGCTACTGACTTCTCCATTGGTTACCCTCGCTCTTGCCCGGTCTATGGGTATTATTGTGTTTCAGGGGTCGATGGATAACATATTCGGACATCTCAACCTCATGGTGAACATGGGCAAGAGTACAATGACTCTGCCTGCGATCTCGCCTATCCGTACTGAGGAGATGATGGACCCGCTTATTGTCTCGCCCACCCGTATTGAGGGTGTGAGCAAGCACAGGGCCCCTGAGACTGGCCCTTCGGAGAAGAAGGTGGAAGTGGAAGTTGAGAAAGAGACTGCCGTGGATGTTGGGAGGGGTGGTGAAGATGGGGTTGCCGAGGAACTTGAGGAAGTGTTGGAGGATGGGGTTGCAATGGCCCGTTATATTGACCGATGTGGGGGTGAGCTGTTGAAGCAACCCCGAGCCTTGAAGATGGGGTATATTGCTCTTAAACCCCTCGCTTTCAAGGATGCAGAAACAATATCTGCTCGGCCTACAATGTCGGTTATAGAGCAGACCAACGCTGATGCGCTGCGGGTATGTTGGGCGCGTATTTTGTATTATGTCCTGCTGCTCATATTTTGGCCGGAATCTGATATTTTGAAATACATGTTGTCTTGAGTACCGTGGTGTTGAGGGATCAGATGGCAGCGCTTGGGGCTGATAAAGAGAAGCTGGTGGCCGAGAAAGAGAATCTCGTCACCGATAATAAAATCCTGGGCGATAATTACGACGAGCTGTCGGCGGAGTTCATGCGCCTGACCGAGGATGTCGGTAAGTTGGAGGATGAAAAAGAGAGTATGGTCGATATGTACGACCAACTAGAGGCTGAGAATCTGCTCCTGGCCGAGGATGTTGAAGCCGAAAAGGCTGAGGTGACCGCTCTAAAAGCGGCGCACGCGGAGGAGCGGTCAAAGTTCGCAATGATGGCTAATTTTGCCGTCTATTGCGCTCATGTGCGCGCGCTTAATTTCGCGAAGGTTCCTTTGGCGGATCGAGCGTGGTCGGAATTGGTGTACCCCTGTCCTCATGGTGCACCTCCTAAGCCTCAGGATTGGGCCAACCTCCGAGACGAGGAGCTCACACGGCTGCCGGGACACACTACTTCGACGGCGCTGTGTCCCCATTCCGGGTCGGCTCCAACGACTCCTCGGTCTGCTCCTACCGTCACTCCCCCACCCGCATCCCCTCAGGTGGAGCCTTGACCATTTTCTTGTAGTATTTTCTCTGTATCTTATTGTAAAGTATTTTGGTACCCGAATTGTGGGTCTCTTTTGTATCTAGAAACATATTCTTTTGGGGAAGTGGTAATATAGGTGATGTGTTTGTTTTTTGTTTGGCTTTTCCGAGTTAATTTCCCCTTTTCTAGGGTCATCATATTTTGAAGAATGTGAAAACAAAATATTGTCAGGTACCCTATAACCCTCTGGCCATGGTGGTCTGGACCTCGCCTAGTCGTAGCGGAGGTAACGTTATAGATGGCCTTGAGAGATCTAAGGCTTTCCTAACTGCTGAACTGAATTCTGCCCGTCATAAAATCGATGATCTGAATGTTCATATTTCAAACATGTCGATTCGGTTACGTGACTTGGGAGAGAAATTCAGCAAAAAGACCGCATATTATAAGGCGAACAAAGGTAAGGCGAAAGAACTTCTTGGTGTACTTCGGCGCTATCGTGATGAAGCCCGAGGCCGTGTGACGAGCTTGAACTTAGTCCTAGGTGCCGTTTTCGAGGATGCGGACCTACTGCTAACCTTTGTCAAAGCGTATTGGGCCCGAGCTCGCGCTCTAGAGGTGCTTGAGCATGTAAAAGGGATGAGTGGTGTTGCCCGGGCAGAACGCATGGTTGATGCGACGCCCGGGGTAACTGAGACCACGGCTGCCTTGAACCGAGTCGATGCGGTCGTTCGTGAGCGCTTGGGGACTCAAATTGTTTCATTGCGAGATATTCATTTCGCTGATGTAGTAGAGACCTCAGCGTCCGTTGAGGGGCTATCGGATTAATAATTGAGTTGTTTGTTTTGTCGTATTATTTGTAGCTTTTTTTTTTTTTTTTTTTTGTGAGTATTCATCTCTTCCTTTCTTCCCATTTTTTATTTTTTTTTTAGGCACATGCTACTACGTCGCACCAGGCTGGCTCTCCAAGCCTAGTTAGTCCTGGGCCAGGACCTACTTGTGCCGCCCGAGACGAGGTCCCATCTGGTGTGGCTAGTGATGAGCATGTCAAAGTTCCTTATATCTTTTTATTGGGTAAAAATATCGAGTTGCTCAATCTGTGTGGCCGACTTAGGGCCAAGTTGAAAACTCAGGCGTCTTCTTTTCGTGAGTATGCTCGGCGTTCCGAGCATGTTGTTAAGGTTCAGGAGCGTCGTTTAGATCGATATTGGCGGGTAAAGGAAAAATACTTCGGTAAACTAAAGTCGTTGGTAACCCAAGCAAACATGTGAAGTATTTCCGTTTGTCCCGATCCAGATACGATGCCTCTGCAGCTATGATCGAAGCTCGCAAGCTTCCTTTCGACGATGCTCGTCGGAAAGCGGCCTCGGATGCTCACGAGGTCGCTAAAGGAGCCGAATTCTCTGCATGGCTTAAGACTCTGACATGCGTTGGCGCACATACGACCAACTTTGATGCCCTTATTTCTGAGGAGCGTTTTGATGGCGAGGAAACTGATGGGGATACGTCGACGGATGACGAAGAAGTGTCACTCGGTCAGTTACCGTCGTGTTCCTCATGTAGTAGCTCTTAAATAAATTTCTTTATTTGTTAGTTGTACCCTGTTGCCTCCGTAACGCGGGCGAGGACTATTTGTTTTATTTCTTTACTCCTGTGTTCGGATCTTCTCATTGTTGTACGGATATTTCATTGATTGGATTGATTTTCCTTTGCTGATTTCTTCGTTTGGCATGGTGTTGCCTCCATAATGTGGGCCTTTATTATCTGCTTCGTTTCATTATACGTGTATTGGACATTCCCATTGCTGCTATTTCATTGTTTTGATTGATTTCTTTTCATTGTTTTCGCCATTTGGTAATTTATCGTCCCCATAATGTGGGCCTGAATTATTCTCCTCATTGCTGTATTGCTTTTCATCCTTGCTCATTGGGTCAACGGGTACCTGCATATACATAAGTATTCCTAAGCATTCTTTTAGACATGCCACGTTGGGAATTTCATAGTATTCCTAGGCGTTTCGGCCATGTTGGGAATTTCATAGTATTTCTAGGCACTTCGGCCATGTTGGGAATTTCATAGTATTCCTAGGCGTATTTTTTCACGCCATGTTGGGAATTTCATAGTATTCCTAGGTACTTCGGCCATGTTGGGAATTTCATAGTATTCCTAGGCGTATTTTTTCACGCCATGTTGGGAATTTCATAGTATTCCTAGGCACTTCGGCCATGTTGGGAATTTCATAGTATTCCTAGGCGTATTTTTTCACGCCATGTTGGGAATTTCATAGTATTCCTAGGCACTTCGGCCATGTTGGGAATTTCATAGTATTCCTAGGCGTATTTTTTCACGCCATGTTGGGAATTTTATAGTATTCCTAGGCGTATTTTTTCACGCCATGTTGGGAATTTCATAGTATTTCTAGGCACTTCGGCCATGTACTTCGGCCATGTTGGGAATTTCATAGTATTCCTAGGCACTTCGGTCATGTTGGGAATTTCATAGTATTCCTAGGCGTTCCTTTGATAACACGCCATGTTGGGAATTTCATAGTATTTCTAGGCGTATTTTTTCACACCATGTTGGGAATTTCATAGTATTCCTAGGCGTATTTTTTCACGCCATGTTGGGAATTTCATAGTATTCCTAGGCACTTCGGCCATGTTGGGAATTTCATAGTATTCCTAGGCGTTCCTTTGATAACACGCCATGTTGGGAATTTCATAGTATTCCTAGGCGTTCCTTTTATAACACGCCATGTTGGGAATTTCATAGTATTCCTAGGCGTATTTTTTCACGCCATGTTGGGAATTTCAGCTGCATTGGCTAGACAGCATGATATGATACTTTATTTATTCAAAAGTCAATGACATTAGGTTAGAGAGATAAGGCGACACCTATATTTGTACTGACGGTCTGGCTTATATGTAGTACTTCTTTAGGTTAGCCACGTTCCAAGAATTTTTCTCCCCTCTACTATTTTCGAACAGAACGCTTTTGAGTTTGTAGGTAACTGGGCTTGTTCTTTTGACGATCTCGTATGGTCCCTCCCAGGTGGGGCTCAATTTACCATGTATTTCATTTCGGGTATATACCGTTACTCGTCGCAGCACCAATTCTCCGACCATGAACTCCTTGGTCCCTTTCACCCTCTTATCATATGCTTGTTTGACGCCTTGTTGATACTTCGCGAGTGTAAGAGCTGCTATCTCTCGTTTCTTGTCTATCATGTCAAGTTCTTCTCTCATTCTTTATTCATTGTTTTCCTGCTCGACCAAAGTCATTCGGAGCGTGGGTAGCCCAATTTCTGTTGGTATGATGGCCTCAACACCGTACGCTAAGCTAAATGGGGTTTCCTTGGTGCCCGTCTTCGGCGTAGTTCGGCATGACCACAAGACGTTGAGTAGCCGCTCGGGCCATCTCCCCTTTGCTTGCTCAAGGGTTGTCTTGATGCCGTCTAGTATTGTTCGGTTCGATACCTCTGCCTGGCCGTTGCCCTGTGGATATGTCGGCGTCGAATAGAACTTTCGGATACCCAATTCCTCGTACCACAGTTGTAATTGTGCATCTTTAAACTGGGTTCCGTTGTCGGCGACAATAGCGTACGGTATTCCGAACCTGGTTATGATGTATTCCCAGATGAATTGTTTGACGTTGCTGGCTTTGATTTCTCGGAGGGGTTTAGCTTCAACCCATTTGGTGAAATAATCCGTCGCGACGATCAGATATTCCACGCTCCCCGGGGCCTTTGGGAGTTTTCCGACCAGATCTATTGCCCATTGTGCAAACGGCCATGGAGCCGATACGGGGGCCATTAGAGACGAGGGGAGTCGTGGTATTTTGGCAAATCGTTGGCACTTATCACAACGTTGGACATATACATCCGCGTCTCGCTTGATATAGGGCCACCAATACCCTTGGGTAATTGCCTTGTTTGCAAGGGATCGCCCTTTGATGTGTGCTACGCAGGATCCTTCGTGGATTTCCTCCAGGACCGACAATTATAGCTCGGGAGGCACGCACAGTAGGTGGGGTCCCCGGTAACTGGATTTGTACAGTTTGTCGTCCTCGGAGAGCCAGAACCAAGGAGCTTTTCTCGTAATTTTCAGCGCCTTTATCTTGTCGGCCGGAAGCGTTCCACTTCGCAGATAAAGAGTCATGTCATCCATCCAACCTAGTTCGTACTGTACTGACGTCACTCGATTTATCCTTTTAATTATGCTCGGAATCATCAGTAGTTCCACTGTGATCGACCGGGTGTCGGTCAATGCTAATGTCGAGGCTAGGGTGGCCAAGGCATCGGCATGTGCATTTTCGGTGCGATTGATTCTGACTAACTCGCACTGTTCAAAGGTGGCCATCAAGCTTTGGACTTTCTCTTGATAGAGGATCATCCGGTCATCTTTGGCTTGGTACTCGCCGAGGGCTTGATTGACAATGAGCATGGAGTCTGAACTTGCAACTAAGTGAGAGCATCCGAGGGACCGGGCGACGAGCATGCCATTTATCATGGCTTCGTATTCTGCCTCATTGTTGGTAGCTCGGAATCCCAGTTTTATGCTTTTTTTGATGATTGCTCCCTCTCTAGACTTTAGGACGATCCCTGCTCCGGATCCGTCCTTGGTCGCTGATCCGTCGACATGTATCTGCCAGTGTGATTGCGGAGAGAGTGCCAATGGCTCGTCGTAGCCTTCGGTGAACTCCGCGACGAAATCGGCCAAGACTTGTCCTTTTATGGCATGTCGGGGTACGAACTCGATATGAAATTGGGATAGTTCGACCCCCAGGCGGCAACTCGACCGCTTATGTCTGTCCGTCGAAGTGACTCTTTGATATGAAACTTCGTGTATACCCGGACCTGATGAGCTATAAAATAGTGTGGCAACTTCCTGGTTGCGACGACCAATGCCAGACACAGCTTTTCCAAGGGTAGGTAACGTGTTTCGGCTTCGACCAGAGTTTTGCTGACGAAGTAGATCGGAAATTGTTCACGACCCTCTTCTCTGAGGATGACTGCACTCACAGCTGTAGTGGAAACTGCTAGGTAGCATGCCAAAATATCTCCTTTGTTCGGCCTTACCAGTAGTGGCATCGTCCTCAAGTACTCTTTGAGATTGTTGAATGAAGCCTCACATTCCGGGTCCCACACGAATTTTCTATCTTTTTTGAGTGATTCGAAAAACGGTCGTCCCTTATCTGCGGATCGACTGATGAACCTGCTCAAAGCGGCCATCATTCCCGTGAGCTCTTGTACCTGTTTCTTATTCTTGGGCGCTGCCAGGTTCTGTAGAGCCGTGATCTGGTCAGGATTTGCCTCTATTCCTCCTCGGCTGACCATGTGCCCCAGAAATTTTCCTTTGCTGATTCCGAAGGCACACTTGCTCGCATTGAGTTTCAGTTTGTGCTCGCCCAACGTACGGAAGACATCTCTGATGTCTTGGAGGTGGGATGTTGCCCTTTCGCTTTTGACGACCATGTCGTCTATGTATACTTCCATCGTCTTCCCTATATGATCTCTGCATACCCTGGTTATCATCCTTTGGTATGTTGCTCCCGCATTGCGCAGGCCGAACGGCATTACCGTGTAGCAATAATTTCCCAAAGGCGATATAAACGACGTCTTTTCTTGATCTTCGTGGGCTAGGGGAATTTGGTGGTATCCTGAATATGCGTCGAGGAAGGTCATTCTTTCTGCTCCCGCAGTCGCGTCCACCAGTTGATCTATCCTCGGAAGGGGAAAATGGTCCCTCGGACAGGCTTTGTTGAGATTGGTGAAGTCTATACAGACTCTCTCCTTTCCGTTCTTTTTTGGGACGACGACTGGATTGGATAACCATTTCGGATAGAAAACCTCCCTTATGGCTCCAGCCTCCAATAGCTTTTGTACTTCAGCGATTATAGCTGCTCTGTGCTGTACAGACACTTTTCTGCTCCTTTGAGCTATCGGCTTGTACTCGGCATTAACACTTAGGTGGTGGCATGCCGTTTCGGGGTCTAGGCCTGGCATGTCTTTGGGACTCCAGGCGAACTTATCAACATTGCTGAAGAGGAATGCTTCCAACTCTTCGGATTCCCGTTTTGGAAGGTTATTCCCGAGGAGGAAGTAGTGCTCCTCGTCCATATCAGGGATATACACCTTCCTAAGTGTTTCTCCTACTTGTTCTTCAACAACCCTCTCGGTTTTAGATATTTGGTTGATCAGCTTCTTTGTGCTGGTGGGTTGTTCGACAACGATCAGCTGTTTTTGCAGGGCTGCGGTAATGTCTTCACAGCGTCTTGAATCTTCTTGACATCCTCTGGCTGTCTCGATCTCTCCCCTGTCATTTGGGTATTTGACTTTTTGGTGGTAGGTCGAGGGTATGGCCCGCATGGCATGCAGCCAAGGTCGGCCCAAGATTGCGTTGTGGCCGGAGTTGTCGTTGACTACTAAGAACTCTACGGGAACTGAAACGGATCCAGTTGTGACATTGAGGACGATCTTACCCAAAGGTTTAGTCGTCTCTGAGATGAACCCGATCAATGTGACATCGGTAGGTTGGAGATCTTGTGTCTTGAGTTCCATTTTGTCGAAAAGCTCTCTGTACATGATGTCACAAGAGGCTCCTTGGTCGATAAGCACCCTGCTGACCGTGTCGAGGCCAATTTGAACACGGAGATTAATGGCGTCCCCATGGGGATAAATCACCCCTTTCTCGTCAAGACCCGAGAAGGAAATGGGTGGATGTCGTCAGGGCGTGCATTGCCTTTTAGAGGTCGACGCTTGTGACGCCTTGGCTACCTGGCCGAAGTGCGCCCGTTGCCGCTGTCGAGATCGATCTCCACCTGTTCCCTTGGGCCGTGACATGTGAACGACGTTGATCATTTTGCCCTGCCGGTTGTCGGTTTCCTCGATGGCCAGTTGTTTGCCTTTGTTCCCCCCGCCTTTGATGAATTTGGCTAGGTATCCCGCATCACCCCATAGGTTCATTTTCCATCGCAGGTTATGGCAATGCTCGGTGAGGTGGCCGTGATCCTCGTGATATGTGCAGAAAAGCTTGGAGTCTCTCTTATTGGGGGGAGAATTGATCGGTTGTGGTCGGGAGTACCAACTTTCCCTGCATATATCTTTTAGGATATCGTCAGCGGACATGTTGAAAGTGTATCGTAGTTCAACCGGTCCGAAGTTATTTCGGCGTTCCTTCTCTTGGAACCGATCTTGTTGGAGCGGTTTGGGGGGCATTGGATAAGTGAGCTGGAGCGGCTTATGTTCGTTGATCGGTGTTGGGTATGCGATCTGGAGCGGTTTGGGTTCAGGTTCTCGTTGTCGCTCTACCCTCCTGTGGACCTCGGGACCTTTGTCCTTCCTGGTCGGTTTGAAGGCTTCTTCCTGGTTGTTCCTGGCTCTTTTGCGACCCACCTGTGCTTCTCGAACCGTTTCTCTTCTTGGTAGGGTTCGGTTGAGGAAACGAATTTCATCATTTTTATCGGTGAGGTGGGTACAGTAGGCCAGCAGAGAATCCGTGGTCGGAAAATCTTTGCCTATGAACTTCCTTCTCGCCCAATAGCCATTAGGGATGGAGTTGATAAAGTTCTGGATGGCTATATTATTGGCGTATTGTGGAATCTGGTTTGCTACGTCGATGAAACGTATGCAATAGTCGTTGAGCCTCTCATTCGGCATCATCGTCATTTTCAGAAGGGTTTCGATGCTAACCTTCTTTTTCCTATGGGAAGCGTATCGTGTGGAGTACGCTCTTAGCAGCTCTGCCCAGTCTCTTATGGAGCACTGTGGTAAGTTGTGATACCACGACGAAGCCTCTTGGCCCAAGCTGTTTTTGAAAAATTTGCACATGAGTGCCTGGTCATCACTCCACAATTCCATCTTCGTCTTGTAGTTCCTTAGATGGTCGATAGGACAACTCCTTCCATCATAAAGCCTAAACTCATGGATGACGAACCCCGCCGGATTGCGATATCTCGTGATCTGTTCGGCGCATGGGGTTTCTTGGCATACGTTCCATGCTTGTTGGAACGCGTCATCCGAGGCTTGGTAGGGGGGGTATCCCCGCTGATGTGGTGGTGGTCCATAACTTTCCCCGATCATGTGTTCGGGATATCTACCGTCCTTCGTGTGGGTATCGAGGACACGTTTCCTATGAGTGTTTGGGTGGACGACTATCGGAGGGATCATCTCTGGGACACTGCCCCCTTGATGGGGCACTCTTGTATTGGTTCGTCGCCCTGCTGCTTCTAGGGCGGCCCTGTATGCTGAATCTTCCGCTTCACGGCGTAGATCTTTGTCTGTATTGGCGAGCTGGGTAATTGGCAATGCGATGCCGGCAGATGTCATGGCCGTCATGCATGCCGCCAGTTGAGCTTGCAGCTGGGCATAGTTCCTTTCATCGGCTGATGGAACAACGTGTTGTACTTCCACCGTGGATGGTGTAATTATCCTCGGCGGATGAGTCGGTGGTCGAGACAACTGTTCAAGTACATGACCCCCGGGCATACCATATCGGTGATCTTCGTTCGTTTGTAAACGAGCGCCGGAGTTGACCGAGGCTGTTGGCAAAGGGACTCTTGAGCTCGGCCCTGCTTGGGATCCGGGTTGGCGTCTTCGTGCGCGCCTTAATACGGGCATGACTTGTTCGTCATCCGAGGACGAGGAGGGTTCGTCAACAATCCCTTCAAGTTGCTGGGGTGGTTCTTGGTTGATGTAGGAGGTTGTTGGTTGATTTCCGGGCTGGATAGCGTCATATCTATCACGGATTTCGAGTAGATCGTCGAGGTCTTGTTGGCTGAATTGCGCGTTTTGGTTATTGGTTTCGACTATCTCGGGATGGGTTTCTTCTACATTGGTCACCATTGTCGCTCGTCTGGTAGAGTATTGGTATTCGAATTCTAAACTAGTTGGGGACTAGATGATTCCCGGAGACGGCGCCATTTGATAAAGCCATAACTTTGGTCGGTCGCGTTAGACTTTTCAACAATAAAATAATGATAAATTAGCTGTAAGTAATGAACACTTCTTGGTCTTTATTATTGATCAGGTCATTACACTTGTTCGGATTGTTACACTTGCTCGGATTATTACACTTGCTCGGATTATTATTAACTTACTACAATTGCGCTCGATTTAACTATTTAAACTCTTATCTTGGTCGTTCTCCTTCTTCTTCGATGCTCGGCTCTTTCTCTGTTCGGTTTGTTTCTTAACTGGATAAGCTTTGACTAGTTTTTCTCTTTTCTCAACTTCTCTCTATATTTTTGAATAGATTTTTTTGGGGGGTTTCTAGGAGGGGTAGTTGGCTATTTATAGGCAACTAAGCCTTCTAGGATGTTGACAAATGTCTTCATCTCAGGGGGGTTTTCAGGTATGGGTCCCTAGTTAAGTGGGTTTGGGCTTTTGATAATCACAATCTTATTCTATGATGAAAAGGCATGTGATGACCCATTTAAGCGTTGGATACTCATTTATAAAGTGGATTGGTTATTACCCGAATAGAATATTCGGGTCCAATTTTTATGTCCTATCATTTTTGTTTAGAACATATATACTAAGACTTACTTTCTTTTTGTGAATTTTAATTTAAATTGATTAAACTTTGTGTTCAAATTTGGTATATAAATAAATATACCAAACGGGATTTACCCAACTTTATGGCCCGGTTTGGATGGATTAAACTTTATGGAGGAATGGTTCGTCCTTGGGACGGAATCATAATACTCCACAAGATCTTTAAAATGATATAAAATTTGTTCAAACCAATAAGTGAGGTGAAAGGTATTGGCCTCCAAAAATGAATGCGAATGAGCATTTTGGAACCTTTTTCACCCAGCTTTATCACCAGCTCTTATAACCTTTTTTCAAGTCCAAAAACTGACACTAGCTAGATGTATACACACCCCTCAAAATTACGTTTTGAGGTTTGATCAATCCATTAAACTTTGTTTAAAACTAATTCGAATTTTTTAATTACTCTCTATATATATTTACATGATCAAGGCTCTTTCTTCAGTTACGTCCAACCTAAATTCTTTGTTACCGTCTACGGTCGGTCAATATCTAACATTTCAAAGGCCATCTATATTTTTTGACACTACAAATAGTTTTCTTTGGTTTGCCACCAAATCTTAGACTTTTTAGTTCCATCTTTAGTAAGCTTTTTACGGCATTCTTGATGAGCAAATGTGCCACTTCTTCAATCTAGAAAACTTATTTTCGTTTTGTCTTGGCTTTTGACTTTTAAAAGTCCTTGTTGAATTATGAACTGAAAAGTGATATGAAGAAAAAAAAATATATTTATTTAGTCATTGACTCATTGTGTCTCCAATCCCTTCTCACCTACTCTAATTTCATGAGGTCTACAAAAATACAAAGTTCCAAAACTAAATGTAATTAATACTGTATAGTTATTCCATAAAATTATATGTCCAAATTAAATAAGATTTTCCTAAAATAGAATCTCAAAAAGTGATAAAGTTACGGGTTAGTAGAAAATATAAATTGGAATATTGGTTCATTTGATATATAGTATTTTCGATTTCTTTTCCGGAATATGGAACAAGATGCACAAGAATATTATGGTTGCCATTATATATATATATATATATATATATGGAAAATGTTATATGAACATCATGAAAAACATCCAATTAGACACTTTTTCGTAAAAACGCTCCAAATCAAGATTTGGTTAATGCAAATCTCAATGGTTTCACGACGGGAACACAAATATGCGTCTTGTTTTTTTTTTTCCGAGGTGTATAATGACATGTTTTGAATTTTTAAATTTTACCATAATTTCGAAAACATGTCATTATACCTCTCGGAAAAAAAAACAAGAATATTTGTGTTCCCGTCGTGAAACCATTGAGATTTGCATTAACCAAATCTTGATTTGGAGCGTTTTTACGAAAAAGTGTCTAGTTGGGTGTTTTTCATGATGTTCATATATCCCATATATATATATATATATATATACTCAAATATCGAGGGGACTAATGACGCTATTTTTTATTACGAGCTTATTAGCGACGGCTTTGTGACAGTTTAGTCAATTTGTGACTGCTTTGTGAAAGTTTAGTCAATTTACGACAGGTTTGTGACAGCTTTTGACTATCATTAAATCAAACATTATTTTATAGTGATATATATATATATGGGGAAGGATCCGTACACACATAAAAAAACACATTATGTTTACACATCAATCACAACCCTCCATTTACTAACTTTTAATAGTCAAGATTATGTGTTTATTCTTGTTATTAGATGAACTAATCTTGACCATTAAAAGTTAGTAAATGGAGGGTTGTGATTGATGTGTAAAGATAATGTGTTTTTTTATGTCTGTATAGATCCCCCTATATATATATATATCATATCATACTATATATACAAGTCAACCCAATAAAAATTGAGACTGTCAAATTTTGGCCATGTTTTTCAAAAATTTCCTCACTCTTTTTTACTATTTACTCATTTACATTTATTCAATTCAAAATATAAAAAACACACAAAAATCATGATTTTTTCAAAACAATTATAATGTTATACCAAACAAAATCGTTTTACGTGTATTTTGTATAAAAAAAACGTTATATTACTCACGATTTTTAATTTAATATATTCATTCAATCAATATAGTTTTTAAAAAATTATTTATCCGGATCATATATATACCACGCGTCGCACACGTAACGCGTGGGTAACGATTACTAGTATATATATATATATATACAAACAAATTTTGGATGTTAATTAATTAGTACAATACTATGAAATATGAATGCTAAATAAAAGTGAGAAGTACTAAAATATACATTTCAAACAAACTAAATGGAATATATCGTGTATACGTACAAAAAAAAACTCTGATAAAACATTAACTTTGACTGGGTCACGTAATGCTTCTTAGCAATAATAATATAAATTGACGAAAAGAAATATTGGACAAGTTGTTATTTTTTCTTTATTGATCGGTAAATATTCTTACTCGGAATTACAGTTCTTATTACACTTATGCTCGGTCTGTTTAATTAATCTTAATATTAATCTTTGACTTTATTCTTGATACCCGGTCTTTGATTTGACTTCTATGTGTATACTTTCTAATGAGATGAGCTCTGAAAAGTCTCTGTCTTGTATTCTTTTTTGCTTAGATCTCATGTCCTTTTTCCAGTGCAGTTACTTGACTATAAGTGTCTTAATCTCATCTGTCATCGGTTTTTCAACTGTTGAGACTTTATTAACTGGGTTTGGATGTTTAATTGATAATTGCCCTTATCCTTCCTTAAGTGGATAAAATACTGTTATACTCCGGGACCTATTATAAATGCGTTGGATACCCGTTAATAACTCCAACCCGTTAATAACGCATGAGTCGGTTTATACCTGAATCGGTATATTTGGATCTAAATTTTTATGTTCTATCAGGGTGAATAGCAAAAACTTTCCAATATTAAAATTTGCATGCGTTGTGAAAATAAAGCTGTTTCGATAGTATTCCTTGTTTTTGAAGCGAAAAAGAGACTTGCGGCACATATACTAGTAACTTGTTGTTTTGTTTTCCCTATCATCTTGTGTGAACGTTATCCCTAACCTCACATACTACTTTACCAAATCCCAAAGCAAAAGCAACGGATGTATACCGTATAACATTTATACATGAATGAATAAAATATTTTTATAAAGAGTTTATTTCTACGTAAAAGTTGATATATAAAAAAATGATTAAATAAATGTTCATGTAAATATGTAACAAGGTCAAACACATAAATACAAAACAGTTAGAAAGCCACGAAACTAGCATATTCATGAATTTAAGAAAATTTAACTAAATACATATGTATTTGTAAAATTAAGTACATGTATTTAGAAAGTTGAAAAGTCATCTAAAAGTTTATCTAAAACTTTTTTTTACATGTATTTTAAATCGTCTTAAGTTTAATATAATGACATATATATAATTTTATACATTTATGTAATTTATTCATATATGGAGTCAAATTTATTAAGACGGAACCATAAAAAATCATAAAATATTACAATATAAAGATTATTATTATTTTGAACTACCGCGAATTGGGACCGAGTATTTTTATTACTATAATAAGTTATATACTGTTTATTGCTATAAAGAGGTTACAGTGTGTGTATATATATATACTAGTAATCGTGCCGCCCACGCGTTGCGTGTGTGACACACAATGCAATTAAAATATAAAAAATAAGTGTAGTTATGATACAAATACATGGATAATACAAAAAAAAAAATTATAAGATTTAAAAGAATGTTTGATTGTTAAAGAGGGATACATAGTGTTATTAGTTGTTATTTATTTTTTATTTTTTTATTTGAGCATGGTATTATTGTAATTAATAAAAAAATATAGGGGTATTTTTGGAAAAAAGTGGCTAAATTAGGCAGCCTCATTTGACTTCGGTTGGCTTATTATAATAGAATGATGATAAGTGTAGTTATGATACAAATACATGCATAATAAAAAAAAATTATAAGACTTAAAAGAATGTTTGATTGTTAAAGAGGGACACATAGTGTTATTAGTTGTTATTTATTTTTATTTTTTTTATTTTTTTATTTGAGCATGGTATTATTGTAATTAATAAAAAAGTATAGGGGTATTTTTGGAAAAAAATGGCTAAATTAAACAGACTCATTTGACTTGAATTGGTTTATTATAATAGAATGATATACTAACGAAATAACCTTTGTCACGGAAAGTCTACGAAAGAAAATTAAAGAAACACATTTTCTGAATTTGAATATTTTTTTTGGCCAAGCTGGATTTGAATATTAATATTGAAGCGAAAGGGAAAGGTGAATAAAAGGGGGGTAGGAGTAATGGGTGTGGGTCAAAAACTAATGGACGGCCGCGGCCCTAATTAAATTTGACAAAGTGGAGAAAACGACACATTTAAATAAAGTAATGTAAATCTTGTGATTTTATCGTATTTCTTTTGTCTGGTCACTGTATGGACGGCACAAATTCCCATTTACACATAAATCCATTAAAATAATATATTTTTTAAAATTTTAATTAGTATTTAAGTTTAGTATAGTCTCGGGTTATGTATTTTTGTTTGAGTTTTTATTATGTTCTTAAATTAGTTTTTAATTTATCTTATATATAATAAATAAATTAGTTAGTGAAAACTGAACAATAGTTGCAATGATTTTGAGCTATTTTTAGGATGTACATTTTGATGAGATTTTGAGTTATTTCAATGTTACTATGGTGAAAAAATATTATTTTGGTTTAGTTACAATGATTCAGAGACTCCACTTTGCAGCCGAAAGAGTAATGCATAATTGGCTAACCAATAGTTCAAATTCTTGTGTCGAAAAAGGCCATCTGGTAATTTACCAAACGATATAATTATGAAGCGTTGTCAAAAATTTGGTAGGCGTCGAGGATAATTACAATTAACTTTGAATTCATAGTAAATTTAGGTTTTTTTCCTTACGTATGGTGTCTATTTTACTAGATTTAACTATGTAATTGATTTCTAGTGTAAAAAAAATTGTGCCCCCAAATATAAAATTTCGAATACGTCTCTAATTATTGGTTTAATCCGACCTAATTTTTTACCTAATTTTTTTTGAAATAATGATAAAAATATATACATAAGATAACACTGTTACATGAATACTATTATAAAAGAAACATGCCAGGTTGAATGTGTTAATCAATCTACACTTGTAAAGAAATATCCCAGGTTGAATGTATTATTCTACTGATTCAAATTTGCTCAAGGTTTGATTATGTTATGGGTTTTTCATCTGTATTTGTTTTATTTTATTTTTAAAGTGTTTTTTCAAAAAGATCTGTAAAAATTAATTTTTTATATTTTTTTTGTATTTATTAATATTACTACGTTATAAATTATCAAACAAACAATTAAACATAAAAAAGATATAAAATATCAAAATTTATATATATTTTTAAATAAATACTTTATAAATAAAATAAAATGTTAATTTTAAAAAAACAAATTTTTTTAATGAATAAATATGAAATAAAAAAAGGGTAACATACTAATTTGAACCTATTAATCTACATTTGACGTGCGAAAAGTAAGTAGAAAATAATGAAAAGTAAAAGGAAGGTTCGTTTTCTTTTGACAAATTACATGTACACGTGTCATAAGCTGCGACATCTATTTTCTCCAAATAAAAACAAATAATTTCAAAAGCAATAATAAATTAAGTGGAGCTTGCATATCAATATATCACGTCTACATTACATCGTCTCCGATTTCGTCAACCCTCTCTCTCTCTCTCTCTATATATATATATATACGCAATCATTTCAATATGTACTGCTGTATAATAATATCCCATATTCACAATCATTTCAACAATATGGCGATAAACCCCTCCCCCTTCTCTCTCCTCTTTCTCCCTCTCCTTCTCGCCTCGACCACTATGTCCCTCTCTCTATGCCCCGATTCAGGCCCGGTAGTGGAGACAATCCCATTGCTCTCGTTCCTCGAACGATTGCAGCAAACCGCTCTCGCCACTTTCGGACCTAAAGGATTTGATCCTAAGCTCTACGTAGACCTTTCGATTAAAATGGATTTAAACACCGTCCAGTCCGCTTTTGACGGGTTTAACCGCTCTTTGACTATGGCCGAATTGACTCGGTTTATTAACACGTAAGGCTCAATCAATTGCCTTATTTGTTACTCCAATCAGATTTTAACAATTAGTTTAATATGCTACGAATTATATGCAACTTTGGACTTGTGAAATTGTTTTATCTGAATTGCGGAAATGGAAATTATTAAAATTTAAGCAGATAGTTTAACGTTTAAACCATGTTACTAAGCTTTAAACTTTTTTTATGTCAAGTAACAATTGCACGTAGTTTCAAAGCAGAATAAAGATTAGATTTTACGTTTTAGACACCAATATACACACCCCAAAAGTTTTAAAGTTTTTTATTTCAAGAAACAATTGACCCGGTTTATTAACACGTATGGGTCAATCAATTGCCTTGTTTGTTACTATTAAGTGACAACCTATCAGATTTTAACAATTAGTTTACTATGCTACTCCCTGCGTTGGAATTCAGTATTCTGTTACAAAATTATATGCAACTTTTGACTTGTAAAAATGTTGTATCTGAATTCCGAATATGGGTTGTTAAAATTTAAGCATATAGTTTAACATTTAAACCAAGTTACTAAGTTTTAAAGTTATTTTATTTCAAGTAACAATTGCACGTAGTTTCATAGTAGAAAAGTAAATCGAAACAGAATGAGTATTAGATTTCACGTGTTAGACACCAATATACGCAAAATAAAATAATTAGTCCCCCAGCCCAAAACTCACGGTTTTTTAGACATCAATCGACCCAAAGTTTCTTAATTAGTAAACCAACATGTCGAAATTCACGAGACTTTATAAGTTCAAATTTTAGCATTAGTGTACTTCAATTTAGATTTTATGTAGATTGTTGCATAATACTTTTATTTGATCAAACAATTGGGTTGTAGTTAGTACACTAATGTTGCAATTTTAACAAAATTACACAGCCGTCTTCAATTTTCGGATTTTGTGAACAGTCTCAGTTGTGATGTTTAATAGTAGAATGAGCCATGATGTATTAGATTCCGTAAACTAATAGTTTGGTGAACAAAATTGATAATTTTTCCTTTTAGTTTTGGCCCACGATCTCTGTGTTTATGTTTTGTAGAATAATATGCAATTTTCCTTACCAGGTATCTGAATGGGGCGGGGAAGGATTTGGTGGTAATAGAGCCGAAGGATTATGTGGCAGTTCCGGAAGGGTTTTTGCCAAGGGTGGAGAGCGAGGAGGTGAGAGAATGGGCGCTCGAGGTGCATGCTTTGTGGAAGAATCTGAGTCGAAGAGTGTCGGGAGAGGTGGTGAAGTCACCAGAGAGATATACGTTGCTGCCTTTGCCTGAGGGGGTGGTTATTCCTGGGTCGAGGTTCCGAGAGGTTTATTACTGGGACTCTTATTGGGTTATAAGGTTAGTTGTAGAATTTGTTTTTGTAAAATGTAGTTGTAGATTATGGTATTCTATCATTACTTATAGGAAATGATAACTGAGGGTCGCAGATTTTAAGCTTTGAGATTATTTTTTGTTTTGCTTTTGGATTTGGCTGCTAGTTTTTTTTTTCCCTATCTCAAGAGTGAAGAAATTCAAAAGTTTATTTTGATATGATACTTCTTTATTGTTTGAAATAGAGTAGTTTCTTTTCTTTAGAACTGCAATGAACAAAGTCCTGGAAGCTTTAGAGTTTAGGCTTATGAAATTAATCTTCCACAATGTCTAAAGTTCCCCTTAGGGGTAGTCTTATTTTTGCCGGAGCTTATAAGTTGAAGGAGCATTTTTATGCACAATTTTTTTTAGACAGTTTTTTTTAACCTTTTATGCTTTTGTTGTTGTTTAAACTGTAAGCTTTAAGCATACTTTTATACTGTTTTCTTAAGAAGCTCCTTTCCTAAGCTCAGACTAAACTTATTTTTTGAAGTTGCTGTGAATGGGAAACAAAGTTGACTGAAAAACACTTGATGAACATGCTTTAACGTTAGCTACTGACTAATATTTTTATATATTTACGAGTACTCTGTATGGTTGGGACAACAAACCTGTCAAACATTTCCAATTTGGAATATTACTTTTGCGAATCTTAATTGAGAATTTAAGGAAGTGTTCATTATTCTCCTGATTTGTTGTCTTTATTTGTTTATTAAAGTACCATTTTTTTTTTTAATGTGTGCTCCAACATCTAGTATTTTTGTTTCGTACACAATATTCTAAAATGCATAATATCAGTACTCAATCTGGCAAGAACGAAGGTATGCGTAGAAAAATGAATTGAAATGGATACCCAACTCAAATGTGATGTTATCAGTTTTGCCCTCAAAATCCATAAATGTTTGCTCATTTGCTGGTGTCAACTGCTCTACCCCTGGCGACATCATCACTATCGTTTTTTCAGAATGTAGAATTGTATACTTTCCTATAAATACTAGGGCATATTTCTTGCTACATCACAATCAATGGTGCCAACTCATTTACAAGTCAATGTTTAACTTGGCTACTTGTAAACATCTTTTGAATGGGCCTTATGATTACACCTTACAGGGGATTGCTAGCAAGTAAGATGTACAAGACTGCTAAAGGGATAGTTACTAATCTCATTTCCCTTATAGACAAATATGGACATGTTCTCAATGGTGCCAGGGCATATTACACGAACAGAAGGTAAATTGATGACATGTTTGTGAAATTATATACCATGTTTTTTTTCTTATTTTAATTCAAGTTGTTTCTTTTAATGGGATATGTAGCCAACCTCCACTGTTGAGTTCGATGATTTACAGTATTTATAAGAAAACAGGTGATGTGGACTTGATTAAAGAGTCTCTCCCCGCTTTGCTTAAAGAGCATACCTTCTGGAATTCTGGTACTTAATAAGAATCTTTTCTCTCGTACCTTGATCTATTTTGTGACTTTTTGACAAAGATAGTGGTTTATAAGTTGTAACCTCCAGCATCCCCTTTAACATGGGCCTTTTTGTTTTTATTTTTAAAATTTTCATTATTAACTTTGTCACCGGATTTGAACTATACTAGGAGTACATAATGTGATAATTGAAGATCCTCATGGATACAAGCACAATTTGAGTCGGTATTATGCAATGTGGAACTCCCCTAGGCCTGAATCTTCAACCATCGTAAATTCTTTCTCACCCAGTGATAAATTACGACTAATGATATAAATTTATCTGTACAGAAGTATTTTAAAATAATAAGTGTAATAAGCTAATAAGGAATCTTCCTTTTAATAGGACCAAGACACGGCTTCCGATATTAAGAGTGAATCTGATAAAAAGCGTCTTTACCGTGAAATCGCTTCAACTGCTGAATCCGGGTGGGATTTTAGTACGAGATGGATGAGGTAATAAATGACCCAATTTAAAGAAAGCTATTAAACTGATTACAAGATTATTCGGTGTACAAAGTTGGAATTTCATGATAACCAAATTACAATTAGATCTTTCGTTGGTTTAGTCTTTATCTAGTGATAAAAAGTATAGAAAGAGAAGTCAAAATTGCTCTACTGCAGGATTTTTTTGTTATTTGAGGGAAATACGATGAGTTGGTGTACACATGTAGTATTTTCCCAATATTTTATCATACCTTTTCGATTTAGGATAATGCATGAACAATTTTCTTGATTATAGTGAACTTTTATTTTATTTTTTCATATTTTGTATATTTCCGTCCACTTTCCTCACAAGAATAACTAAAATAAATGAAGTTATCAAATTACCCTTATGCAGGTTCAGTTACTTTACTTTAGTACTCTGTACTTTCATATTTCTTTGAATTTCGTAAACAATTTTTCTATGAACCCAAACACTTGTTCATTATTATTGGAGTACTTCTCATAGTTTAGAACATAATTAGTTTGATACTAATACCATAAATTAGAGAAAAAAATTATAAAATTAATATACAAGACAAAAAAATAAATTATACTTCAAATTATAGACACTTAAAGTCAGCGGCGTATCCTTTAAGGTGCAAGGGGGTCAAGGGCCCCTTTTGGTCCGGAACAAGAATGAAAAATAAATTTCTTTCGATTTATTCATGTATGTGTACATAACCTATTCAAATATGTTACTTTTTTATGTAAACATATTCGAACTTACATTACTAGTCTAGCAGGTAATTCTTGTTTTTAAGTGCTAGAGGTCTTGAGTTGAAACTTTATACCCTCTACGTTTTAATTTCTTTTTCAAGAATTACTCTTATAGAATTTCTTAATATCTGGAATTGGACTTTAGTACACAAAATACACACTAAATTTCAGTGTTTTGTGTAATTCTGCCCCTCCTTGAACTGGACTAAGGATCTGCCCCTGCCTTTAGTTCGTACATTTAATCATGGGATGTAAAAAGCTATAATTCATTGTACCCACTTTGTCATTTTATATTCAATTGTATATAAAAGAGAAATATAAGTATTCGTATAACAATTGTAGCAAAAAAAAATTGCAAAATGATAATGAAAATGAAAAAGAGAATTTCAAAAGAAATCAATAATTGAGTATACGAATCAAGAAAATTGGTAGTATGCTATACTAAATCGAAAAAGGCAATAGTTGAATATATTAAATTTAATTATTCTCTTTTTTAATGGTTCAGTCTAGTTAAGTAAAACCAACTGCAAAAAGAATGATAAAAATGTTCTGTTGCAGGAATTCATCTGATCTTACAACGTTAGCCACAACTTCAGTTATCCCTGTGGATTTAAACACATACTTACTAAAGGTTTGGTTTCAAATCCTGGGGAACCTTGTTTTTATGTTTGTCCGAATTATACTCAAGTTAAGACATCTCTTATCCTTTTCTTTTTAGATGGAACTTGACATATCTTTTTTTGCAAAAATTACTGGAGATTATGACACTGCTGTGCACTTTCACAAAGCTGCTCGAGCACGAAAACGGGCAATAATGTCTATTTTCTGGAATGAGGGGTTAGGACAGTGGCTCGATTACTGGCCTGATACTGAAACCACATGCAAGGTTTTTCCTTTATAGTTGGTTTATGATTAATGCTTTTCCTTATGGTTCATATTTTTTTATATTATATCAAATATTCTAATATGCTTCTATATGATTTAGGATAATCACAAATGGAAGGCCAGCAACCAAAATAGTAACACATTTGCCTCAAACTTCGTTCCTTTGTGGATTGAACTCTTTCACTCAGGTTTGTTAACGGAATTCACTTTCTACAGTTAAAACACTTGGCACTGCCACTATATATAACGAACTCAAAAGATTTCAGTCACTTCAAAGAAGTACAATTAGCAGGAATCACAATTACTTTTTTGAGTTTTTCTAACATCTTAATACTGATTCATACAAAATCTATACTAAGCTTACCTAAACGGCTAAACCTATGGTAATATTTTTATTCAGAAACACATTGGGCCTTTGAGAAATTTAAAGTTGCACTTCACTTCATGTTCGCACCAGCAAGCTTTTTCGTCTTATGATTGAAATTAATATGCAAGCCTAGGATAATTATGCAACGTATTTGTTTGGATTTCACTAGACCTAGAAAATTGATCAGATGTGAACGAGAAGACAGTGAAATGAAAGGGACACTATCACATAGATATGCATCGATGTATAAGATCGACGGTAGATATGATGTCCCACACTGAACCCATGAACTTCAGTATACAAATCTAGGATGTGTGATAGTATTTAAGATACATATATATGTGTATATATAGGCCACATTTACCACACATATATGCAAAAAACAGTCAAATCACATCAAATAATAGTGAAAATATGCTATAAATAATCCGCGTCATTGCAAGTACTCTGCCCTTGATCAAGTTATTAAATTGATCCGTATGGAGAACGTTTCAAGTGTTTTGCCTTTGAACATGTGAAGATGGAGAGGTGGTGGACAAAGCTATGAATAGCCTTAAAAGGTCAGGTCTTGTATGTGCTTTTGGCATTGCAACGTCTCTCACTAACAGTGGACAACAATGGTTAGTTGACCTTCTTGAAACGAACCTGTAAAATTTACACTCATATTAAAATTATCTTTGGCTTCTATTAATTAGTATAAATATTTATAGGGATTTTCCAAATGGCTGGGCCCCATTGCAGCACTTAATTGTTGAAGGCTTAGCAAGGTCTGGTTCGAAGGAAGCAAAACTCATGGCACATGACATAGCTATAAACTGGATCAGAACTAACCATGTCGCTTACGTAAAATCGGGAGCAATGCATGAGAAATATGACGTAGAGAAATGTGGAGAATTCGGAGGTGGTGGTGAATACATCCCCCAGGTCAGGGCTTCTATTTTTTGTGCGTGTCTTTGTATGTGTACAGTGTACACGGATATTTCGGTTTAGTGTATGTATATATCGGTTTCACCTAATTTGTATACGTTTGCTTTGGTGTGTGCAGACAGGGTTTGGGTGGTCGAATGGTGTTGTCTTGGCATTCTTGGAAGAGTTTGGATGGTCGGAAGGTGTAAAGATAGATTGTTAATGTCAATGATTCAAAGTTGAACGTCTTCAAAATAATAACATACTCTTCCTATAAAATATATACATTAGTATTACAATATTTTTTGAGATAAGCTTTCGGCGTAGATGAGGTATAGCGTATGCATACACCATTAGATTGGGAACCACACTGTTGTAAAGGCAAACTTCATAAAACCGATTCAGGTGTAGAAAAGCATGACCATGCTAATAGTTATTGTATCCAGTGACTATGAAATCCCAGTCTTATTTTTCTCTCTGTATTTTCATTACATCTTAATGTAGTAAACGTATTTATTTGTTATTCCAAAGGTATAGGATATTAGGATTATTTTCTGTAGTAAAAGTATTTATTTGTTATTTTAAAGTACGTATTAGATATTAGGATTATCTTAGCAACGTCTTCAGGTATCACTATATCACCGTATGTATGTCGGTAATAGGTATCAATGCTTAAAAGCACTCGTTGATATAGGAGAGGCTTCTAAACCAAATCAGAGAATGTACGAAGAAATTACTCGGAGCGAGCATTTCATAAGTAGCAGATATATTCTTCATTAATTTAACTACCTATAAATTTCAAAGTCTCCTTAAGATGCTCAGGGCCTCACGTACCACATCGAGCACTTCGCTGGTTAGGAATCTCAGTTTCTATAATCAAAACCTTCCCCATGTGATCATTTTAGTAGTGTAGACATACTCATATTCAACTTATTTTATACTAGGATACTGACTTTTTGTACATAAATTAGAGCTTAAACCAACTCTGTTATTTAACGAAATATTGACTGTTGAGTAATTTGCTTCTCTAGAAACAATATGATTCTTGTTGTACAAGACAAAAAGCGTTAAGAGGACTTTCTTATCCACATTTATAACTTATTATCTGTTCTCACTTCTCATATCATTCGTTAAGAACATCTGGCCTCCTAAACTGTGATTATGCGTGTGTATTCTGCAGTATACTCTTTATTATTATTTTTAGGTGTCCTCCATCGTACATCAGCACGGTTGACGACGGCTAGTATTTTACGGCTAGTATTTTAGGACACCCCGGCCAAGTTTGGAGAGTTCTTAAGGTGTGAGACTATATACACAACCAACTTGAATGAATTTGTTAGAAAGATAAAGTGGTTGATATATTTTGGCACAATGGCACTCTATCCAGATATAAGATGGTCCAAGCAGTAGTGAAGTGTTAGTTTTTGGTTACAGTGACTTATATCTCACTGTAATATAAATTATAAGCACAACAACACGGTGACTAGAATTGGTACATCAAGACGGTACTCCAATAATTAACCGAGGTAGTGAGGTTATGCATCTTGATTTTTGATCGTCTCTTTTGTATGAAGGATCGACAGTAAAATGAGATCAAATTTGCAAACATTTAACTCCGATCGATGTGTACTCTCGACTAACACATGGACGTCCGAAATAGAATAATTTGTCTGCTATTGCAATATCTTAACCGCGTCAATATATCCAACAAAATGAAGGCAGGATGAAGGAGTAAACTTGGAACTTGAACAAGACTTGCAGATTGTTGTAACCTGTTGGCCTAAACTTTATCTACTCTTCGTGACACTTCACGGTGCATACAGAGGGAAGCTAAGTGCTGACCATTAGGGCCACGACACCCACCATCAGACTGAAAATATACTTTTTTTTTACATGTATTTTTAATATAAAACTTATGATTTTACACCCTCATTTTTTATACTTGTGTCTTCCGGCTTCACCCCCTGGGTGTTTTACAAGTTTTTTGGTAAGTTAACTACGAACTTGGTTAAGAAAACCAAATTGAGAAAGTATTAGTTTGGTTGTGAGAGAATATTATGATATGAGGTACCGGACCCGCAGAAGAAAAGCACAAGTGCTTTAGAAAAGCTGAAAGATATGTGGGTTTCCATTTTGTTTGGACTTCCACTTATAAAAAAAGGTCCCACCAACTTTTCTAGAAAATATGGCACCAAAACACCGAGCTAGGCAAGTAACTTAATGGAATTCAGAAAAAAACTAATAAAACCTTTTTCTTTCTGTACATTTATTGAACTCTAATGAAACCAATGAAATGTTGATTTACGCTAGAAACTTTCTTGATCTTTGTAAACTGATGAAGTGGGGGTTATTATGCTCTGATAGTATTAATTATGCACGGCGAAGACATTGATTTAGATGGGTGTCAAAATTTATATAAACTATTTAATTAAGTGAAATGAAAAAAATGTGTGGTGTCAAATCATCGTTTTTAACATATTTTAATTAAAATATATGGTCAATAATTTGAAAAATCATAATTTTCAAAATTATGTGGGATGTCGTCGTCCCCGATTGATTATAGTTTAGTAATATGAACTATACGTTTTTCCTCTTAATACCATCAACTATAAACCATGTTAGCATTTGATATAAAACGTAAATATGGTGATGGTTGATGTTACTAAAATGGTGTATACTTGATAATTGATGGTAATAAAATGATGTATAGTTGGTAATAAAATGGTGTATAGTTGATAGTGCCATTCATTTTAATTACGTGTTTGTATAAAATATTAAGAGAGTGTATAGTTAATAACAATTAAAACTTGTAAATTATGCTATAATTAGTTTTTTGTTGGGAGGAAAGAAATGTTTTGTTTCTGCTAGAATAGTTGGATGGATATAGAGATTGTATAAGATACGGAGAATTTAGTATATCTATATATGGAAGGCAATATTTATATAATTATATTACTCTATTAGAAGAGTGGGTATCCAACAATGTAAATGATTTTCTTATTTTTGCAGTGTAAATTAATCCTTACCCTAGTTTTGCTTTATATGGGAAAATTATTTCCCCAAAATTTTGCATGTACTTTGAACCAATCACTAATTTAAGTAGTAATTAATTTACCCTTGAATATTTGTTTACATTATTGAAACAAAGAAAGCCTAAACAATAAAAGGTTGGTTAACGATATTAAACAATAATACCAATAAATTGAATTATTGGAACATCATTTCGAGAGTGATAGTTTTTCCTCCCATTAAAAAGTACAAATTTTGCGACCCATGACATGAAACTATTCCATTTAAATTTTAGTAAGATGCATGTAACGATATTTACAATTTGCATCTGGTCCCTAATTCTATCCCTCGCCTGCCACCTCATTCCATTTAAATGCCCTGACAAAAATAGTTACACCCTAGCTATATACACCTCTCTCTATATATTTACTCACTGTAACCTGCATATTTAGTCTTACTTTCTAGTTTTGATTTATATCACCTGTCACAACCATAGATAATAACACAACCAAATAAATTTGCACAACAAGATAAAATCACACCAACAACAAAAGAATGTTTGAAACGGTTAAGTACTTGACCGGCTCACCCGGACCTAGTGGTTATGGCTCCAAATCCACCGCCGAACAGGTCACCGAGAGCCAACCTGACTTGTCCAATATTACCGTCATCATCACTGGTACGTTGCGTAAATACAAATTTCTGTAACTTGAACAAATGCTAAAACTTTTCATCACTAATGGTTAGATAGTAACAATAAACTTTTTATTTACGGTATGAGTGTCGTCAAATTTTAACAACTGAAAAAGTTTTGTGTTATCTTTTATTCTAGAGCCAAGTTCATATATACAGTTTTTTTCTATATATAAATGAGGAAACATTTTAAAAATATACATAGGTTTGATCGATATATTATCGACATGTGTGATAAGTAACAAAATTTCACCTACTTTTTTTCAGGTGCCACTTCAGGGATTGGCGCGGAGACGGCTCGTGTTTTGGCTAAGCGTGGGGCCCGCCTTGTGCTTCCGGCTAGAAGCTTGAAAGCCGCTGAGGAAACCAAGGCTCGTATCGTGTCGGAGTTTCCAGAATGTGAGATTATCGTAATGCCGCTTGATCTTAGCTCACTCAAATCTGTTCGGAAATTCGTATATGAGTTTCAGTGTATGAATTTGCCACTCAATCTCCTCATGTAAGTAAGATCATGGTTTTTTGAAACCGTTCCCTGCTGGGCGTAAGGATTTCATATATGTGAGCATATTATAGCTAGAGAAAGATTTTTCCTTTGAGACAATTGGACTTCATCCTTGTTCCTTTTTTTATGAGGCACATTGGACTTCATACTTGTTCTTTTTATAATGTAAAATAATAAAAGAGGAAGGCTCATTGTTTTTTTTTTTAAACATCATCAATAATTTGATGGTTTGTAAGAGAAACTGCAGTAAGATGGTTTTTGTTAAAAGTTCATATATTCCTCAAAATATGAATTAAAAACTCAAATGAAGTGCCTGTAAGCTAGGCTTGCTCTTAGGACTTGTTTGATACAAGCGTGTAGTTTTTAAGTTTGGTTTTTAAGTTCTCGTTTAAATGATGACATGTATGCACGTATACGTGCAGTCGTACCTGCTCAGAGGGATTTAAGCATATGTATATTGCCATTTTTTGAATGCTCTAACACTCCTTTAATTTTGTTTATTTCGATGCTACTACCATGATATCTAAACTTCGCAAAGCCAGCATATTATGATAGTAATGTATAAAAACTTGAGTATATAACCACCTATTGAACTTACCCAAAAATCATACCGCTGATACAACGGTTTAGGTGGACCAATCATGTTTAAACGGACATTTTTATTCAAAAACTCAACAAGAGTAAGGTTCTTGAGTTAAATTTTGGTGATAAAAAACATTTTTGCAAAAACTGACCAAACTAGAAGTCATAAATTAGGATGTATGTTTTGTTTGTATTAGAAACAATGCTGGAAGATTCTCCTACGATCACGTAATCACAGAAGACGGAATAGAGATGACATTTGCCACCAATTATTTAGGTAAATAATGATTTCCATAATCACATGCAAAGATGCGCTTGATTCTGAATTATACATTAGCTTCATGATTAGTTTAGAGCTCGATTATGTATATGATATTTTTTTTTTTGGGTCATTATTAGGTCATTTCCTACTCACAAAACTGCTGCTAAATAAATTGACTCAAACTGCAAAAGCGACAGGCGTACAAGGACGTATCGTAAACGTGACATCGGAGATTCACAGCTGGTTCTCAGGCGACATCTTCTGCTATCTCGACCTCATAACTAGAGACAAAAGGTATGATTCATAAATCTAAGGAAAATGTTATAAATGTGGTTAATATCTAATGTTATCTAGCCAAGATAATAATTGGGTTAAAAGTCATATGTCGTATAGTGCATTTATAAAATTTCATCATTTTACAATTATGTACCCTAGAATGAAAAGTAATTTTCCAACATGTACGGACATTAATTATGGTGACTATTTGTCATGCATAAATTTGGATGATCTATCATCATCCAGCGTCTTGTAAGTTGTCACCACACCACCATGTAGTTGAAAGAATCGAGCACATAAAAACAAGGACAACCAAAGTCTAACCAGTTGTGATCAAACTTTGACTTTGTTATTGTTAGTTTTTCTATTAATCAGAACCGAAAGTACATAATATTGTTACTTTCTTCTTCTCAGAGTTTAACAGGCTTTTCTTAACAGAAATTAGACGGAGTCTAATTGGTAGGCGGAGCCTAGTGTCCTAACAGATTAGGCCTGATTAGACGATATTATACCGATTAAGCGGTGATTAAACGAAATTATACGTGCTAGGCGACTAATTTCCATCTAAATTTCGCATTGCTGCCTTTTAGAACATTGTTTTTAATTATTTCAATTAATACAGCCTTACATATCGGTTTTCATGAAAAATATTTAGTTTAAAAGATAATAATACTCGAAAATTACATCTACTTACTTTAATAAGTGGTACCTATGCTCAAAATGTTCCATAATTACAATGGTGAGTCGGCGAGCTTCAAAGAGCATCCATTTTTCTTTTTCCAAGTACTAATGTAGTCCAAACAATGCTGATATCCAGGGCTGACAAAAAACGGAAAAACCGAACCGAATCGAAAAAAATCGAAAAAGACCGAAACCGAAAAACCGAAAAAATTTCGGGTCGGTTTCGATTTTCAGTAAAACCGAACCGAAAAAAACCCGAAAAAGACCGAAAAATAAAAAATAAAACCGAAAAAACCGGTCCGGTTCGGTCCAAACAATAAAAAGACCGAAACCGAAAAAAAACGAACCGAAAAATATGCTCAGTTTCGATTTCGGTTTTGATTTTGCCAAAAACCGAACCGGCTCGAACCGGAAACCAGTCCATATTCATAGAAAATGATTATACAAACAGTTTTTATTTGTGCATTGACTACCCATGCGGATATCATTAATTAAAATCCAGCATTGTCTACACTTTAGCCGTATATATGTTTTGGGAAACGTAGTAGCCAAAAGTGTCACAGACTCGAAATAAATGTGATAGCATCAGATGAATTAGCAGTTTTCATTAATTATTTCAAGATTTTGTTTGACTAAAAATAAACAAACATTTTCAGTTTGACTTGTACTATATTAACATAGTCGTGTGTCTGAATTCTGATATGCAGTTATTATGATTCTACACGTGCGTATGCTCTCTCTAAGCTTGCCAACATTTTGCATACCAAGGAGCTTGCTCACAGGCTCAAGGTTGTTATTTATTACCCCTTTATTTATTATATTTTACTTTTTACTCATAGTTCTTGTGCAAAAATTCATTTTAAACATTTAGTTAAACTACGTATATTTGAGGTTACTTTTATATTTTCTTTTGATGACGAATTAAACATTCATAGAGGGCATACATTAACATCAGAAACAAGAACACCATTTTATTTATTACTTATTATTTTGCTTTTTGTAGAATGAATATGGATTTATAAATCTTATCTATTCTGTTTTGAGCATTTTAGGAAATGAATGCAAACGTTACAGCTAATTGTGTTCATCCTGGGGTCGTCAGGACCAGACTCAATCGTGACCGTGAAGGGTTCATCACAGGTCAGAAATACGCATCAAAAAAGTTAGTAATACATTTATGCATATTTTTATTTCAAACATTGAAGGGCTAAATTCTGCGCTTATGTTATGCAGACCTCGTGTTTTTTTTGTCTTCTAAACTCTTAAAGACGATTCCACAGGTAAGATTTGAAAGTTAACATCACACTTGACACTTCTGTAAAATAAACACCCTTTTTGTTACTCTAGCTACAAACCATTTTAATAACAATAACCCTGCCACCATCATGTATGCATAAATACTTTGTTACTATGGTTGCAACTTGAATGATACAGTCACGTATTTGTTTACGTATTTTTTTAATATAAAAATCATACTTTTGAAATTATATTTTTCTAGGCAGCTGCGACGAGTTGCTATGTTGGGACTCATCGGAAATTAGAAGGTGTAAGTGGAAATTATTTTGTGGACTGTAATGAAAGTTCAACCTCCAAATTGGGTTCTAATGTAAACGAAGCTGCAAAGTTGTGGTCAGCATCGGAGATCATGGTCTCGAGTAATGCAAATTCTGTTTTAACTCGGATCATTAGTTAAGGATATATGCATATACATATAGAAAAATAAAAGAGTGGATTAAACTGTTTCAGAAGTTTGTGTACTGGCTAGTAGTACTGATGAACTTTTATATAGTTAATAGTATCATGAAAAAGCAGTCTAATTGTTGTTTTCGAATCAATGCGATGCTTAAAGTAATAGCCGAGTAGTCATAAAACTTTTAGGCAGTGTTTTGGATTATCTGATGCGGGCTATAAGAGAAATGGATGCCAGTAAAAAGTATGCACGATTATTGAGGTACGATTACAACCTACGAATGTCACTAAAAAATCATTTTATTACTATCTACAAGGTATATGTGCATGCTACCGACAAATAAGTCATATTTAAGTTGTCGAAATCGAATTTTTTAAAAGTTAATCATATAGTTTAAATGTTAAATTATATGAACAAATTATAAAAAATTATATTTTAATAATTTAAGCACGAGATATTTGTCGGTCAAAGTTGTACGTAGATACATAAAACCCTAATATTTTGGGAGGGAGGAAGTATTTGATTTGTAAAAAATCTTGTACAGTAGCTAAATTATCAAAGTAAAAATTCAACAGTTTCATAAAATAGTTCAATTGCTTAACTATGTGACTAAATTTTGTCCAATAATTTGGATACAAGATTTTTGCAAGCTATGTTATAAATTCATGTCAAGAGATTAAGGAGAATGGGTACGTAAAAATAAGTTTTGTAGAAAACGCAAGAAGAACGACCGTTCATCTAAAAGACCCTCATCTCTTTAGTAGGGGAGCTGGTGCCATCTTAATTAAGAGCCATACATAAGAAAAATTCCACTCAGAAATCTCAATTACTATAGAAAGGAATAAATAAATTTCCATCCCATTTCTATATGTAGCCATTACATACATTATTATGTACATCTTTGGAATTCACCTTTTTTTTTATAGCTGCTCCACCATCACTTCTGTCTCAATTGGATAAACATATCTATTACTTTAGCCTTTAGGTGTAGCTCTTATCAAATCGTTTTTTTTTTCTTTATTGTATCATTCCGCACTATTCAATGTTCTAAAAGACGCAAGACGAACTTAGGCGAAATTGGTCACATAACGCTTAATTACCGTCGAGGCTTCGTCTAATTTGCGCCTAATCCGTCTAATCTTATAGGTTTTTAGGCTCCGCCTACTGCTTAGACGTCATCTAATTTGTGTCTAGGCGAGTATTTTAGAAAACCGACACTGTCCAATAGACGACCCATACATTTCTTAGTTACATACTTGCATGCATTTGCCAAATATTGGTAGAGACTTGTATGATGTACAAGGAATATATAAATTACTACAACTACTTAATCTTAAGACAAGCAGTTACAGATATCATATTGCAATCGATTAATTACCCCCTTTTTACCGAAGTTAAAAGCAACAATTCTGGCGAGTAATTTGGTGGCTTGTGATTCCTAAAAATGGATGTATTTCTACAATCATCGGATTTTGAGAATATTTATCCAATAAATTGTCACTTTTAGATCGTACATACTTTATCTTTGGTGCACATGAATCTCCCTTGTTGCACAAAATGACCCTTAACCAAACAAAGAATTGTGTATTTTATTTATTTATAAATTTCAAAATTCCTTAGGAAAAACACTTGTAACTATTTTACCAACAGCAGCTAATAAGCTGGAAATGTAAAAAAGAAAAAAACTATCGCTTTTTAGGCATATGACCTAAGCTAAAAGCCTGATATACACTTAAGTTTCTCTTCACAACAAATCTATAACATCATAACAACAAGAGCTAATTACTTGTTTTTTAGCTAGGCAAAAAATTAAAATTACTCTAGGCATGAATGGGTAATCCGTAGTTGTGGTATGTCCTAATCCGCCCATCACGGCCAGCTGTAACGATTACAAGTCCCCACATGTGAGAGCTGCAAATGCTGTCGCGAGCATCCTTCAGTGCTTGCATTTCCGATCTACCCATTAAGCGCGTTATATATGCATCATTTAGCCTCTCCTCAGGCCAGGTGGCAGCCCCCTTCAGCCAAGACTCCATAATAGACGGATTATTATCACACGGCAAATTCCTTAGGATTGAACTTAGCAGATCATTTCGCGGGTTTGAGAGTGATGACGTAGATTTTGATTTGAAGCCACACCAAGGTACCGATATGGACGAATTATGAGAGAGAAAGCTCTCCCTTGACCCAATGCTCTTTGCTTTTGAAGGACTGCTTGTGATGTTATAGTCCCACACGTTAATATTTGAGTCTTCGGTCCCTGAGACGATGTGTTTCCCATCTTCCGTGAACGACGCTGTCACCTGGCTGCCTGACATCCAAGGGCCTGTAAATCAAATTCATGATATACACATAATCAGAGTTTGAACATACACAATAAGTACTATTTTTATTTCTTAATTTGATGTTTAGAAACTAAATAAATCGTCGACTCAAATACTCACCCTTTAATTTAAATATGACATCAGATCCGGAAAGTATACGAACTTGGGAATCCGCTGAACTGACCAGAACTTTGCTTGAATCACTTGATGAGAACTGAAATGTAAATGAGAAAAATATTATTTACTTCAGAAAAACGCAAAACATGAGAGAAAATAAGGAGAGATCAGGAATATGCATACCTGAAAGCCAGTGATCCTTTTACATGGTAACTTCTTTTTCGCGGGGACAAATATTTGAGTATCAAGTTGCAGTTGATTATCTAAACAATCACAATGGAAAAGAATGTCAATATCCCATTGATAGATTCATTCACCATCATATGATATTATAAAAAGAAATCTTTTACGCAGATGTTAAGGACAAACAAGATATAGGTACCTGTAATGTCATAAAACCGGCAATTTCCATCCATAGAACCTACAATTCCTCTCTGCAGTTATAGATAAACCATACTTATTAATTTCTTTTGATAAAAAAAGGAATGAAAATCAATGGTTTTAATTTAAGTACAAGAAAATAAAATTGAAAAAAATCTCTTTACCTTTCCATCAGGGTAATAGCACACAGCAGTCACAATTTCTCTAATGTCAATCCAGTCAACCACTCGACAACCACTCACTTCCCACACACGTATTTTACCGTCGACCGAACCGCTTATGAAGTAATTCTCATTCACAGGGTTAAACTCAATGCAAGTGACTGCATCGTAAGAAGAAACAAAAATAGTCAAACAAATATATGCAAATATTGAAACTTAAATAAACAAAAAATCTAATTAGAAAAAAGTTCAACAGAATCAGGGGCAGATACTCACCGTAGTTGGTATGACAGAAAACTCGGAGGCATTCATCATTTCCCAATTTCCACAGCCGAACTGTTTTATCAGTTGAGGATGACAAAATACACTACAAAAGTTCAAAGTTAACAAAAGCCAATTTCAGAACATGTGCACATATGCGAACTAAACAGCGACTATTGAAAAAAAGATTAAGGATCACATCATCGTGGTTCGTAATTAATTCATTATGTTTATCGTGTTCTAAATTTTAAACATTATGTTCTCTTTTTCACAAACAATACTTCAGAACGGCAGAGTATAAGACCTTGAGGATCTACATTATCCGTGTGTTATTTCGGCTCTCTAAACAAAAACAAAATTCTGGAACCAGCCAAAGAGTTCTTTAAACTGCTGCGTTTATTCTATTTTCTAGGAACCCAAAGAAAGCAGCGGTTTCAATTGTCAAATTTCAGAACATAAATTTTGGAATCATGACAAGAGACATTCCAAATTATCAGTTTTACCAGTCCTAATTTTTTTGAGTACAAAAAAGGAAATCATATGAAAAAATTGACTTCTTTTATAACTCTTTTGCAGACCAAGAATAGTAAACAAGTCAGCAGACTTGAAGTTTGCTGCATATATAGCAATTTACTGACCTCATTACTTGACCACGATAGAGACAAAACCTCACCACAATGCCCAAGAAACTCACAAAAAGGTTCCTCCGCAATTCGAAAAACCTTGGGAGGAAAAATAATACAACCAGGGTCCTTCGATTTTTGAGAACTCCTCTCTTTAGAATTTTCCTCTTTACCGAACTCAACAGGTACCAACTTCAAATCATGGTTCACCGAAAAATATAAACATGACGGATCAAAACATTCCATATCTAAGTTTCTCTCTCTCTCCTCCTCGACTACCTCCCACACACGGACAACACCATCCTCACCACCACTCGCTAAAAACTTACCACTGGGGCTGAACTTCATTGCCAATATCAAACCTTCGTGTGCACGAAAATCTTGTCCCTCATATAAAGATGACAACTCCTTAAACTTCTTCTTGTGTGAACGAACACGAGTTCTTCGTAAACATGCCCCGTCTTTCGAACTTGTTTCTTCCTTTGAATCTATTGTAACTCTTTTCCGTAATTGTTTAAGCCAATTATTCACATTGTTCTTCCCATTCTTATGAAGCTTCTCCATCTTAATCAACTTATTTGTACCCACTTCACGTAATTTACTAATGATCCCATGTTTACCACTATCGATCTCTGAGTTGATATTCATATCACTAATTTTGTTAACTAAGTTATCTTCAAAATCATAATCAGTCGACAAATCGTCATCTTCAGTGGAGGAGCAAGACATGGACGATCTATTAGAAAAAAGTGAATAATCGGAACTCGAATCTCTTACTAAACCCCCAATATCTGAATTTTTACAGTCAATGTCAATTTTAGTTTCATCAAAAGAAATTGTTCTGCTAGGCTCTTCTTTGGCAATCGGATTTTCTTTTAAGCTTAACCCCATTTGTTCGAAAAACCTACTTTTACGATCATGAACACTTTCGGGTGTTTGGGTCCAAAAATCATAAGATGGATCAGTAGAGACAGGATCAGAAATGCTAATATTGTTCGGGTCATCATTGGAATTATCCGAATCACAATTGGAAACGTAATCAATATCTTTAGGTACATCAAAATATTGTTCTTCATCAGAGTCACTGTGGCTATCCATCATGTAATAAATTCAATCATAAAATACTGCCTACATAAAAACAAATAGAACCCAATTTAACTAGTACAGGATGAAACAGTAAAAAACATAAAAAAACAAAAAAACAAAAACTGGATGCATGTTAAAAAATTTACTCTTATCATTTAATTCAAGGAATACTAAATAATGAAACACGGACTATAAACATATTATATACAGTAAATTTCTTCTAGATGAAAACCCATATAAATAAAATCTAGTTCCACTGTAGACTTGAAATCATTAAATATCTGACTTTAATTCATCATCAAGTCATTCAAGTTAATAACCATAAAAAGAAGTTGAACTTAAAAATAACTATAATTAACATTCCGGTGACAACCAAACAGATCACAACAGAAGTTACTGAAAATACACAATATTACTGGAATTTCACACAACAGGCAAGACAATGTAATATGCCAAAAACTATAAACTTTTTCCTTGTAACACAGACTACAAACACATTTTATACAGTATATTTCTTCTAGATGAAAGACCATGTAAATAAAATCTAGTTCCATTGAAGACTTGAAATCATTAAATGTCTGACTTTTATACATATATAATTAAGTAATTCTAATTAAAAACCATAAATTGAAATTGAACTAAGCAATTATAATTACGATACCGATACCGAAACCGACCAAACAGATCACAACATAACTTACTGAAAATAGACAAGATTACTGGAATTTCCTATGCCAAAAACTATGAACATTTTCCTTGTACAAAAGAATAAAACAAAAAGGTAGAAAAGAGAGAAACCAAATTATGTACTAAGATGAGAAATAAGGACTTACGAGAAGATAATGAGAGAGTTCATAAAAGTGAAAAACATGCAAAGTCTACAATATGATGCTCTCTCCCTGTATATATATATATATATATGTATCTATTTATGCTTATGCAATGTTTATTGTTTTTTAAAACATTAGTCAAGTAAAAAAACAGTGCGTATATAAACAGCGACTTGAACGATGTTTGGATGCCACGCTTTGAAACGGCACCTTGTTTTCAATTATTCGGTGTTTACCGTTTTTAACCTTTTAATTTTCAAATCTTATTTGTTATTTTTTTTACGAATGGTCTTTATAGTTTCTATACACATTCTTTTTGGTACTTATAGGATAAAAAACTGCGAGTTTCGACTATATATTTGTCCCGTGGGCTTGACCATAGTTATTAATTAATGTGTCAGGTTTGTCAAAATATTCTTTTATAGAGTTTTATAGTTTGAGTGAATAACAAATAAGGCATCATTTACAATTCCACCTATAACTGGAATACAAACTAGTGAAAGTTGGATTAGAGACAATAATATCAATTAGGCTCTTTTGTATGTTTAAATATATATATATTTTTTTTTTTGTAGCATTTTGTAATATAGACTTCTCTTTAATGTGGTCCAATTGAACTTTCAAAATAATTGTGAAGAACTAATAGCACAGTTTAACCTCATGCATTGGCGAAGCCAAGATCAGTATATGAGATATGAGGGGGGGCTGGATTTTAAAAAATCAATATGGTAGGCTAAATCGCTATTTTTGTTTTAAAATAAAAAGAAAATAGCGATCCGACTTTGGCTCATGTATGAAAACTTTATAGAAGACTAAACTCTCTACAAAAATAAAATCTTATGATCCGACTTTGGTTTTTATAAATAAAAATAAACTTAATATTGTCATATTCTATATGTTTCTTAGGTCCATCTTATAAAATTTGGCTCTTCATTAGTAAAAACTAACATGATGTATATTGCAAAATATTTATCTCGCTACGTACATTAAGTTTCAGATATGTAAAATATACATCTAATATCGTTTCCGACAATGACTTAAGTTTTGACTTGTGCACGCGCTTTAACTTGCGCATACGAAATGGTTCGTCTTCATAGGCATTTTATTGTTGAAGACAAAACAATTCAGAGTTTAATTAGGTAAACTTCATACATGTAACTTGTATTAACATACACCACATTAAAAAAAAAGGGGGGGGGGAAATGATGGATCTGTACATAAAATTAAGACTTATTTGAAGAAACTCATAATAAAAAACACTTTTAAATATTACGGAGTAATACATAAGTATACCCTCACTCCTCGTTAATACTATGTATATGTATTGCTATATATTCACTCCCCTCACTTACCTTATGTTTCACTAATTGATTCTCAATTAATTTGCACTCATTGTAGTTATATGATGACATTTTTCTTTAACTTTTAATATCTCTCATTATTTTTAACTAATGTGTATTTAAATTTCAATCAAAGTATGTACTTTGATAATTAACTTTGAAACAAAAGACCTTGTATTTTAGTATTGTTTATTTTAATGAGAAAACTATAAGATAAACAAAGACAAATAAATACTCCAATTTAGGTGTACGTGCACAACATATAAAGAGTTTATCAGTCTCTATTTTCTTTCACTTCCTGTTTCGTTCCATTCGCGTTTTAATATAGTGTGGTCTTTAAATTTTATAAACTGACAAAATGGTTTATATTTTCTAGTAAATCAAAAGGTTGTAACATGACAAAGTTTTTTTTGTTGTTTTATGAAAGAAATATGACAAATTTATTGACGGCAAATCTCATAATATTCGCACCAGCGTGAATGATCGTTACAATATCACGTACAAAAATAAGATTGTCGCACTAATTAAATACAAATAAACTGTTGACTATATCGTATCTTTCCAATTTATGGACCGTCATGCCTATACTACATGTGGCAATGAGTGAGTATATGAAAACATATAATATGACAAGGCGGCATGCGGTGTAAGTTTATATATTATTAGTGCATCTTCGACTACAAACAAATGAATAAATATTAGGTGTTACACAAATTTATGGTGCAAAATCTTTATCTTATGGAATGGTTTAAAGAAACTGACGTGGGAGCATTTCTTAAGAAAACATCCATAACTTAACAAATTTTGGAGTATGGGAATTGATGCAATTGCTCTACATATGTGAAAGGTGATGTTGAAATATAAATGAACATAAAATATTCGGTGTCTCAATACTTCAATGTTGAACTCTATTACATTGAAACAAATATTATTACCTTTTACTATATCGATAGGGAATACAAGTTGTTTCACATAAATTTTTCTAGTGATGCTTGTAAAATGAAGGTACAAAAAACAAATGTGACGTCAAATGATTTTACTAACCAAACTTTACGAGTGCGATCTCTGATAATTTCCAAAATTTAGAAATGAAAACTTATTTGATTCTTCTCCATAAACAACTTATGATGGATTTCGTTAAAATTGATTTGTATTATTCAAATTTGATGAAAAGATTTGCATATATAATTCTGAAAAGTGTCTGATTTGCGACAAGAATGTTCTCTACGGATAGATTTTGTTAATTCCGTTGATCGTCTTGACGACGTAAAATTTTGTAAAGAGCTCGAATACTAGTAAAACGGAAAAACTGATCATCAATTGTCTCAAAATAATTTACTTAAAGTGATCTTAATCACAAACCAACATGCTAATTTGTGTGTCCTTAACTTGATTTGTTCATTTGTTCATAATATCTACCTTATCCCACATTTGTTTAGCGTTATCACATCTAAAAAAATTATTATGCTCGCTAGTGGACTAGGCGCAAGTGATAGAGTTTATAACTTGACAATTCAAATAATAAATATCACGTTCTTACTTAGTGAGTTCTTTTATAGCTATATACGTTATGTCTATACTAGTGGCTCTATCATCTTTACTAATACTTATCCATTGATCTATTTCGTGGGTCAAATGAGTATAGTTAGAACCATCAAAGAATAGAGGTTTATATGCCAACTTTGCTTCATTGAAATTATCTATAATGGATCTGAACTCAAATAATCGCTAATTTTTTTAAAAAAACCTAATGAGCTATGGTCTCAATATACTAATTATGGGCCTGGTATTTGATAAACTTTAGGGGGAGGGGGAGAAAAAGGTTTCCTAGCTAAAATTGAAGTGTATTTTTAACACAAGTAATGTGATTCTAAGCTTACCAATTAGTTATACTAAATAGAAAATAAATTTAATCTATGTAAGAAATCAAATAACCAATAATAAAAGAGTTAATATAGCGGAAAAGAGATTGAGGTTCCCCACCCGTCTACGCCATTTCTCTAGATTTTACTTTTCCCGGTATTTAATAAAATATTCACATAATATTACAATCTAACAATCTAACGAGATAATCAACCGATTATATATGCTCACTCTCAACTCTATGTCCTTACTCTTGATACAAGTTAAAACGTACATGTCAACGTGTCAACGACTTTCACTTAATATATGACTATGCATGTGTTTAATCTTAGATTTTTTAGCCACATTTTTACTTAAAAGATTCTATCCAAACATGCACTTACAATTCAACTTATAAGTTTACTCTTACAAATAGAGTATGAAAATAAATCATTTACAATCTAACTATTTTCTTGATGTTTATAGAATTAAAATGATAGTAGACTCGAGAATACTGTCTGAAAAATAAAATATGTGAAGTATAGCCTTTAACCTTGATTTTCTTAATTGAGATGACTTGGGTTATGTTTTTGATAATTTAGAAACGAGATAGAGTAGTGTCAGGCATGCGAAATGGAGTTTCGTACCAGTATCGATCACATACACAAGACCGACACGACACTTTTAGCTTTTTTTAGAGTGTCCGTGCATCATTTTTTTTCCTTTTGCTAAAACTTGTATCTAGTCAAGTACCATGATAATAATATTTTTTGTTGTATAACAAACAATTTCTATTTTCTGCAAATTCACATAATCATTTTTTTTGCTTCCCCATTTTTACTAATTAATATTTCGGACTTCATAGATGACGGACTAACATGAGAAAAAGCAAGTGTGTGGTGTGCCAACGGAAGCTACAGTGGCCCTTTTTACTTTTATTCTCATAAATATGAAAAACAATACTTATGTTAAGTAAACTTTTTATTACGGAGTAGTTTACTTTTAATAAATGTAAGCTTAAAAATAGACTACCAATAAAAAATTAGACTATCAAACAAACAGAATATTTTGCTTGTTTAATTATGGAGTTATGCTATATCCGATGACACGTGACAATGCTAGTCATTTTTTTTGATATCAAACAAACATAATATTTTCCTTGTTTAATTATGGAGTTATGCCGTAGCAAACGCACAAAACTTATTTAAAAAGTCTATCCGATGACATGTGACAATGCTAGTCATTTTTTTTAACACGTATCAAAAAAATGACACTACTACTAAGAAAAAAGAGTCATGTCATTCTCAACATTAATTACTATATTAATTATTCTACTTATTCATTTATACATATCGTTTATTTATATTTCTATTAAAAAACTTGTGGTCAAATTTTGACATTAACGTTTGAATAAAAAAAATAGAAGATGACAGTAAAAGTCACGCCACGTAATTAAAACTCAACCTAAAAAAACTCAAATAAAAATATACTATAACCCTAGTTGAGTCTACCCTAAATTTAAATAATAATTAAAATAAAAAAATTTGTTCAATATAAAAATACAACCCATTAAAAATGCAAATAAAAATATAATAGAACTCTACTTGAATGTATCAAAAATTTAAATATTAATTAAAAATAAAAAAAATTATTAAATTTAATATTAATAAAAATTAAAATTTTTGATGAGCTGGATATGTCATGTAATGTGGTTGGTTTTTTAAATAGAAAAAATATATGATAACAAATATTTTATGATTACAAGTAGAGTTAATCAAAAGTAGATGGCTTAATTATGAAAGGCCAAGAGAACAACATTTAATAAAGAACACTGAATCCAACTTTTTACAAACCTAGATCTAGACGTCTCTTCCTATGATATGAACTTAAGTACACTACTTAATAAATAGACAAGAGAAAATGTTTTTGGGACTCGAAACAAAAGCACTCATAAAACTCCCTAATTTAGTCTATTAATTTAGAGAGAAAAAAATGCATGGGGCCACTTGTAAGAAAGAGTTTATCTGGGATCTAGTGCTGATTGATGGCATTCCCACACTGAAATTTCTCCAAGGATTTTCTAGAATATTTTGTTCTGTTATTATACTAAGAGAACAAAATATAACTCCAGAAAAGTTAAATAAATTCCTTCTTTCCGTCTTTTTTATTGAAAGAAAATGTTACCCTAGGAGCTTACTCATACATACACTGTATAAACGGACACCAAACCCACTGAACTTTTGCTAAAATATTCGATATTTTATTCTTCCACTAGTAATTTAAAACAAATACATGCCTAAAGCATATTTTAAGCAGAGCCATCTCAAACACTCCTTCTCTCTTCTCCCCTTTTTAGCCATGAATACAACTCAATGGCCGCAGGTAGATGTTAAATAATGTACTTAATTTCTGCTAATTCACGCCTTTTTTTCTATCATTTCTTGAGATTTATATAGCGTGGTGTTATTCGATTTTATACTTTCTCACGAGCTTGTCTAAAAGGCACCATTTTGAAAGATGATGTTGTTTATGGATAGTGCTAGCTAAAGCCCCCCTTTTCATTTCATGTTTTTTTCTTTTCACTTTTTCATTCATTTGATCATCAAGAATACTTTATTTTTCATTTTCTTTGTGTTATAAAGCGTTAGAAAATATCATAAATGTTATTACTAGCTATTATTCCTTTGTTTGCTTATATAGTTCGAAAAGTGTATTAAAGCTAGGATGAGTTTTGGTTTGTGTTGTATATTTATAACTTTACTTAAGTTAGTTTTTGCTTTTATGTCCCCTTGGCTCCTCTAATTCCAATTTTATTATCTCTTATTTGTTATAGAGTGATGAAAAATGAATCAAATGAAAGACACAAATCTTGTGAGAAATCAATTCTTGTTGAGTATATTGCATTTTATTTCTTCTTCAATCTTATTTATGATAACAGGTTAGGATTCTATCTAATAGCATGTGATTGGTATAATCATTTTTTTTTGTTCAGATGCTGGTTTGATTTTTGTTATATATATCGTCTATCTCTTTTAATCTCCAATCATAGCTTAAATTTTAATTTCGGCCTCAAAAATCTTTTCCTCAGGTTTTTACTTAGTTGTTGCATGACCTTTTTAACGTTCTTTTTATACAGTTGATGTGGCTTACTTGTTTGTCGTTCCTAAGATCTCTCTTTTATCATACCAAAAATTAGCTCTAGTTTCCGTTTTTTATTTATTTTATGTTAGTCTCTTCATCGAATTTTGGTTTTTCATAATTAATTGAATATGAATCACTGATAATAGGAGATGGTGGTAAAGCCAATGAATGAGATCATATTACAAAACACAAGCTCAAACCCCACGTCACTGGAGAAAAAATCTAGGCCTCAAAAAGAACAAGACATGAATTGTCCAAGGTGCAACTCAGCAAACATCAAGTTTTGTTACTACAATAATTATAGTCTCACACAACCGAGGTACTTTTGCAAAGGTTGTAGAAGGTATTGGACAGAAGGTGGAACTTTGAGAAACATCCCATTTGGGGGAGGCTCGAGAAAGAACAAGCGATCATCTTCATCTTCTATATCACCCTCTTCAACTAACTCATCAAAGAAAGTTCAACTATTCCCTAAAAGTAGTGAGGGACAAGATCTCCACTTGGGTTTCTCTGATTCCTTCACTTTTTCTCAACTCATTCAAGTGCCAAAATTTGAAAATACAACCAAGGAAAACCTTGAAGGGGGGATTGGTTCAAGTTCAAGGGGGTTTAGTTCCTTCATGCCTATGCCTTTTTGTGACCCTAGTGTTATGTTTCCAAATGGTTTCTCTATGCAAAATGAGTTCAAACCTTCACTTGGCTTTTCTCTTAATGGCTTTGGGGGAAATGGTGAGTTCGAAAATCTTGAAGCTGGGAATGATAATACTAATGGGAGGGTTCTTTTTCCGTTTGAAGATTTGAAGCAAATTCCGAATAATAATACTTCTGGTACGAGTCAAGATAGGGAGCATCTTGATTCGACGGGGTATTGGAGTGGAGTATTGGGAAGTGAATCATGGTATAGATAAAATTTTAGTCTTTTCATGGGTTTTTACTTTTTGAAATTTGATTCTAAGTACCTTATACCGTCTTGTTTTTCTTTCTTTTTTCTGTGTGGGTTTTTTAAGATGGGTTACTTGTTGTATTTCGTCGGAACTAACAAGTTGGGGATTGGTTTTCTCTTTTTCTCAACTTTTCGTTGTTAGTGTGGTTAATTAAACCTTAGCTTGGCATTTGGTACTACCAAACCTTCTTTTCTACCGGTCATAATGTTTGTATCTTTGATAAGTGCATGTAGTACAGAAATTATAAACTAATAGTGTTGTTGTAGAACTGGCAAAGTTGTCGTTGATATTTAAATTATGTACATTTCGTCTACAAAAAAGGTTCTTTGGTTTTCAAGCTTTTCCACAACCATGTTATCATTAGCCAGTTGTAGATTCATTAAATCAATAGTTTGTTGTTAGGAACAAGGTTCTAAGAAAAAAATACTCTGTGAATAACATGAGTAAGAAAAAACGAGTGAAACTACAAGGGAACTCGGCACCACATCTAAAGTATTATCTTTTTTAGTTTTGTCTGGTAAGATTGTTGTCATCATCTCGTTCTCAAATTTAGTGCTAGTAATAAATATCTTTATTATTTAATCCATACCTCTCTGTATGTATAATCATAACGTAGTTGTTTAAATATCTGTTAACTGTTTAATGTACTGATTAAGGTAGGACAGTAAAGCTAGAAAGTGTTGCGGGATCATGTGTGTTATCAAAATTGGATATAGCTAGTTAAAAGAGAAAGATATATATAGCTAGGGTTTCTTGTCTCATGATACCATCACATGCCACTGTAGTAAAGCAGTCCTCAACAAGGCAAGTACTCTTACAATTGCATATAAAGTTTATAAGTAGAATTGCATATAAAGCCAAACAAGTTACATTTTTCAACGTATACTTGGTGAATTACCAATTACGGTCAAAATGTGAATTTACCTGCCTCAAACCAGACGAATTACAGCCTTAGATAGAACAAATTTACTCAAATTCAAATGGTTAAGTTTTTATCAGTTTTTCGATTTTTTCATATATACTCGTAAAAAAAACATCCGATTTTTTTTGTAAGTCGGTGTATTATTATATCTGTTGGCCCGCGTGCTAACCTTAGAGGGGGGGTGAATAAGGTTTTGGCGATTTTCGCCTAATTAAAATTCTAAGCAACTAACCACCCAACTAATGCAATTCTAAACTTAAGCGTTATAACAAGAGTTAAAGAATTGCTAGAATTACTTAACGCAAACAAGAAAATAAGCAATAAAATAAGTTGCGTAAAGTAAAAGTAAGGGAAAGGAATTGACACCGCGATTTATAGAGGTTCGGCAAACGCGCCTACGTCCTCTCCTCGGTACTACCGAGTATTTCACTAAAAATCTTCTTGCGGATATTACAAATCCTATTTAGCTCAATCAATCGATTGACTCACCCTCTACCCGAGGTTCCTAACTCTTGATACAAGTGCAAGCGTACACGTCTAATGAGTCAACGACTCCCCCTCAATTTATGAGTACCCGAATGAAAAACCTAGAGCTTTTAAGCTTCACTTGCTTACAAAGCCTCTACCCGTTCACTCGCTCACAATTGAGTTTATAAAACACTCGATACAAATTTTTTGTTACGAAACGTAACTACACTCACTATTCTAATTGCTTCTTAAAAAGCTAATTGGTGAGTTGTTGATGAAGATCGAGCTTGAATCTCTTTCTCTTTGATTTTCCTCTTTCTCGAATATATATACACCAAAATGGCGATATTAGGGTTTTTAATTGAGAGAGGTTTTAAGGATGATGATTGTTAAGCTTGGTGAGTTTGGAGAGAGATTTTAGGAGGTTTTAAATAACAGCAAAGTCTGTTTTTCTGGGTTATGACCGTTGAGCGTTTTAACAGCTATTTTCCAGAATAAGCTGAAAAGCTGTTTTCGAAAACTGCAGAAAACGATCGGTCGTTTTCTACAGTCGATCGGTCGTTTTCAGACAGACGATCGGTCGTTTTCTGAAAACGATCGGTCGTTTTTATACTGGACTCACTGGAAGAAATTGGATCAAAAACGATCGGTCGTTTTTGTCCAGTCGATCGGTCGACTGTAATCCTGGTCCCGTAAATCTTCGAATGCTCATAACTCCTTCGTTTAAGCTCCGATTTTGGTTCCGCTTGAACCTATGGCTTCGTTATCGAATGCTCTATCATTTAACGACCTGAAATATACGTTTTCTATTTTTGGACAAGACAAGCATTATATCATCGAAATCGTAAAATCATTAAACGCATAATCAAAGTAATAATCAAAATCATTATTGAACTCATGTTCAACAATATCTCTAGAGTGTTTTTTCAAAAAAAAACTCTAAGTTTTGACCTTTTGTATTTTTTTATGTTTAATTGTTTGTTTGATAATTTATAAGGTAGTAATATTAATAAATAAAAAAAATATACATAAAAGGTTAAATTTTACAGATTTTTTTGAACAAACAATTTAGAAATAAAACAGTACGTTGATTTACAAATAAAAAAATTACAAAGACATGAAAAAACATAAAACCTGACAACCATTCTAACTTGAGAAAATTTGAACCCAACCTCAGAACATTATGAGAGAATATAAATAGTATCTATCAACTATTTTACATGTTGGTTTCGAGTAATGTTGCATACATCAGTTCCTTTAACCCGTTGGCTATTTCAGAGCATCATGTGATTTGTAGCTGTTTCCAACAATAATTAAAGGAACATTTTACTGTTTATGAAATCTATTAGTTCATCTTCCATCTCTCCTTACCCGATTTAAAATTTTGATTTATTTTTAAATTTAAAGTTAAAACTTAAAACATTGATTGTTAATTTCCAAACTACAAGAGACAGATTATAATTGCCTAAAACATCTAAAGTTAAGTTTAACGCTTTCCATCCAAAAACTACCGCATATCACTAAACCAGCAACATTAATAAACAAGGATCGTAAGCCGGGTCTTTTAAAAAAAAACCGGTACGACCCCATTTGGAGAAGGCTTTTATATCGTTTTTAATTTATTGGTCACTTTAATCTTCAAACACAAAATTAAATACCACTTCCTCGGTTACAATTTACTTGCACATTATGAAAAACAAAACTATTTAACAAAAGTGAACATCACATTTTACTTCTACCAAACTTCCAAACCTAGTGTTACTTTTATTTGATTCATAATCACTTTTACTATTATATGGTGAACCCGAGTCCAAATCTTCTACCACATATTCTCTATCCCCTTCAGTACCTCATTGTTTATTTTATTCAAAAAAATTTTTCTAAAAAACTTGAAAAAAATTGTACAATTACTATAATACGTATATCAATACATTCCAATAATTAATTTTTTAAAAAAATCCACACGCAATTTATTTTGGAATAAATATATAAATTATTGTAAATTAAACATTAAATCGTAGATAATTATCTAAAACAATATTATGCCCAAATATTTTAAAATTTGAATACAATATAATATAAAAGCTTATAAATTTACGGAACAAGTTGTGAAAATTTAAAATTTGAGTGAAAATAAAAAATGGGGCACGAAATGGGATAGAGAATAGGAGATAAAAAATTTGGACTCGATGAACCCATGTAATAAACAAATATTTAGAGTACAAAAGTAATACGGTAAAAATGCATAAACACTTTGTAGGATTTTAGAAAACCTACAATTAAATTATAAAAGAAGATATCCCTAATGGCTAAACCCATAATTTAGGTGACTGAAAAAACAGGTACGAATAGTATGCTAGTAGGTTAGAGTAAATAGCGAAACTAAATCTAAGAAAAACCTCACCATTGATAAACCCAGACCGTATTATAGAGAGAGAAAGCTTAATCTCTCACCAATGTCGACGACGGAGATCACCAACGACGCGGCGGCGGTAAAATCAAAACTCGAAACACGAATAATCGAAGCTCACACAACTCAACTAGACTTAATCTCCTCTCTTCAAACCCTAATCCCTGAGCTCATCCCTTCCCTCTCTCTCTCTCTACAAGTCTCCTCCAATTTCAACCACAATCGCCCCTTCGATCCCATCCCTATTAACCCTAATCCCATTCTCCCTACCCGTAAACGCCCCCTCCCTCTCTCTACCACCTCCCTCTCTCTAAAACCCCCTCCCTCTCCCGGTCTTGGTGTAACCCCTCTACACCCCTCTGATGACCCATCAAGTGTTCTTTTAATTGTGCGTTCGATGTTGGCGGTTTGTTTGTTAGAAAGGGTGCCGTTTGCACCGATAGATTCTTCCACTCTGCTTAGGAAGATGGAGAATGACCAGGGTTTGACGGAGGCCGAGAGGAGTTTTTTACGAGGGTCTGATCCCGGACCGATTTTGGTTGTGGAGATGGCGTTGAGGGCGATGGCGGAGGATAACGGTGGTGTCGAGGTGGAGGAGTTTGAGGTGACGGGTCGGTCTAGGGTTATGGTCATGGGGATCGATCGGACTAAGTTGCTTAAGGAGCTTCCCGAGAGTAAGCAGGTGCGAGAGAATCATTATTGATTCGTAGATAAAAACATGCTTAGTTTCCAATTGGGTCTTGTTTTGTTGTGTTTTTTGTAATGTGTTGTCTAGAACTAGAGTGAAAAGAGTTTTGTGATCAGTTCGGAAATGATTGTGGGATATAATATGTGGAAATTTAGTATAGAGCTTAAGGAGTTGCCCGAGAGTAAGCAGGTGGGTTGGAGAATCATTGAATACTACGGAGAAACTTACTTAGGGTCCGTTTGGCATCATCTTGTTTGGTCAAAAGTCAGCTTTTAGAAAGCAACTGTTAAAAATTCGGTTACTACGTTTGGTAACAGATTTTAGAAACTAGATTCATTAAGATTTGCGTTTGGTTTTGGATTTTAGCTTTTTTGCTAATTCATTCAAATTGACCAAATCATCCATTTTTTAAAGATAATTTAGCTTTTCATACATGGCTAATCTTTTAGCATGTAAGTTCCCCTGAATGCCGAGTGTATTTTTGTGAAGAACGTTAAAAAAAAAAATTGAAAATTATTGATTACTACGTAAAAACATACTTATTGCTGAATTGGGTCTTGTTTTTGTTGTGTGTTTTTACGTGTGGTCGAGAACTAGAGTGAAAAGAATTTTTTGGTTAGTTAGGAAATGATTGTGGGATTTAACATGTGAAAATTTAGTATAGAGCTTTACTAAATTTATTAATCGTGGGCCTGAATACTTGTTCACTACTTTAAATTCCAAATCCTCATTTTGTGGGTATCTTGATTCTTTCCGTGAATTTGAGAGTATTCGTGTCAATATATTAAAAAGAATCAAGATACCCACAAAATGAGGATTCGGTTCGACGTTTTTTTTGTTGTTGTTTGTGTATTTTAATCAGAAAATGCTAGTGGGAATATTGGAGTGGATTGGCTATATATCAGTATGATTTATTGTTGAGTTGGGTCCTGTTTTGTTGTGTGTTTTGATGTTTTGTCTAGAATTAGAGTAAAAAGAATTTGGTCATTTGTTGGACATAATTTGTGAAATTTTGGTATAGAGCTCATCAAGTCCTATTTAAGATTTGTTACATATAGTGTAGCATCATTGAGCGTCAAAGTTGAAAACAAAGAGTAGTAGCATCATGTAGCATATGTAGTAAATCTTTAAAACTGTTTTAGAATTTGAGTTTTCTTTAATTAAGTACCAATAGTATGTACCTTTTCATATTTTCCCTAAGCAGATCGAGGGTCATAGTGGTTTTGATGATCGGGTGAAGGGAGTTGTGGGCCAGTTTCCTAGGCCCGATATGTGGATGGGCCCACCAGGCCCGATGAGGGGTGGGCCAAGGATGATGATGATGATGGGGGGTCGAGGGATGGGGATGGGAATGGGGGTGCCGAGGCCACCTCCGATTTGCGGGCAAAGTGCGAGTTTTGTGAAGCCGAGGACTGAAGAGGACGATATGAAAGATGTGGAGGATATATTGAATAAGAAGTCGTTTAAGGAGGAGCAGCAGTCGAAGCAGGGGGAGGAGCTTCTTGATCTTATTCGCCGGCCTACTGCCAAGGCAATTGCTGTTGCTTCCAAGGTATTTTTTTTAAACAAAATTTTAATATAAGAATTTGGTTAATATTCAGTTTTATGCAACGATTGTATGTTTTGATATTAATTGCATTCTGTTTCAGTTTAAAACCAAAGGCGGGTCTCAAGTGAAGGAGTATTGTACGGCCTTGACGAAAGAAGATTGTAGACGCCAAACCGGTTCCTATATCGCGTGTGAGAAGGTGTGTAAGGAGTAAATATTGTACTTTTCTTATTTGCTTGGTAAATTAGTAGATACAAGAAACATAGAAGTAATTGATATATGAGTTGACCTACCTAGTTAGGGTTGTTATCTTTGACGTATCAACTGATGAATTTCAGTGAAATAAAATTTACTTGGACCTTTTTTTCTTCTTCGTCTTCTTCTTTTCTGATAGCTAATAGAGATATAGAAGGTATCCTTTACTTCCTAGGATTTGAATTTTTTTTATTATTGGTTGGTAGTTATTGGTCCATGACTACCATGATCCGAGTCCATATTAGCATTGCTCCAAGACATTTATATCATGATCTGAATACTTGTTCACTACGTAAAATTTCAAATCCTCATTTTGTGGGCATATTAGATCTTTCTTGAATTTCAGTCGATACGTCTGGGTAGATTTAGTTCTCCTGTATTGAAAGCAACACATTGAATTTTTGTTCACGACCAGCATCAAATTCATATAGAAATTAAATCTAGAAATCCGTATTAACCTTAGTTTAACTGAGTTTTACTGACTCGGCTCTTTTAATGACTATCAGAAGTTATTTGGTTGAGATTTTTACTATACAGGATCTTTGTTTACAAAAGAAATCTAAATCCAGTAACCCATAAATCTATAATTCAGTATCAACCTCAGAAGACTGTAGGCGCCAAACCGGCTCTTCTTTTGTGTTTGAGATGGTTAGTAGCAACTAGTGTATTATATGGATTTGTTTAGTAATTTGGTTTTAATTATGGCATTCTTGCAGTTGTACTTATGATTCTTGATCAAATATCTTTTACTTGACTTTTTTACTTCACCATGCACCTAGTTTGATTTGCACTGATTTATAGTCATGTAGAAAACGTATTGTAGTTTGGTGTATGTGTGCATTTATGACGGCAGTCATCTTCAGTTCATTAATTGTTGTGATGTATAAAGTAGGAGTTTATTTGGCAATAGCTAGAGGAGAAGTGGACTCTTCAGCTTGTCTGCTTATGTTCTTTACTCCCAGTCATTTGAATATTTGTGCTTAATACTAGTTGGTAGTTGTTTGGTCCCGAAAACCATGGATCAATTCCATATTGACATTGCACCAAGACATTTGAATCATGGACTTAATTTTTTTTTTAATCGTGGACTTGAATACTTGTTCACTACTTTAAATTCCAAATCCTCATTTTGTGGGTATCTTGATTCTTTCCGTGAATTTGAGAGTGCGTGTCAATATATTATGTTTTTCTATAAAATTCGTACTCAACTTTATATATTAGGGGTTCAAGACTCGGCCCTTTTATTGAGACTACTTGAAATTACTGGACTGATTTTTTTGTAAAGAGAATTTTTAATGTTTTTTTTACTGTGCTCAGGTTCATTTTCGACGTATAATTGCTCTACATACTGACATGAACTTGGGGGATTGTTCCTTTCTAGATACTTGCCGACACATGAAGGTAACCTTATTAAACTGTGAGCATGTACCCTTAGACAACTTATCTTCAGAAACTGATCATATTTATTTTCAATCACAGACATGCAAATACGTACACTATGAGCTTGATAATTCCCAAGATATCACCCCGATGATGATGGCTGGTGCTCTTGGTCCCCCGAGATCCCTAAAACCTCAACGTGCTGAATATTGTTCAGAAATTGAGCTTGGTGAACCGCAATGGATTAATTGTGATATTCGCAATTTTAGGATGGATATATTAGGTCAATTTGGTGTTATAATGGCGGATCCACCGTGGGATATACACATGGAACTGCCTTATGGGACGATGGCTGATGATGAGATGCGTACTCTTAATGTTCCTGCCCTTCAGACCGATGGGCTCATATTCCTTTGGGTAACAGGGCGTGCAATGGAGCTTGGACGAGAATGGTATGGCCTCATATTCTTTAATTGGGTGTTATTAGGGTAAAAAGCAAATAACCGTCATTTACTATAGGAAGTGTGCAAAAGAACCCCATGTACTTTCACTAATTGCAACCAACTTCATATATTTCTTCTTTTTGAAATGAACCCCCTTGTCCAAATGTTAAATTACACAAGTTTACGTTTATATGTCCATTTTGGATTTATTTTCCTCTTATACATGAACTTTATCAACATATACTCATATTAAAAAAAATTAGAGTTCTATGAGGAAAGAAGCAGAAGTATTTTTGCAAGGATTTGGTGTCCCGTTGTATTCTTTCGCTTGTGGTGTAAAGACATCCTGGAATTACTGAAACTAAAAAATAGCTGTCCAGAACCAATAATTAAGCGCTCCATTTTTAAGATTGGACATAGGGTTGATTACAAAACTTAGCTAGTAGATGGAGGTTAATTTCATGTTCCCGAAATACATGAGAGTCGTCTGCTAACCCATAGTACCCAATTACTACCCATTTTATTGTATTCTTGTCAATTATGTTAGACAGTATAACTTATGCAAACTCGTGTGTATTTTTTTCTTTTGGAAGTTATGCTATATATATTTTTCTTGCAAGCAAACTAAAAACTTAAATACATTGGTATCATGTTTCTTATGAATTAAGCTTTGTAGCTAAAGCTATATTCTATAACTGCAACTGTAGGCCATCTCTCGAAGAGAACTCGATTTTCTAGTATCTTTATTATTGTGTTGATTTTCCAATGTGGAGGGTTACTGTTTTACTTATAAATATTTGCATCTGACATAGCTAGAATCAGTTTTCATCATAACGTAATGTAAACTCCTTAGACAGCATGGAATCTCAGTGGTTATAGAAAAACAGAAGAGAAAAACACTGGTACTGTCTGTGACAATTAGCCTACTAGTAAACAACAACAAAAATGGTTACTCTGTGCAGTTTAGAACATTGGGGATACAAGCGTTGCGAGGAGATTATATGGGTGAAGACCAACCAACTTCAGCGGATAATAAGAACAGGAAGGACAGGGCATTGGCTCAATCACAGTAAAGAACATTGCTTAGTTGGAATAAAGGGTGACCCTTTAGTTAATAGGAATATTGATACTGATGTCCTTGTTGCTGAGGTCCGAGAAACAAGTCGTAAGCCTGACGAGGTAGCCACTTAACTTTTTACCTTTTTTGTTCATCCCATTTTACATGGTTAGACTTTTATCTGATTGATTATGTTGGGAACTTTGTGTATTAAAGTTGATTTCATTATGTATGGTTGCCCTTCTGCAGATGTACCCCTTGCTAGAACGGATAAGTCCAAGGACAAGAAAACTCGAGTTGTTTGCTCGTATGCACAACACTCAAGCAGGGTATGGTTTCTGAATCTACAATGATTGTTGTTTCTAAGATATTTTAGAATCATTTACCAAAAAAATATGTTCCGTTTTGTGGCTGAAGTTTCTATCAACTTTTTATGTTTCAAGTGATAATCTGGATATAATATTTTCGTCCTACCTTTTCTTTCTTTTTTGTCTTGATTTATCATATAATATTGCTATATTTTCTTTTTTCAGGTGGATGTCAATGGGCAATCAACTTAGCGGGGTACGATTAGTAGACGAGGGACTCCGTGCTAGGTTTAAGGCTGCTTACCCCGAAGTAGAAGTCCAACCTGCATCTCCACCGAGAGCTTCAACCATGGAAGCAGAATTCAACAATAATGATAGTAACAATGTTGCTCAAACTAAAAGTCCGTTTGCACCTGTTGAGTCGAAGACCCCTTTAACTGAACAAAAGCCGATGAACATAGATATTGAGACGACAAGTTAATTTGCCAAGCTACGTAAGTTTTTCCCGATCTGGATGTAGTGGTGCTAATTTATTTATTTTTAGTTGCTTTAAGCCTTGTAGTAAAACTGAAGAAAAGTTTTTGCCAGTGGATTTGTCCCACTCTTCTGGGCTTGGTTGTAATTTCCCAATCTTTTAATTGATAATTCCAGAAAGGTTGTAATTTGTAACTTAGTGCAGCAATAGAATTATATTTTTCAGAAATAGCACTATATATTGTATTGTCATTCCAGTGTAATTGCTATATGCATGCTGGAGTTGCCACAAAGTTTGCAACTTTTGCCGGTTGTTTGTGGGTAAGGTTAATGTTTTTTTTGGGTTGTACTAGTGTTATTAGAAAGATGACTCGACAGCATAGCTTCTCTGTGATTCCTATTGTTCAACGTTTGCTGGCCTCAGGCAAACATATTGAAACGCCAAATTTTCTGCTCCAATTCGATTATGGTAAAATCTACAAAAATGTCAAGCATAAAGAAGTATTTGATAAAAGCATAGGAAAGAAAATGATGCTCAAATATGTTCACTGATTTGCCTAGGCATGGGATTTTGTCAATTATTCTGGTCTGAATCGGCTTTTAGCTCCACAAAAGATATAACTTATCGTAATGTCTATGAGCTCCCCCTCCACTGGAAGATAACACCTTAAATAGCTTAGCAGCGGCGTATCTGCTGACAAAGCTTCTAATCGTCTAGAAACAACACTTGTAAGACTTGACAACTTTCTCATTAAAACAAAAACAAAAGATTTGACGACTTTCTCACAAATTATCAGGAAATACTGTACATGTGCAGCAGTGCAGCTCTGATAAATAGATGAAGTGTGAATAGAGCGAGAGAACAAAGTATACACATGCCATTTTAAAGTTCAAAATGTTTCTCCCTGATGAGCAAAAAAGACCAGATGTTGAAGCATGCATTAATTTCAAATTTCTGTGGAATATTTTCCAATCCATTTATCACAAGTCACAACTGTAATAGTCAAATTCTTGATGCCCTAAGTTGTTGATTTATTGGGGCTATTTGGAACTATACTCAAATCTTGAACTATTTGACCCTTATAAAAAACTAAAAAAAAATCCAGTTGATATAATAGAGGCTTCTGTAGATTTATCAGACCATCTAACAAAATTTTAGGAGCTCGTGCATGATTTCCTCATGCTGAAATACATAATCTTCCGACAAAAGAATACCCATGAAGTTGAAGGAATATACTGCTTTGAGAGAGCAAGCAGAAGATGGGATTCTTCCGGTTGCTTTACTACTGTTTATAAAGGGCATTTTGGTATTTCGTGAAAAGACTGAAACTGAATCAAAAAAGAAATTGAAAATTTATCAGAATCAAGTCTAAAACAACTTCTAGACAGTTGCCAAGAAAAAATAACTGCTGGTCAGAACTGAACAAACAAAAAGGGTCTTGATATAGTCTAACTCGTCCATTTGAATTTTCCCTGGTATGCTCTTGAACCGGATAGTCAAAACATTAAAATGAAGCATGTCTCTGTTAATGGAATAGCACATGTCAAATATGATTTAATAAAAGCTTGGTCAGAAGTGCCATCTGCAACTACAACTCAAAATGCCATCAAATATGCTCATTTTTTCCAATAACCAAGTTTTTCTCCTTCAGAGAAGCACAATGACTAAAGGGTCAAAGCGGCTCTTGCCATAGCGAGAGCTCCTTCGTAGGTATGATTGCCACCGATAAATCCACTCATGTGCACAAAAACACACCCTGGGATTGCAGCTTCTTTTGAGAGCTCATCGTCTCTCAAGCCTCGCCACTGAGACGGGAGAGCCTTTCGGCTTTCAAATTTGTCTGGAGATACTGACATCGCCTGTACACGCCACTGTTTGGCCCTTTCGTCCTGATTTTTGTAAAAGAATGTTTGATTTTTAGGAACAACACAAATAGAAGGATATGGAAAATGGAGATGGATTAAATAACAACACAGCGAGTCCAATCCGAAGAAGACATGAAAATGGGATATGCTTAGGTGTGTTCTTTATAATGAGCTTTCAAATGCTATGAGATCTGATATGATATGAGATCTGTCTCAAATGCTAGTTGTGGCTAGAATTAGTAAAGAAAGACACAAATGATGCAAAATAAATTTTAGGAAACTCCAATAATGCAAAAAGAGGAAGAAATCTAAATATACTACCTGGTAGAGGACATATTTAATAGGTGGTTCAATCTTCATCTCCTCCTCGAGCTCAAAAAGATGAAGCTTCCACTGTCATGTACGTAAGTTCAGATTAAAATCCTGCGTATTACTTTATTCCTTTGGATTACATAATCTATAGAACTAATGGGGAAGAAAGGACAAAAGATAGTGCATGAAAGATGCCCAACTCTCAGGTCTATAAAAAAATAGGTACAACTTTCCATCTCAAAATGAGAGACGATGTGTAGAGATAGCACACTAAAGTTTTGCATATCTTCTATAAAAGAATTGGTTCCTTAGCAAGACATTACAAACCCATAATCATCCCCCCCTCCCCCCTTTAATGATACATTCTTGGCAAGCAGAAAAAATTCCAAAACCAGAAATGTAGGGAGCCACACAGCTCTATCACTCTCACTAGAGGCAATAGAAACTGGTTCCCCAACATGAAATTAACAAACCAGTTTCAGAAGTAGGCCAGTGAAACACATTGTTCAAGATTGGAACATTGTCTCTAGCATCTCTGCGCAGTCTATTTTTTAACCACCCTGGCCAGTCTCTTATAAGCCAATGATCATATTAGAAGATGATGCTCATTACCTATTTTCATGGTTAGAAGGAGTTGCAAAAGATCTCTTAGTTGTTATAACTTAAGGTTTTAGGAGCAAGCATGAGGTTTTGGTCAATTTAAAAAGTTATGCAAATTGCTTATGTTCCAAAGAAGGCAGGCATTCCACTCTTGTATAGTAGAACTCCCACACCACCTTCATCATACGGCAATGATACAACCTACCAAGAGATTTTAGAATAGTTTTTATAGATTTTCTTTCATGCCAAAAAAAACTTCTACCGTCACTGCCAGTTTGTACAATGGCTAAACCTAGTAAGTTAAAACGAGAGAATCAAAAGCAAGTATACACTGGACATAACAAGTTTCTAAGTCGAAGTCTCCATGTTCAGTGTGCAATTTGAATGATATAATAGTCAATTTACTAACTGAGATACGAAAGACAGGACTCTACTTTTTAAAGAATGAATTCTTTTAAAAATTTCTCCAACAAAGTTTCTCCACTTCCTGTTATATCTTCCCCTGAAAGAATTATGAAAAAATGTGGTTGTATATCCCTCTCGATACCAAATGCTTGTACAAAGTTGTCATAAATTAACTCAGTATGCGTGCCTAGTAGGTCAGAAACTAGTTCTCAAATAGGGGATCATGGGTAAAGAGAATTAAGTAACAGTTGGTTTTACTCTCACCGTGGCACCATTAAAACACATGAACAGAATATTTGTCACTTTTAGGCCTCGTTTGGTTGCGGTACTATTTTTGATGGGATTACAAATACCCCGGGATAAGTGTAGGACTACAGATACCGTGTGATTAAATTTTGAAGTACACCCAGACTATTTCTAATACTACCTGTATATGGTATTGCAAAAGATGGTTTTTAGGAGCATTTGAAGTCCACCCGAACTACTAGTACTGCACCCCAATGCAAAACAAACGAGGGATAGATGGTCTCACAACATTTGCAATACAATCCCAGTGCATTAGTCCATCAAACAAACACACCCTTACTTTTAGGAAGGAAAGCATACAATCGTTTCTAACACATACAATCGTTTTCAAAAGTGGAGAAACCAAGTAGCTCGGTAAATACTTACAGGGCAAAATCTATCAAGAACCATAATTTCTCCACTTGGATCAACGTTTTGTCTTGCTGCAAGGCACTCCACAACAATAGACCTTGCCGGTAACCATGATTTTGCATGATATCTTACACTCTAAATAGAAAGGAAAAAAAAACATTAAAAACCGGAAGAAAGGAACCCTCTATTTTAAACATATGGTACAATCAAGAATAAAATAAAAATGGGTTAGTTTCATTTTTTGTCCCTAAACCATGAGTCATTGTCCCTTTTTTAATCTGCGTATTTTCTATTATGCAGCTCTATCCCTGAACTTTATAAATTGCGCATATTTCACGTCCCTGAAGCTGATTAAATAGAAATAAACTAATTTACAATTATATCTCACTCAAATATTTGAAGGAAAAACTAAAGGCGTTTGTTTCGGGACCTAAAAAATTCACTGTCTCGTTAAGTTTAGTAACTTAAAATGCTTAATACAATGATTTAGGGACAAAATTGGACTAAAGACCATAGTTCAGGAACTAAAAATACAATTACCTCACAAGCACATAAATTTAAAGCTCCACAAAGGAAAAAAAACCAAGAAACACTCACATCCAAAAACTCACTCCCTGCCATAGCCATTGCTTTCTGGAAAGCTTCATTTTCTTTCTCAGCTGATTGGTCAGGGTCTATCCAGTCTAAATTTAGTCTTCCTACCCTTGATGATAAATGAGTATTATTTACGTATTTTGGTGGCAGGTCTGTGTCATATCGATTTACTCCATTATCAATGGCATCAATTGCCTGCAACATACAGACATAAAATAGTTTTAAGAGGAAAAATAAGTAACTTATTAGGCGTCACAGAACCAAAAAAGAAATAGTAAGATAGCTAGAAGTGAATTTATTACTTTGATTCATGTTTGATTCCACGAAACTTATATACTATTGGCAAACTCTAATAATTCAAAGACGGGGAACATCTAAATATTTTGATAAACAAGTCTTCTTCTTTGTCCAAGAAAAGAGACAGGTCCCCGTTTAAACTACACATCTTCTAATCCAACAACTCTTTTTTAAGTTCTTAAATGGAATATTTCAACTAATTACTGCAATTGATCTTCACAGGAAGAAGTGTGCAATAAAATACATATAATTCCTATTTTTTACTGAAAATATAAAATGATAAAGCTGAAATTTCCCCCTGATTCATCATATCATCAATGATCGAACTATGCATTTATCCCAATTTGGGGTCGGCTACATGGAATTTCCCCGTAATTGACAACGAAAATATCGCCGGCTATTAAAAAAATGAAATAACAAAGTTCAGTTTGTTCAACAGGTAATACTCGAAATCAATGGGAATTATGAGAGATGGGGCAATTTCCGAACTCAGTTGACTTTACAAAACATTCACAAAAGCTTGAGTTATCATCAACGCCAGTGATTACGAGGAGTGCTAATTTTAAATAACTGATTATAAACAAAATACATTTGCAGTAAAGTACCTCCATAAAACTTTTGTAAATAGCTAGGAACAATCGCTGAACATCTGGATTCCCTGCATCAACCTGAAGCTCCTTTGCTATTATTTCCTTGCCATAGTGCTAAAAGAAAAATCTCTTGTCAGTTGCAGTGCACAAGCCAATGAAAGATCAAACATAACTCTATTACTACGACATTGGAAGAAATAATGGTAGCAAATGTACCAGTACAACATGATGTGAATCCTTCAAAGAAGGAAAAAAAACCCTAAAAAACAACTCTACATGCCAATAAAACACCGCGGCATTAAAAAAATAGTGACAGAAAATATTCAACATACTGAGAATCCCAAATGCAGTTGTTTGGTTGAGTCTTTAACCATGCTTCTACACTAATATGACGAATGCAGTAATATGATTAACTTCCATGCTGGACTCTTTTCATCTTATTATCTAGCCACACGTTTTAAGCTGGATGAACCAGATTCATGGGCATAAAACAACCAAATAATAAAAATTGGAAGTGATGGAAAAATGTTGTTCGGATTTTATGAGATAATAGTACTGTCAGCATTTTGGATTCACCTCCTAGACTAGTTTAACACGGTTTGAGTTTGTTAGGCTGCCTTTTTTAATTATAAGCTGGGTTGTTCGAGATAAAAGAAATGTGGTTAAAAAAGATGGTAACCCAAGTGCAGTACAACTAATCACCAGAAATCTGAGCTCCAATTTGCAACCAAACACACATCAATCTTTCAAACGAAGATTTCAATTCATAAAATTAAAAGTAAAGCAAATTTACAAAAAATCATATTAAAATGGAAACACCTTGTAAATGAGACCAGCACTCCTAAGTTTTAGTATTAAACCCATATTTTGCTCCCACTCGTTAGACAATAAAATGAGGTTAGGCCAGCAACGTTGCAGCATATTATTTACTCATTCCGAAAAGAACAAACCCTTAATATGTACCTAAGCACTGATTGGTTGCATTTTTTTACGCTTTCCTTCACTTAGCGCACTTTAAAACTAAATTTTCAAACAAAACCTTTTTCATTGCATTTTCCAGCCCTAGAAAGCTATAATTTTTAGCTCGATGAACCAGCTTTTTTATGAACAGCGAAAATCCAAATTACTTATACAAAAGCTGCATGCAAAAGCCAAACAGCATACCAAAAAGAAAATCGGGAAGCAATGAAATGTTGTTCAGATCTTGTATAGAAGCCAGTAAGGGGAACAATTTGGTTACACCTTGTATATTTATAAACATTACTTGAGGGTAGTTCGGATGCAGTTTTGAAACATAGCCTTGTTTGACCAAAAGATCAGCTTTCAAAATAGTAACCCAAATGCTGTAAAACTAACAAGCTCAAACTGCAATGAAAAGCTCTTATCTTTATAACCAAAACTAAGACTTCATTTAAAAACACAACAACAAAAAGAACATAAACCGAAGTACCTTGTAGATGAGACCGGCGCTGCTAAGCTTAGTATTAAACCCATGTCCAAAAACTTCGGAAAATCCCTTCTGGTGATGATCGTACCGCTCCCTAATCGGGTCGTAAACTCCCCCAACATCCAGCACAGCATCTAGGGTTTCCAACACCTGCCCAATTCTCAAAACTAATCAACTATCTCAAATATAAAAATAAAACCCAAAAACTAATCTTTTTTTAAGGCAAGTAAGACAAGAACAATAAAAAGTGAGTAAACATGGATCAACCCATCCTAGTGCTACTATTACCCAATCATGCTTAACTGTGGATTATTGATGGTATTAGAAAAATATTAATATGAATCTAGGGTTTTCAGCACCTGCCCACTCCTCAAAACTAATCAACCATTCCAAAAAAATAAAAAACAAAACCCAAAAACTAAACTTTTTTTAAGGCAAATAAAAAAAGGGAGAACAACATGGTCAACCCATTCTAGTGCTAACCTCGCCCAATCACGCTTAACTGTGGGTCCCGGTAATGTAATCCGGTGCATTAATGCTGGTATTAGAAAAATAATACTAATATACAATAAAAGTAAGGTTAAGTGGTGACCGTGAGGGTCACATGTTTGGACAATATCTCAAAACTAATCAACTATCTCAAAAGATAAAGAAAAAAAACCCAAAAAATTAAACCTTTTTTAAGGCAAAGAAGACAACAACAAACAAAAAGGAGCAGCATGAGTCAACCCATCCTAATGCTACTATTGCCCAATCACGCTTAACTGTGGGTCCTGATAATGGGATCCGGTACATTAGTGATAATATTAAAAAATATATATACAATAAAAGTAAAGAGCATCCCCAAAAACTAAACCTATTTTAAGGCAAGTAAAACAACAATAAAAAGGGAGCAAATACGGGTCAACCATCCTAGTGCTACTGTCGTCCAATCACGCTTAACTGTGGGTCCCGATAATGGGATCTGGTAGATTAGTGCTGGTATTAGAATTAGTGTTGATATTATAAAAATACTAATATACAATAAAAGTAAGGCTAAAAGGTGACCTGAGGGTCACGTGTTCGGACGATATCAGCAGCGGAGAATTTATCGGTGAGGCGGATCATGAAACAACCTAACGCCTCATCACAGTGGAAGCTTCCGTTGTGGGTCCCGACACGTTTCACTGCAGCGGTGGAGGTGCTCATTTTAATGGTGATGAGAGAGAAAGTTGTTGATGGGAAGAAGGTGAATGAATGATGATGGTTTAGTAACACCCCTCTTAACACTGTTAGCATTCTTTTTTATTTTATTTATTACATGTTCATAAACCCCTGGAGGTTTTTGTTTATTTATTTGTTTTCTTTTTCTTTTTGGTTTCTTTTGTTTTCTTAATAATTAAACATCGTTGTTGATCAATGTTTTAAAATGTACGATGCGTATTTTAAATGAAATTGTCCATTAAACATTTAATTTCGTTCGATTTTGATTAATTAACCTCTAATCCGCTTAATACTAAATAATATGTTAGACTTTTAGCTTCTGTCTATCGTCTATGTGTCGCCTAATTTCTGCATAAGCATGTCTTTTAGAACACTGCTTTTGAGCAATGTTCTAAAAGTCGAGTTTATCCGGAAATTAGGTGCAGATTAAGCGGGTTTATACGGTGATTAAGCAAAATTATGCGAGATTAGGAGTTAGACAGCCAATTTCCGCCTAAATCCGCTTAGTACTTTTTAGAACATTGCTTTGGAGTTAGAAATCCAACATGATGGAAAGAACCGTGTCATGTTAGTGTTCTAAAAGTTGAGTCTTATGCGGAGTTTAGGTGTTAGGCAGAGGCTAGACCTTAAACGCTTAGTGAATTAGACATAATTAATCAATTAAGTGGCGAATAGGCGAAAGTAGACGGGGTTAGACGTTATACGGCCTATTTCTACCTTAAACCCGTCTTATAGCTTTTAGAACATTGGATAAATCAAGCACTTTTTGTACATTTATTTATTTGATATTTTTTGAAGATTAGTATTTATTAATTGGAAATGCTTTGTGAAAATTAGGTCTTGGAGTATCATCACACTCAATTATCAATTAAATTTAGGGACAATTAACATAAACATACGCTACATCTATTATATTAACAAAAATATGCGCTCAAAAGTTAAATTATCAAAAACATATATTCAATTAATAAAAAAACAAAAAAGATGATTCATCACTTTCAATCTCTTTTCTCCCTCTCTTATTCTCTCACATTCTCTCTGATCTCTCTCTCCTCATTCTCTCTCCCTCCGATCTCTCTCTTCCGATTTCTCACTCTCTCCGATCTATCATTCTTCATCTCTATTTTCGATCTCCCTCGTCATACTCAATCTATTTTTTCAATTTTTTTTTCTCCTCATTCTCTCTCCGATCTCTCTCTTTCATTGAGATTGAGACGGACACATCTATCGGAATGGACGGCGAGTGTGGACAGCGAGGTCGAAAACTCGATGTTGATGTCGACGGAGATGCGGTCGTCGAAGGAGAGACCCACGACGGCGACGTGATAGTTCGAGATCGGATGACGGATAATAGTTGAATTTGTTAATTAGTGTATAATGTTGAAAAATAAGTGTATGAATTATATGAATTAAGGGTATGAAGTTGAAAATTATGTATATGAACTATGTAAATTGGGGTATGAAATTTGAAAATAATGGTGAACTTTACGAATCAGTATATGAACTTATTTCTGGTATGAAAAATACAAATTAGAGTATAAATTTTTGAAACAATTGTATAAACTTTTGGAATAATAATATGAAAAATACAAATTAGGGTATGAACTTTTGGAATAAGTGAATGAAAAATACAAATTAGGGTATGAACTTTTGAAATAAGGGTATTAACTTTTGGAATAAGGGTATGAAATATAAAAATTAGGGTATGAACTTTTGAAATAAAGGTTTGAACTTTTGGAATAAGGGTATGAAAAATACAAATTAGGGTATGAAGTTTTGAAATAATGGTATGAACTTTTGAAATAAGGGTATGAACTTTTGGAATAATGATATGAAAAATACAAATTAGGCTATGAACTTTTGGAATAAGGGTATGAAAAATACAAATTAAGGTATGAACTTTTGAAAAAAAGGTATGAACTTTTGAAATAAGTGTATGAAAAATACAAATTAGGGTATGAACTTTTGGAATAAGGGTATGAAAAATACAAATTAGGGTACGATTTTTTGAAATAATTGTATAAACTTTTGGAATAAGGGTATGAAATATACAAACTAAGCTATGAAATTTTGTGTATATTTTTGTTAATTAGAAATTTTTGGGTATGTTTTTGTTAATTTAGTTTTAAAAGTAGTATGTTTTGTTAATTTATCCTTAAATTTAACTTAGGGGAAAATTCATCTATGTTTAATTTTATTTTTACTTAATTCTAAATGTACGAGACCTAATTTTTACTTAATTCACAACATTCACAAAGTTGGTCCAAATTGATCATATTATAAGTGCTACCGAGCTTGGTTCATTTGGAAGACTTAAATAACATGTCTGGCTATGCGGGTGTCATTATTAGAGACTATAAGGGCAATATCATTCTCATTCAATTGCTCAAACTCTCATGTCCCAACAATCTAATTAGAGAAGCTATCCTTATTCACAAAGCTATTTTTTAAGCAATAACACAATATAGTAGTTTGGAAAAAAGTAACGTTCGAGTCGGATTTAAAAAAGAAAAAAATAAGGTTTGTTATCACGAATCCGGTAGTTTATCACTTAGTTTTTAATCAAGGAGTTCAGAATAATAGCCAACAAACTTTCATTATTTCGAAATTCGCCTTTTATAGTACATGAAACAATTAAGGCATTAATCCTTATTTACCTTTACGCCTTATAACTATTATATGTTTGAAACCCGAAAAATGTAACGAAAAAAAAAAAAAAAGGAAAAGAAAGTAAAACTAATAAAAATTAACTTGAAAACATTTTCCGATCAGATGTTTAGAGGTTTGAAAGTCTGAAAGTTTGGGAAATCTATAGAAAATAAAAGAAGGGGAGAAAGGGTGATAGTCATACTTTTATCATTTGTTTTTATTTTTCTCCCACTTTTGAAATGAAAGTGGTTTTCTCATTTACACATAAATTTTTCTCACACTTTATTTTGTTTTATTTTCCATTAATTTTATGGAATCAAACACAATTTATTTTTTTTCGGAAAGTCATTTTCATTTCCTTATAAGTTTTCTGGGTTACAAACACACCGTTAAGTTTTTTTTAAAAAAAATATGAAGAAGAAACCGAAGGAGGAGCAGTACTCTATGGTCATGGACTCATGTATTCATGTGAACGAAATAGACCCGTAAAAGAAAGGTAAGGAACTGAAATTTACTTTTTAAGCAAAAAAAAGATAACCTTGCTTATAATTTCTATAAAAAAAAAACTAACCTTACTTATAAAAATCATGCTTTTAGGTATTTTATTTTTATAAAAGTATAAGGTTTGTTTGGTAAATCATGACAAGCATACTTTTGTTTACTTTTTACAGTAAAAAAATTGGTTGGTGATACTTTAATAAGTAAACTTATACTAAAAGTAAACTCCTCAAAACCTCACTTTTTATAAGTATCATTTTCCTTACCTTGTCAAAGAAAAGTAAAATCTTACGCACTCACTACCAAAAACTTAAGTTTCAGGGACAATATTTTTATAATCAATCAAGTTTTGTCTCTAAATAGTAAATTTTAGAGACAAAAATAATCTTTTAGACACAAAAATAATTTTTTAATTTTTTTGTCCACAAATTTAACTTTTAGGCACATTATTTGAAAAAAAATTATCTTCAAAAACAATCACATACGAACATAAGTAGACAATTAAAATTTGTCTCCAAATTTATTTTGAGACGAATTTAAATTGTCTCCTTATGTCCGTATGAGATTGTTTTTGTAGAATTTTTTTTTCAATTTTTGTCTTTAAAAGTTAGATTTATGGACAAAAAAATTATTTTTATGTTTAAAAGTTTATTTTTATCTCTAAAAGTTACCATTTAAATACACATTTTTATTGTCTCTACAAAAATTGTGCTTAATGCTTAAGTTTGTTGTATTGACTGTTCATGTGTAAAAAAATTAATCTCTCTTTTTATGGACTATTATTTAACCTCGCAGCTAACATAGGTTTTTAGTTCATATCATACTTTACCTCAATTCAGTTTGTTTTAGTACTGTAGATCATTACATCATTGTTTAAGGGCATTTTCAATTTATAAGTATTCAATTTGTGTTTTGTCTGGTTATTTTCAACGAGAAAAATGAAACAAAAATTTTTGGAATTTGTTTAAGAGAAACCACCTGAAAAACGTAAAAGGGGAAATAGTTGTCTCGGTAGTTTCATGAAGTTGATGCATGAAATTCTTATCTGATTTTCTAGTTCCTATTAAAATGTCAGTTGTAACCACAGTTGTAGCTGAAATGTACAGATGATAATCAAATGTATTTGAAAGTAAATTCATGTGCACGTTTAACAACGGACACCCAATCCTGGGTTATGTATCCGGAACACTTAGCTAGATTATTGATATTATTATTGATATTATAAAAGGCTATAAATACATGACTCAACACTTATGGAAAACTCACTGATCACTCAAGATTTTTCTGCATATCTCTATACTGCTTCTATTATACAATTATGACACAAATATCAATAGATACTACCCTTGTTTTTATTTGTTTAAGTTTCCCATATGTATGTAGAGTTTTTTTTTCGGGTGAACACATACATTTTACAAGCAAAATTACTGACTAACAATCTTCTAATATCTTCTCAAGTCTTTATTTTTCAAGATCTTCTTGATTGTATTTGAATATTCAGATTGATCTAAATATACTTATCACCCGAAATCTTATAGTTCCAGATTTGATCCAATCTTTCTAAGTCAACACTAGATAATAACTTGCTTGAGCATAGATTAAATTGTTTCCTTTAAAATAAACGTATAAGATAATATATTTTGAATATAAAATACTTTTTATATTAAATCAATAACTCCATATTTAATTTCAATCTATTTGAATCATAATGAGATTTCTTAAAAAAATAGATTGAAACATGATAAAGACTATGCGTACAATAAGAGAACTTGTTAGCACCTTATATTAAGACTAATCTCCATATTTACCTTTTGAACATTTCATTGTTTATCATCTAAATATTATCAACACATATAGAATATATGAGAATATATCATGGATACTTTAATTAAAATAATTAACTTAAAAAACAAGTTACGTGGTAAGACGGAATCTCGCGTATCAACATGTTATAATTATGATTGCAACTGCGGTTGCAACTTCACTTATAAACATAAAACTGTTTTATAACTTAACAGTTAAATTAGATTATTTTGTTAAAACCAATTGAAAACACAAAGAACAGCAAGTCACATGCTTGAACCTAACAATACCCTTTGTACAGCTTTTATGGTTTACATTCATTAATTCGTCTACTTGTCTAACCTTTTTCAAAATATGAGTATACTTGAAACTCATAAGTAATTTCTTTAAAAAAATATTATCATTGATCAAATGGTATATCTAGTACACTTGTTACACTTGTTAATGGTTTTTTTCAATATAAAAAAGTAAAAGTACACCTGTTAACAAAACAGCATTTTCCTTTTAAAAAAAATACTTTTATACTTTCCATCAAACATCATTGATATGCTAAAAAGTAAAAATTAAAAGTATATTTTTCTAACTCGATCAAATAAATATACTCTTTTACTTATTAGATGCGAACAAACAAGTCCATTGTAAGACCACCTAACCACATATTTACTTATAAGTAAAAGCCTACTAAAAATATACTTTTATAAGACAGCCAAACAAGGCCATAAATTGGGAAAAAATGGGTTACCGGACATTGGCCCTTTTATTTGCCGCCGACTTATGTATTTTCATATATTTTTGGAGACTCTAATTATTTGTCATCCTTCAAGCATTGTTAGTATGTGCCTCAACCCATCACGAAGAGGATTGTTCGGTCGAAAAAAATGATAAAATTAACTTAAATGCTAAACTCCATGTGCTAAATCCAAAAGTGAATGATATCAAAACTTTATAAAGCTTCAGGCCAAATAAAGTTGGTTCTTGTTATACGATGCAAGAAGACATATTGTCATGATGAATGTAACCAAATTACATATTGAGATACAATTCGTTCTTATATTCCAATTTCAATGGTCTTAAGTTGATTGATTGGAATTGCTTTTTAAGAGTGGTTGACGAGTGGGGTGGGGGAGTGTGGATGGCTCATGCTCAAGATTAAAAAGTGATCATGCATTTTGCTCAAGATGTTGATAGGCAAAGAACTAATCGCCTTAAAAAGGTTATTCAGATAGATGTGATGAAGCCCACTATGGTAGATGAACAACAAACTTATCCCCAAATATTCCTTTAGTAGTATGATATTACCCTACACAACTAGACTTTTTGGTAAAGACAAGATGCGATGTGAGGGACTAAAGACTATGCGTACTATGATCAATTACAAGGTGAAAAAACCACATGAGGCCAATTTTTTTTTAAGTTTACATATTAGTAAAAAAAGAATTGAATTGTTCTATTAAGTTCGAATAATTCTTGGATCAATAAAAAAACTAAGGTCGTTCTTGATGCCAAATGAATAATTCTTGGACCTAAAAATGACGTAACCATAATCAAAAAGCGCTGCAGCAAACGCGGCCAAACTTTTATCCAGATGTATGCAATTATGCAAGCTACGGTATTTTTCTCGATGAGATATTTGGAAACGTAACCAATTCTATGAGGTTTTGTTCCCTTTTCTATTCTATTTGTGAAGTTTTTCCTTAGAGCCAATTCATTGAGATACCAAGGACAAGATTTCCAGATAGTGAATAGATGATGTTGTGCAATTTTGTAATATCAGTATCGGATGTAGAATTGAAATAAAAGCGCACAACATGCTCTTTATCGTGTAAGTTTAACTAAAATGTATATATTAAGTTCTTATTGTGAAAACATATATAGGCATCAAATTTGTCTGGCATGGCTTGTTTGCCTTGCAAATTTCAAGCATATGTTTCATTCTTTGTATTGCATTTAGGTTGCTTGCTTAATGGATGAGCTCCTTAGTGTCAAATAAGTCGACTTATATAAATAAGTCGACTTATATACTTGTTTAAAAATATCCATATCACTGAGCTCGAAAAGAGTTACATGTGTGTAGGGGTGGAATGATATACTACATTATTTATATCAACCAATTGCTCATATCGTATCATCCATACCGCACTTAATAGTATTACCGCACTGTGGTACGGTAGTACGTACCGTACCGCTCATAATAATGGTATGACAGTATTATCAAATTTTAGTATACCACGATACGTACCATTTTGTACAATTTCTCTTTTCAAATATAATATATTCATTTACAATCTGTAATAAGTTTCTTCATTTTTGTTATTAAATAGTACTACTTTAATAGTTTATTATATGTCTTTGATGTTCAATATGCTTGTACATGTATGTTATTTAAATGATCTAAATGCAGAATTTGTATGTTAAACCCAATGATATTTGGAATTTTGTTGTACTTGTGTAGTTTGCATTGACTAGATTCAAGATTAATACTTTTTTAACTTTAATCACTGGCTGGATTTCTTACTAAGCTCCCACTGATTTGTCATGCCTTCGTTAGAATTGTACTTGAATGATTGAATTACCAAGTTCGTTACTATTTTTTTTTACTCTAAATCATAATTGTTTATACAACTGATAATTCATGTGTTATCGAACAAATTGAACAAATGTTAACATCAAATTGAATAGAAGATCGTTATATGTACAATATAATGTGATAGGACTAACTACTAGTTAATTTTGTTATGACGCTACCGATGTGCTAATAGTACCATACCACACTTGCACATTACGGTATATCTTAAGTATGTTACGTAATGGTATGAAATTTCTAATAACATATTTATGTGATACGTTAATAGTATAAGATAATTACCAATAGCAATTATAAAACTTCCACCTCTATCCATGTGTAACATGAACATAAATGTGTAGTACTGGTACCTCTGGTTTGAGGGTCATCTAGATGAAAATCTCATGGGCACATGCATCTTTACTATATTAAAAAGTTGGAGAAGATTGCAACGTTGAAGGAGAAACTAAGTGGTAATTATCATGGGCCATAATATGCATTTTTATTATAATTTGCTGAAATTAATGATTTGGTACCTCATAGTTTTCTCACCCATACTTGTTTGTTTCGTCGTGAGCATTGTCATGGTTCTACGCGGGCCATAAGGGTAAAAAGCACATGTATGGAGTGTGGACTTTAAAGCTCAATTTTCAACCGCTTGAGAGATGTAGAGCTTGACCCCTGAGCATAAGGTAGCGTTTATTCGCTTTCGGTATCTTAGTTTTTTCATTTTTTCTCGTTTTGTATCCTGATTTCTTATTTTATTTTTTTTTACCATGATTTATACTTTTATTTATTTTTTGTACATTTGTTTCTTAAATTTTCTTTTTTATACCTTGCTTTTTAATTTTTTTTCGATTTTGTACCCGAGTTTTAGCGGTTGAAAATTAACTAAAAAAAGAAAAAAAATATAAACCATGGTAAAAAAAATAAAAAATTAAGAAACAAATATATATACGAAAAGGAAATAAAAGTAGAAATCAGGGTACAGAAAAGAAAAATTAATAACCATGTGTATAAAACGGGAAGAAATGAATAAATGAATATATAAAAAGATATAAAACCAGTATAAGGTAGAATAACTTTTATGTCGTTTATATTGGACAATATGAATATTTATATTGTTTTTTATTTCCATATATTAAAATATGGCCTTTCTTCGTGTGATTATTAAATCTGGATAAATATATTTCTAAGGCAGGATTCAAATCTTCGTTTTTGTTTCGGGAGAAATTCAGAAATTGGCAAAGTTTTCTTTGGAATTTTTGTTGGAACTCTTCACAATTCGGGATTTTACATTTGCACATCTAGATTGAGACCCAACGTTTATGAGATGAAATTAAGGGTTTTGGCTTTTAAAATCATTACATACTAAACAGTATTAAAATTATTATAGCCTTTCGCTAGCATCCCATGCACCGAATGACCGAATACCAGCTGTGAATGAATTATTAATTTGATCAGTATTAGCAGGAGACTAAATGAAAAGAAAAAAAAGGGGAATTGTTAGAGTAAGTTAATCATTAGATACCTTAATGAAATTCTTTCTATTTTAGAAGAGCACTAGTTTTTTTTCCAATTTTGATTATGAAAAGAGTTATTATTTTTTTCTCTCTGTATTATAATCACGTGACCCGGTCTTTTTGAGATTTGGTAATAATAACATGCATGTAATGGCCTGCCGCAATAATACTGGTTTTGAGAATTTCCAATTGAATAAGATATTATGTAATGTGGGAATAAATACTAAAAAAATATATATAAAAAGTTAAATTTTACAGATTTTTTTAACAAACAATTTAAAAAATAAAATAGCACGTTGATTTAAAAAAAATCGAAAAAAAATACGAATACATATGAAAAAGACGATAACATAACTACAACTATTTAAGATGAATCAATGTGCACCGTTTAATTAATGTGATAGCTGAGCATCTTTCTGACCACAATCAATGTTTCACTTCTAGTATTAGCTAATCATGAATATATCCGGTTACTCATGTCAATTCAATAACGATTCTCATTCTCATGATATTAATTTACGTGATAAACTTGGTATTCTTCTACCCAAGTAATAGAGAGCACATACTATTTTGTTATTATGGTAGGAAAAAAGATATATTCGATGCCCTATAAATTGAGCATTCCCCTCAGACTTTTTTGATTTTGTAAATAATCATTTTCGATATCCTTGGCCATATTTTTCTGAAATAATTATGGAGTTGCTAGTGCTACTTCCTTAATTTGTCTTCTTCTAAAAATTTAATGGAAGCAAAGAAATATTACAAGACATGTTTAATAAAAAATGTAAAATTATTATGTTGTCTCAATATATATTTTGTTCTTCTTACTGTGTATCATATACTCCATATATATATATAGGAAAGACAAGGAAACAAATGTGTATATTGGGGAGCCAGTGAGCTAGTCTAAGCAATTATATAACAACTACTCACGGACTCAACTGAAATAATCCTATAATATTTCACATCATTGACTGGCCAGGCAATTTTTGAATGATCTTTATACTTAAGTTGACCTTTCCCTAAAATTTGATTGATTAGTTGCTGGCGTCTTATACATTGTGGTTGCTAAATTCAATTATTCATCTCTATGGACAAAATTGTAGGGACGTATTTGCAGGTATATCTTTAAAAATTGTTCCCAAGTTGCACACATGGACTATAATAATGCATAAATGCATGTTAACTTTTAGAACTATTCTGAGTAAATTAAATAAAGAATTCGCATCACATGTAAGCTGTAAATATGAATTATTAGTACACGAGGAAACTGGAAAAAGAATTTAGTGAGGCTGTATTGCCAATGGGAATATGACATTAGCTAAATGTAAAATCTTATTATTCCATTTTAATCTTATTTGTTGTACAACGGATAAATATCTTTTTTCCCGCTTGAAGTTGAAGCACACAAGCACAGGCACACATATAGAATGAAACTAATTAGTGGAGAAAGAATCTCCTTTTATTAAAGTTGTGATTGTCACAATCTAAAAGAAGATCGATGGGATAATTAAGAGTTGAATTTTTACGAACCCTCTTTGTCTTTTATATATTGTTTACCGTTCAGTGGGTCTATGTAATTAAAAGTTTAAACCTTTTTTATTTTTAATTTTTTTCTGTATGTGTTGATTTCAATTACTGTTAGTTTCACAGGTGACTTGTGTATAGAAGTGGGGTTCAGAATCTTATAAGGTTGAAATTATAGCCGGTAAAAAAAATTCGTTTTTTTTTTAAATAAACATGTTATTTTATTTCTAAAATGTTTGTTGAAAGAAAACTGTAAATTTTGACGTTTTATATTTATTTTTTTGGTATTTATTAATATTATTACCTTATAAATTGTCAAACAAACAATCAAACATAAAAAAAATATACAAATGTCAAATTTTACAGATTTTTTTGATCAAATACTTTAAAAATAAAATAGTAAGTTAATTTACAAAAAATTACAAATACATATTAAAAAACGGAAAACCTAACGAAAATCTAACAATTCGAACCTGATAAAATTTCAACCTATACAAGTGTTACGTGTAATTATTAAATATGAGAATCATTGATTAATATATAAAAACATAATTAATATAGATACTAACCTCTTCAAAATTTGGTTTATATCCAGAGCTTAATACATCCTATGATCATATCTGTATTACTTAGAAACTTTATCTTGCCTGTCAATTTTATTTAACTTGGTCTATATGGAGTTTAGGGTCATGACTCATGATATATAATCATTTTGGAGGTTATTTATACATCTTTTTTATAATTTCGATAACCCAATATTGAGTTAATTTAATGTGGATTATAACCAGAAAACTAGGAAAGAAACCATATACTGTACATCGGACTATCTGGGGGTCCTCAATGCAGTACAAAAATATATAAAAATAAAAAATACTAGTAGTACTGTAGTAAAGTTTTCATGTCTAGCCAATCCTTTCAACCAGTTACTCATAAAATGATTAAAACAATAAACTATTATTCTAAACATATAGTCCATTACGAAACTACATGTAATTTTGACCGGTCAATATCTTGTATTAAAATTATCGGAATGAAAATTTTTATACGTTAATTATATAGTTCAAGCATTAAATTATATGATTTTGTTTGAAAAATTTTCATTTCGACAATTTTGATACATGTTATAAGTTGATCAAAATAACACGAAATTTCGTAAAGTATAATTAATTGGGATCGGACGAGTAATCAAGAATGGGCAGTGTGTGTGTGTGCCATACGCTAGATATAAAGAGCTTCCGAGCTCTCTAACTTCGTACTTAAAAACATTTATAAGTTGAGTGAAAGTACATAGTTTTTGGGCATATAGAACAGTAGTAGCTCATAAGCTGACTTAAGGTAAGACCATCTTGAAAGTAGATTCGTAGTTTATTATATATAGCTGATTATTTCTTTCAGAAAGCTCATGTTCTTAATTTTGATTTGAGTTTTACCTTCACAGATGACGAAAATGGTAGCAAATGGCACAGAACCCGAACCTGAGAGTGAGTGTAGAGAGATAGAGAAAGCACAAACAAAAGAACCCCAAGACAAACCCGAGAACACTAAGAGGATCCCACCATGGACAAAGCAAGTAACATGTAGGGGTGTTATAGTTAGTATTTTGATCGGTTTTGTATACAGCGTTATTGCGATGAAACTGAATCTCACAACAGGCATGACGCCGAATTTGAATGTTTCTGCCGGGCTATTAGCGTTCATTTTTATGCGGGCTTGGACTAAATTACTTGATAAGTTTGGGATTGTCACTGTACCATTCACTCCCCAGGAAAATACCATGATACAAACATGTGCAGTGGCTTGTTATAGCATTGCAGTTGGAGGTATTTACTATTTAGTATTGATTCTTATAATTATCAACTGCTCTTTGTTTTTGTTTTTTTTCATACCTAACGTATTTCTTCTTATTCGTTCAGGTGGATTTGGGTCTTATTTATTGGGATTAGACAAAAAAACATATGAGTTGACAGGAGTCAACACACCGGGGAATTCTCCGGGTAGTTACAAGGAGCCAGGAATCGGTTGGATGACTGGTTTTCTTTTCATAACCAGTTTTACTGGTCTTTTTGTTTTGATTCCTCTAAGGAAGGTAATTATCGAGTTTAAGTAAATCCTTCCAACTTTCTGATTTTTCAGTATTTTATCAATTTTTAAAAAAACTAAATTCCCAAGTGGTATAGGGTTCTTCGGCAAGCTTTCACGAATTATACTTGTTTCGGAAATGAGATCAATCACACAAACTCCTAACCTCCTTATTCTATCTGAAAATTCTGTTCTTGCTAGAGAGGTTTTGTTGTATGCATAGCCAAGTGTAGACTACATAATAAGTCAATGAAGCTTAATATTATGCTTGAAACTAATTTAGAATAGATAGCCATATATTTTCTTGTTCTGAAAAGGTAGCGGTTAACTAAATATAGACAGATAATCGATTTTTTCTCACCTTTGTTATTCCCAGATACTGATAATCGATTACAAATTGACATTTCCAAGCGGCATGGCGACTGCTGTTCTCATAAACGGATTTCATAACCGTGGAGAAGAGGTAGCCAGGTAGGTGCCTATTTTCATATATTTAGTAGCACCCTAACAATTTCCCTTTGAGAAACATTGTACACACTTCTAATTAATGTTATTTTCCAGAAAACAAGTCCGCGGATTCATGAGATATTTCTCATTCAGTTTCTTGTGGGGATTTTTTCAATGGTTCTACACCGGAAAAGAGCACTGTGGTTTCCACCAGTTTCCAACTTTCGGACTGCAAGCATGGAAAAATACGTATGTAACATCTAAAGACTAAATTGCCACGAGTTGTTATGAAATTACAAACCCCTGGAGGCATTTGTCCTTATAATTTTACTCTTGAGCTATGTTTACATAGATTATTTACTGGTGTAGGTTTTATTTCGACTTTAGCATGACCTATGTGGGCAGTGGGATGATAATTCCACATATTGTAAATTTGTCATGTCTATTTGGAGCTGTGCTCTCATGGGGTGTGATGTGGCCACTTCTTGGTACACTTAAAGGAGAATGGTTCCCAGCAAATATACCAGAGTCTAGCATGAACAGCTTGAACGGATACAAGGTAGAATTATCATGTATATACATGTATGTGTATCGTTATTTATATTAGTACACGTTCTGAATGGAAAAACTAAATATCAGTGAGCAAAACTCCCTTAAATAAGATTTTGCCACTCGTGCACGACTTGCTTTATAGTTGGTGCATTTTGGGTGTTTTTTCAATTCTTGTTAGAAAACTAAATTTTTACAATGTGATCATTTATGAGCAGGTCTTTCTCTCAATTTCTCTTCTATTGGGTGATGGGCTCTACATGTTCGTCAAAATCATCTGTCTTACACTCTTAAGCCTTCTTAGTAGAATTAGGGAAAAGAATCTTAAAACAGGTATGAATAATGAGTTCTCTTCTATTAGCTATAACAATTCGTATACCTTTTTAACTTCGAGCTTTAATACATTTTTTGGACTCAGAAAATGGTGAAAACACTAGAGTCGAAAATGGCGGAAATATAGTCCTTGATGATCTAAAGAAGAACGAAATATTTGTCAGAGAACCAATCCCAATGTGGTTTGCAGCAGTCGGGTACACCTTTTTTGCCATCATTTCTGTCATCGTTATCCCATTCATATTTCCCGAGGTGAAATGGTACTATGTATTAATCTCGTATGCAATAGCACCATCCCTTGCCTTCTGCAACGCTTATGGGGCGGGCCTTACGGATATAAACATGGCGTACAACTATGGAAAAGTGGGCCTATTCATACTAGCAGCCCTAGCAGGGAAACGACATGGTGTGATTGCGGGTATGGTCGGGTGTGGAATTATGAAGTCCGTAATCAATGTATCTTGCATTCTAATGCAGGTAGGGCTGTTCGCATTTCGGTTTGATTCCTTTCGGTTTTGAAATAAAAATATGTTTAAATTATCCTCTTTCGATCTCAAAAAGCTCTAAGCTATTGCGGAAGCTGAAAAGGCTAAGGATTTTTACGCTAGAAAAGGTTAAGCTCTAGCAAAAACTCTTTAGTTGCACTACCTGGTTTTAAAACACTTAATATTCAACTCAAACAAATGAAATTTAATCGATTCGGTTTAGTTTGTTTTTGTACTCAAAACTAAAAAACCAGACAAATCGTTTGGTCCGGTTTGGTTTCCTTGTTTTTAGCTTCAGTTAACAACAAAAAATTCTTAGCAGGTTTAAGGCTTATCAAGACACGAGATAGATTCATTATATTCAGTTAGTTAAAAGAACCAAAAACTTAATGTCCACAAACTTAGAAAACAGTGTCCAGTAAATATAATGGTTAGATTTCAAGATCATTAAATCCATAAGTTGAGCCATTTAAATAAGGTCTGTGTTTTTGTATACGGAAGTAAACCAATTGTTTTATTAGCTTGGTTTGGTTGGTTTCCTTTGACCAGCTTCATTCGGTTTTTGTACACCCCTAATGCAGGATTTGAAAACCGGCCACTTGACACTCACATCATCTAGGGCAATGCTTGCAAGCCAGACAATCGGAACAATATTGGGATGCATCGTGTCCCCTCTCAGCTTCATGCTGTTTTACAAAGCGTTTGATATCGGGAACCCTGATGGCGAATACAAAGCTCCATACGCGGTTATATACAGAAACATGGCAGTTCTAGGGGTGGAGGGGTTTTCTTTTCTGCCTAACCATTGCTTACAACTCTGTTGCGGGTTCTTTGTCTTTGCAGTGCTGATAAATCTTATTAAGGATTTTTCGAGCCCTAGAGTAGCGAAATGGATGCCTTTACCCATGGCAATGGCGGTCCCTTTTTTGGTGGGGGCTTATTTTGCGATCGATCTATGTGTAGGGAGTTTGATTGTGTTTGTTTGGCATAAACTTAATCCTAAAAAAGCCGAGGTGATGGTGCCAGCTGTGGCATCTGGTTTGATATGTGGGGAAGGTATGTGGACTCTGCCAGCATCGATTCTTTCATTAGCGAGAATCAACCCACCAATTTGCATGAACTTTTTGAGATCTTAAGCTAAATACTGATTAATAAACCCCTCTTTTTGATGTATCAAAAAGACTTACGCAAACGAAAAGCATCAAAAGGAAATACTATACTTGTTTGCATTCACTTTTCTCTGTATTTATCTCTTGTATACTAAATGCTCAGCAAGTCAACATTTACATGAAGCAAGTTCTCATACATTATAATCTATTGCGAGTTGGGCCTTCCAAGGGTTAAAGGCCACAATTATGAAGTGAGGTGTATCTACTCCTGCCTAAAATGGATATTTTGGGACTAAAATATATAGGTTAGGTCAAAGACTTGATTGCTTTAACTATCTGAACACTCGAGTAAAGGGAAGTCTAAGGAAAAGATTGAGCCCCAGAGAACGACAATCAACAATCGCTAATATCTTCTTGAATGTTGAATCACATTCACTAGTCTTATTAAACAACAAAATTAAAGCATCAAAGAGTACAGCAGCTCCATAGATGATAAAAAAAGAAGTTACCCTAGCAGAAAAACTAATAGGTAAGGACTTATACAGTAACTTTAATTAACCACAACAACGTCACCTTTTGCCCCGCGAAAAGATAGTGTATACTAGACGAATCGCATCAAGCCACTCATTCTAGGATCTGCATGAATCGGCCATCTGATTTTTCATATATGGAAACACAAAATTATGTGAACTCTTTCCTGACAAAAAACAAATTAAAAAAAAGTAATACTGCAAGAGAAGACAAAGGATTCATGTACACAGACTTGAACACACAGAAAAAGAATGAAGAAGTTCACGAAATTAGATCAGAAGAAGGATATGGGAGTAACCCAGCAAAAAAAGATTTAAGTTTAGTTTACTTAAAACAAACAATAAGACCCTCTAGCAAATCTAAATTCCATTATTTGAAAAGGGTGAAGAAAAGTATTTGCTTCTACATACATAGAGTGAGCCAGCTAGATCCTCTGACAGATAGGCCCAAGCTTGATTTGGAACTGCCATGAAAACATACATTTGGTCTGATTAGTTTTTAAATGGGCTCCATAACGCCTTAGAATGCATAATTTCACTGTAGAATTATATAATTAAATTGCTCTGTTTTACTGGAAACCAACCATTCACAGATCATTCTTTTAAAATTAAAACCATTCACAGACTCTTTTCCTTGATACACTTTTGACTTAAATTGATAAAGTGTGATATGTTAACTTGTTAAGTACCCCCTTAAAGCCTTAACCGCTAGCAGATTTAAGTTACACTAACAGATTAATGTTAGGGGACACGAAGTCGATGCAGCATGTTTGATAGAAGCAAAGCTGCGAGGGATAATTAACTAAAAACAGATAGTTGAGTGTAGAAAACATCATTTTTCTAAGGCAATATTTAATTTTAAGCTTTTAAAGCTATAAATATAATTTAGCTTAAAGCATGTTTCTTGGGTAGAAAAACTAACAAGCTAGGGAATAAACTTGTTCTGACATTAGCTTAAAATCACAAATAACTAATAAGCAGCACACGATTTTCCAAATGCCAGTTGAGATAAAAATAAAATCACAAAACAAACAGCATTCTCATGACTTACATCCCAAACATACATAAAAAGTTTCAATGCCCGATAGTTTTAACAAGGAACGACTAGAAGAGCTAGCCACATCACCGTCACCACGGCCATACGACTAGTTAAAACACCTGAGCACCGCTCTCTCAAAAAACACCCAACCTTTCAATTCTGCATCTTCGCCAAAGCTTTCTCGAACTGACCCCATCTCTGCTCAAGGGTCCCACTGTACCCGATCGACATCCTAACAAGACCCGGTGAGATCCCCGCCAGCTCTTGTTCCTGCGCGTTCATCTCACTGCTAGTGCTGCTCCCAGAGCAAGACATGAGCGTCTCGTGATAGCCCAAGCTCACTGCCATGAACCCAAACTGGGTCACGTTCTGGAGAAGGTTCATCAACTTGTTGGCCCGCTCCTCTGTCTCCATGTCCAGGCACAGGAGGCCTCCGAACCCGTACTCCTTGTTGGAGATTGATTTCAAGAGGAGGTGGTCTTTGTGAGCCTCGAGGCCTGGGTAGATGACCTTCAGGCCCATCTTTTGCATACGGGTGGCAAAGACTAGGGCTCGGTGGCAATGCTCTTTCATACGGATGGCGAGATGGGGAATCCTCTCAGAGAGCTCGAATGCCACCTTGGCGTTCATGGTTGGGCCAAGGAGCATTAAGGCGCCTTGGTGAAGGTCCATCATGGAGTTAACTAGGCTTGCGGGACCGCATACAGCACCTGTATATATGTCATCATAGTTAGGGTACCAAACAAGTGGGGGATCATAATTGATACAAGCATATAGCAACCCATGCATATCAAATACTTTGTCTACTTGATTTAAAGCAAAGCGTTGTATGAATTTAATTTACAAAAAAAAAAATGTACTAAACTTATTTACTTACATCTCGTAAGGCATTTTTTTTCCTGTACACAGCAACTATTCTATCAAAGAAAGTTGCAAATATACAGTTGGAGAAATCCAAGCTTATGAACCTTAGAAAAAAACCAGATTACAGGCAAACTTATAATTGTTTGTTTGGTTCCCTCACATGAGAGAAACGGGGTCAATTAATATGTGAATTGTTTGTTGGCTCTTTATTAAAAGTAAAAACTAACCCTTATTTCTTAGTTCATACGGGAAAAAACATTTAAGCTTAAAAGTTGAATATACTGGTGGCTGTAAAAGCTGGACTGAAAAGATTCTAATTTTGGAAAATCTTACCCTATCTTCAAAGAAAATTAAGTAGCTAGGTGGGTTCTTTGCATAGTACTACATCCAAAATATTGTCCCATATTATGGTGAAAATTTAACTGCATCTAAAGTACCGGAATGAAAATTTTCATGGTTTAATTATGCTACAGAGTTTAAAAAATTTCTAATTCCACAATTTAGATGCGTTAAATGTGCAATTCAAATTATTAAGCAGTTTTGTTTGGACAACAGTTGTGACAAGAAGCAAATATTGGGAAACTAGCTGTTCAATTGACGATAGTGCTTTTCTTTTTCTTATTTGGAAGTTTTTTATCAGATGAAACTTTGAAGTAGAATAACTTAACCATTTCAGATTTTAAAGAAAACTATAGCACGTGCAGACATTGGTATTGCTAGATTCCGATAAGAATATATCATGTCAAAAACAAATCAATCTAACCATATGGAATTTGAAAGATGCAGAGTGAATGATTTCTTTAATGGTAATAAAAAAACTTGGGCCTACATGTCTTAGAGATTCCAAAAATCATGGAGGACAGGAAAAAAACATTTCTTCAGTTTACAAATTACTCCGTACAAGCAAAATTAAATTTTATGAAAAGAAAAATGTAAAAGCAGCCCACGTGCTAGCCTCAGTTAGTTAAAGGTCTATTAAACACCACCTGTGAAGTAAGTGAATGCCATCTATTATGATGAGAAGAAAGGGCCAAAATTACAAAGATAATGTATAATAATACAAAAGGTTTCTTCTTTTTTATCATTATCATGTGGAGCAAAAAAGCAAAGTGACAGCAAGATCTGAATATGATTTCAAATTTGTATGAAACACTTTTTCCTTTCCTAGTTCCTATCATATTTTTGCTATACAAATCCGTGCAGGTGGGGGACACAGTGAGTCCTATATACATGATGGTGCAATTCTAACCTGGTGTGTAGCTGAGCTAGTAAGGTCTGTGGTTCACTCTAGATAAGTAACCAAACCGAACAACTATGAGAAAAAAAAAACTATGAATATATATGAATAAAACATTATCACCAAATCTGTCAAGTTTATCAATTGTCGCTAAATTTAACAATTTTAAGAAAAACTACTATTGCAATTTTATTGGCTTAGCTAATTGATGAATCTAGATGATTATTCAGCTGACAAATTTGGTGGAAGCTCACAAATTGAATAATAGCTGGAATACTCTTTCCCAAAAATCTAGCTAGCTACTGCAATAGCTATATATATAATCACCAGGATAAATAGAAAAGGAACACATGCACTGAAATTCTGGTTTGCATAATTTCATGGCATCATGATACGATGAGAGTATCCCTACCTGATTCAAAACACTTTTTTTTTTTAAATTTAATGATTATAGTATAAAAATAATATGCATCAGAAATCTTATAAATTTTTTAAATTTAAGAAAACACAAAATTGACCTCATATATGAGAAATGCATATGATTCCCTATATTAATACTCCCCCGTCCCTAAACAAATCTCTGTTACGAAAATACGTATAATTTTGACCGATAATTTTTTCATATTTAGATTGTCGGAAAAAATTATTTCAAAAGTTAATCACATAGTTTATGGTTAGAATTATATGATGAAATTTTCAATTTTTCATTTCGGTAATTTTGATATTAAAATTTTGATGGTTAAAGTTGCATGTATTTTCGTAGGAAATATTTGTTTATGAACGGATGGTGTAATATTGTTATGATTATTAAAAAATAATAAACAAATAAAAAAATGTAGGGTTATTATAAGCAAATTAATAATAAACTGGAATTTTGTATAAATGTAAACAGTTTATTAAAAGCTATAAAATGTGTTAGATTTAAAGAAATGATTAAGATAACATACGGATGATCGAAGAAAAGTCAGCTACATTTGGCTAACATGCACTAAACCCTACCTGCCACGTTGTGAACCTGTTGTTTTGAAAGGGAAAAAAGCAAAAGACATACCAATCCAAACAAACAAACAAACGTACCAGCAATAATATCGGCCCCACCACTGATGAACTTGGAGATGCTGTGCACCACCACATCAGCACCCAGTCTCACCGGTGACAGCACCATCGGCGAGAATGTATTGTCCACGACAACTGTGACACCCTTATCGTGCGCTATCCTGCACAGCTCGGGAATGTTACCAACGGCCAGTGTAGGGTTTGACATGGCCTCGAAATACAAGACCTTGGTTTTTCCGGTAACGATCTCCCTCTCCACCATCCCCAAATCACTCAGCTCCACAAACATCGTGGTTATGTTGCTCGTGCGAGGCAGAAAGTGTGTCAGAAGCGCGTGAGTCCCACCGTACAACGACCTAAAAACATGAAATTAATAAAGAAGGAAAAGAAAGATAAAAAAAATTCCCCATTGCAGTTTGAAATCACCATTATAAATTATGTGTGTAACCATGTCATTTGTTACTTTATATAAGGGAAAAGATAATGTTTAACTGAAAATTTAAATGCTACTATAATTGATAGCTGTATTTAACATTTTCTATAGAAATGCTAATTTCATGAAAAACATGATTCCAGGAAATGTAAATATTTACCACTCCCTATATAGATGCTGAACTTTCATGTTTCTCGAGAAATACTGTCTTTTTTTCCCAATAAAACCACTAAAGACATAATTGATTGCAGCTCTCAATTGAGTCAATTCTATCTTTTCTTTATTGCCAATACTACATTTGAGGGTATTTTATTTTTATTAAGCAAAAAACTACTAAAAAGTCCAAATTATAAAGTAGATACCCCATTATCTTCTAAGCTTTACAAAGGCAGCTCATATACATACAATCTTGCAAAAGTAAAATACCAACTTATAAAGTTAAAAGGCTTGAGGCATGTAGACAAACATTCCAATAAGTTTAGGCATGAATTCAGAAATTTGGGTACTGGATTAAGGTTACAAACCGTAACTCTAAGTAACAAAATTGACATGAATTCAGAAATTTAGTCCTAAATCCTATCCCTTGTTTATCAGTAGTTGGGCACATTTGTTCTACCACCTAACATTTATCACATGGTTCAATATCACACCTTAAAATCACTGTTTTAAAAAAAGCGCGCTTCGTAGTGAAAAGGCTTGATGCAAAACTCGATAAAAGCTTGATGCAAAGCTTAAAAATCTCGCCTTTTCTACTTTTTAGGCCGCAAAAAGCTTACAATTTTTACGCTTTAAGCATATCTCTCGTAAAAACACGTAAAAACGTTTTAGATAAGATTTCCATTTTTAAAACACTGGTTAAAATCCAACAATTAATATTTCCAAACAGCAATGAGCCCCTAATAATTAAAAATACCTGGAAGCAACAACATGATCCCCGCTGCTACAAAGCTGGAGAAGAACCGAAGCAATCGCCGACATCCCACTTGATGTACAGTACGCCGCCTCCGTACCCTCCAATGCCGCCATCTGCCTTGCCAAGTTCAGCACGGTCGGATTAAAATGCCGACTATAAATAAAGAAGTCCCTGTCAGGCCCAAGCTCCCCAGAAAACATGCGCCGCATGGTCTCGGGCTCCATAACCTGTTAACACCATAATTTTATAATTTATAAACCAATTGTACGTATTGATATATTATGTTTATATACAGATAGGGATCCGCATAACACCCCTCCCAACATGCATGGAGTGTTTTGGAAAAGAAAAAAACAATCACCTGTCAACACCATAATTTTATAATTTATAAACCAAGTACGTATTGATATATTATGTTTATATACAGGTAGCCATCCGCTTAACCAACATGTATGAAATGTTTTGAAAAAAAAAAAAATCACCGTGAAAGTGGCAGAGGCCTCGATCGACATGTTCACCCCTCCGTGTTCTCCGAACTCGTGTCGGGAGTTGGCTAGAGAGACGGCAGGGTCTTCGGAGGAGGGAGGGAGGGTCGGCATTGCCAAGGCTTTCTTGGTGGCGGCGATCAAGTAGTCTTCGCCATCGGAGCCGCCGCGTTTCTTTCCGGAGAGGGTGGCGGTGATGGGTGCGGTTTCCGCCATTGTTTTTTCTAGAGAGGGGGAGATATATAGAGAGAGAGGGGGTTATAAGGAGGATGGTTGATGGTGAGGAAGGAATTAATTTAGGGGGAGAGAGATATGTATATATATACAACTGGTTTTTTTTTATTGCACCGGGAGTTCCCTTAGTTTTAATTCAGGTTATATTTGGTCTTATATTTTCAGTTTTTTAATTAACAATGCTCAAAATTAGTATATACTTTTGTTTTAAAAAGATGGCTTCCTAATAAATAAATATAAACTAGATTCGTAGCTTTAAAAAGTGTAAAAGTCTCGGCTTTCCGCTTTCTAGGCTGCTAAAAACTTACGTTTTTTCGCTTTTAGCGTAGCTCTTACAAAAAACGCTTGAGCTAAGTTTTCTCTTTTTAAAGCTATATACCAATTCAATAAAAAAAAAAATCGGTGTTTGATTATTTATTTTATGCTAGAGCCCATAGATGTTTGTCATTAATTTTTATATGGGTTTTTATTGGTTTGGTGTACCAGTTTTTCGTGCACCGATTATCGGGTTTATGAAATAGCTAGGTAATTTAGTGTGTTGAACTTTCTAGTTTTCTAATAAAAAGCCATAAGTGTATTGGAAACAAATTTTCATATTGTCCAATGACCCTGTATGTAATATTTATCATAGCTCAACTAAGTATATCCTGAATATTTACGAATTTATCTGTATTTGTCTTGAGTGGTTGATTTATAATTGTATCTGAGGCTAAAAAAGGTAACATGTAATAAATTTTTGTAACAAGAAAATTACTTTACTAAATAAGAATTTTTTTTTTTAGAGACACATATACGTACTAGGTACAGCGTTAGATCGTATGTGTGCTAGTTTCTAAGCCAAGTTCTTGCATGTCCCAAATTTGGTATTGTTCTCTGTTTTATTTCCATAAGTGTTGGAATTCAAATGTTGAACCAACTTTAATTAATTAGATCTGATCTACTAAGTCACACTCACTCACGAGTAACGACTCACCCAATTTGTCATAACTCGCAATTGGTTACACGTTGATTTATATGACTCAATTAGTAATTATTATGTGGTAAAAGTTTGTTCCTGCAGCCATAGGCCCCCTATAGTGTTTAGCATAAAAGTAGAAAAAACACATTCTCTTACATTTATATTTTAAGCCACCTTATTATTTTTATATGACATGTCCTTAGAAATAACATAATCAGTGCTATATACTGACGGAGTTAGGAGTATTGGAGTATTTTGGTTTTTGGGTCATGTCATTATGTATAATGAACGACAAAGTCCGATTTGCTTCTTCTGGCAATCTCGTTCTAGTTTACCATCGATCTTTTACTACTTCGGTCAATTTGATCCAATATATATAACTTTAGTTAGCGCTTTATTCTGTGTGTTTCCTAACTTTATTGAAGTGTAAATATAAGTAGACTCCAAAAACTGTAGTTAGCGCTTTATTCTCTGCGTTTACTGACTTTAATCTATTGTCGCAGCTGAAAGGCAACAATCGATCAAATTTTCCAGAGAGTTTAGGTATTGACTCGGGATACGACGATATATGAGGTTTTTCTATGCATAAGCCTGTCCTTTTTATTATTACTATTACTATTTTACAGTGTTTTGTTTAAATATGTAAAGATTAGTTGGGTGATACATAGTGGCCCTGCAGAACTAAAAAATCAGATAAACTAAAATGAGTATACTCCACGTATGTTGAGATGCATATATGAAAAGTCTATTAACGAGAAGACTAAAAAAAGTACTCGAGATGTTTAGAGCTTTGTTCAGATTGACTTTAGTGAATATGATAAGAATGAGAAAAGTCCGAAGTAATGTGATTTGAGTAAATAAAAAGAAGATAATAAAGGTGGTCGTGACCCGTGGGTATATCATTAATGTATGAAAACAAAAGAAAACTTTTGGAGAGAATATCAAAAACATTTTTGCAAGTGATTCTTAGAGAGATAAATGAGCAAGTAGTCTTACAAGGAACGAAATGTACATAGATTTCACATTTGCAATTCTTTGAGAGATATATGAACAAGGACTTTATTGGGAACGAAATGTAGATTGATTTCACATTTGTGAATCTCTAATTCAGCGACATATTTCATTTGGTTTCATTTTACCATTACCCAACATGCTACGAGTGTTTTGAGTAGTCTAGAATAGATTTTTGTAGCAAAATTAGGTCTTTTAATCACTTGATGATAGTTAGCTATAAATCCATATCTTATTTAATTTTCTTTTACAAAAAATGTTGTTTCTAGCCTACAAATTTCTTATATTCATCAACAGAAGGGGTTTGGGATCACTGAAGATTATTCTGATCTAAGTCGCATTTTTAAACAAAAGATGTAATTAAACGACAACAGTGACTAGAAAAGAAGTGCATTATTTGCTTTTTTGGCAACAAGATGATAAAGTTAGCATATAATATTGAACTATTTTCTCCAGTGATTATATCAGGGAAAGGTACTGCTAGTACTACACGTACTTTCGTGTCACTAGTCAGTTTTGATTTTGTCAGCTAGACTAATTCTGTTGAGATCTTTTCAATACCTCGTTACCTGCCCATGTAGTACATAGTAGGAGTATATATAAACTAAACATACTCCGATCTAAAGAACAAACCGCAACTTATTACCAAGATCATTGCTGTTTACGTTTTCTTTATTCTTACTATGGAATTCCTCCGAACTTCTTATGTACTCTCTCTGGTGATGCTTCGTGTATTACTTTTCAATATTTGGCCTTGCACTTGTAATTTCACTTCATTCATATTTGGAGACTCGCTAGTCGATAGTGGGAACAACAACTATCTTGTAACTTTATCCAAAGCCGATTATTCTCCATATGGCATCGATTTTAAGCCTTCTGGCCACAATCCCACCGGGAGATTCACCAATGGGCGCACAACATCTGATATTATAGGCACATGTTTCATATATGTTATTATCAAATACCGACCCATGTGGTTAAATTAAAATATTTCAGTAGTTTTTTATTAATATGAATTTTTTCCATGTAGGCCAAGTTCTTGGGGGTCAATCATTTCCTCGACCATATCTATCTCCAAATGCACTCTCGTATTGTGTATCAGAGGGCATAAACTATGCATCCGGCTCTTCTGGAATTCTAGATGAAACTGGAAACCTGTTTGTAAGTTCATTTTTTGTTTTCTTTTTATGTCAATGTTTTACAAAATTATATACATTTCCTTTTTCGGAAATCATATTAATGGTTAACCTAAAATTCAACATATATCTGAGTAGAGCTTTTTGAAGAAATAAGTGCAAAGGAAACAAGAGGAATTCAAATGATGAAGTTTGTAGTGCTAGTTGGGTGCTTGGCTGCGGATCTAGTGAGATCAGACTTGTAAAAGTGCTCTTTTTATTCTTGTTCATACTTGAATGCAGATAGTAGCTAATAGTTTGCTCTAAGAAATCTTTTCTTTCTTTTGCTCTCTTTTGAGAGTTTTGCTCTGATTACTCAATTTGTGAGTAACTAAGGTTGGTTTTGTTTGGCGTTACAATATGCTTAAAATTCAAAAAAGAAACAAAAAGCATACTCCGTATCTGAGTATGTCCTAATATGTCTGTAGTGAGATGTATAGTCTGAATTAAAATAGTGGTGCATTTGGGTATCAATTTGAGAACAAATGGCCTAAGTTATTATATATATTAGACATCAAAGGTCAAGATATGTGCAAAAGAACAAAACTAAATAATCGTTTTGTCGGTGCCGTCTCCAGCATTTTGGAAAACCAAATTAAATTTGAAAAAAAAGACTTAAATTAAAGTGTTTTTTCAATAATGATTATTAATATGATTTTTTATTAAAACGTGTTTAAAGTAATTTTTTTAATTATAACTTATTAAATACAATAATTTATTCTAACTAGACCGTTTTTCTTAATTATGTGTTATTTAAGTAGAAGTGTTGCTATAGTCACCCAAATATCTGACCTAAAAATCTTACTCGCTGATTTGACGGATTAGATGTACCAATCATATATTAAGTGAAAATTGTTTTTCAAAATGACAAACAAAAAGATTGGTTCATTCCATCCGCCACATCGGGGATAAGGTTTTTGGGTTGAAAATTTGGTAAGAAAAAGCATTTTCCTAACTATAATTTTTTTTTTATATTATTACTTCAGATGTGTCTAATGCCATTATATTTATTTCAAAAAATATATCAGTCAATTATGTTATTTCTCTTAAAATGATAAAACTATTATTAAAAAAATTATAAACTTTACTTTCACATTTAATTATCTCTTAAAATCAAAGCGTATTTTGACTTTTAATGTTCACTAGAATAATGAAATAATTACTGAACCAAAGAGAAGAGAAAATTGTTTGATGTACTCTACTTGTCTAGTGGTGGACCTATACTACTCATAACCGATAAATATAAAACAAACACTACAAAATAATATTGAGTCAAAATTTATCATAAAACTGTCACAAATTCACCATTATGTTACAAAACTGTCACATATTGACGGTTCTGTCATAAATCTATCAAAATTCTCGTAGCTATTAAACTTATTACAAAAAAACCCGGCACAATTCCCGTAGCTATTTGTATATTTTTTTTATAATGAAATATAAGTGATATTAATCAATAACCAATAATTTTCGAATGCATGTAATTGAAAAAATAGACTATTGTGGGTTAGTGGTCCCAATTTAGTGCTTACTAAATTGGGCCCTATAGCCGTTTCTGCGTTTTGTATACTTGGTGAAATTTTATGTGTAAGAAATTATGTTTCAGATTGGAAGGATACCATTGGGTATGCAAGTGATCTTCTTCGAGAAAAGTAGAAGTTATATGGAAAGCGTAATGGGAGTTGATCGAGTAGAAAAATTCCTGAAAAAGTCAGTTTTCTCGGTAACAACAGGGTCCAATGATGTTTTGAATTTTTTTCAACCCTTATTTTCGGACAAGAACAAGATTAGTCCTGCTAGATTCCAAGATTTTATGATTTCCAACTTGACCGTACAACTTAAGGTATACATTAGACTCTCCCAAATTTGTTCAGTAGCATTATATTCTCATCTTCAAATTTCTTAGTGGACTGATACTAATATATACTGATTCACGGTCTATCTCTCTTTCTTGTTTCTTACAAAATTCTTTTATTACAGCGTCTACACAGCAAAGGAGCTACAAAATTCCTTGTTCTAGGGGTCGGACCACTTGGGTGCATACCGTTTGTACGTGCCCTCCAAGTTGTTCCTCGGGAAAAATGTTCTGTTTCCATGAATAATTTTATTCAAGGCTACAATAAGAAGCTTGCCGATTTGATAGAACGTTTAAACCAGCAGTTGGGACCACAGACTATTTTCGTTTATGCGAATGCCTATGATATTGTTATGGGAATCATACAAAATTATCGCCTATATGGTATGTCTCTCTTTCTGTCTTTACATACAGACATATGCATATAAAAGTATGGTTGGAGAAATGTACAAGGTCATGGTAGAAATTGCAGATGCTGGCTTATCAACTACACCAGGATGTCCAAACATGAAACAACCATATATTCTATCAAACATGATGTTTATTCACTTATAGTGTTAGCTATACATAAAAAAAAGTATTTTGAGCAGAAGAATAGAAGTTCATTGTATAAGGACGAGTATTAATCACATTCTTGACTAACAATGAAAATGGATTATGTATGTAGCCAAGGTAAAAAAATATTTTGAAATCAAGTCGTTAACAAACATACCTTATTTTTATTACTTGTTAGGTTTTGAGAATGTTGATGATCCATGTTGTGGGGGATACTTTCCTCCATATACATGTACTAATATCAAAAGCAATTTGAACGCAAGCTCTGCTATTTGTGACTATCGATCAAAGTATGTATTCTGGGATGCATATCACCCTACGGAAGCGACTAACCTCATCATTGCACATAAACTACTCAATGGTGATCAAAGTGTTATTTCTCCTATCAACGTTCGCCATCTTTATAGTTACACATTTTAACTAAGGAACTGGGCTTATTAGTTAAAAAAACCTTTGCTTATGTCTCTTCCTTAGCACCAGCTGTTAGCTTCATAGTAAAATAATTGTCGAGGGAATAAAATTATGTGAATCCCTATCATTTGTTATAAAATACCAGTGTTTTAAATAGCGTTATCGCTATCGTAGCGTTTTTTCGAGAGAAACGCTAAAAGCGCTAATAGCGTTGCTATATAGCGCTTTGCGGTGTATTTTTTTTTGCCTAAATATGCACTAAACTTTAGAATATATAACCAAAAAAAAATAAAAATGTATAGTTATATTAGATAGTAATAAAAAAAATCAAAAAAAAAAATTGTTGTTGATGAGTTTCGAACCTGGGTCTGCTATAAATCACAGCACTGTCTTAACCATCTGGACTACAGACATTTTTATGAAAATTACACAATATATATTTATTATTTAGATCCGCTGTTTTTTTTTTAACTCGCTATTTACGCTTTTGGTCCAGAATTTCGCGCCTTTTGCGCTTTTGGTCCCATATAGCGCGATTTTAGCGCAATTCCACCCAAAATCGTGATTTTTCGTTGCGTTTTTTACCAAAAAAGCGCTATTTCGCGCTACGTAGCGCTATGTAGCGCGAATTTTAAAACAGAGTAAAATACGCATCTTAGATGCTTGCTTGTAAACATTTTTTCCTGGTTGCGATTCTTGCGTCTTACAGACGTGGCAAACCGCTTATGACCATTATGGATCCTTCAACGGTTAAAAATGAAACTAAAATAGTAGTTATAAGACTGAGGTCACGATTTGAGCCTATACAGATTTTACTACGGATGATGGACAGTTCTTCTTCTGCTTACAACTTACAACCTAAAACCCTGAATTGTACTAGAAAAACCTTAAAAGTAAACACATCAGCCAAGTTGGATTTTTGTAAATATCTCAAAAATGTGAAGAATATGCAAGAAAAAAGCAGAATTATGGGACCTATGCACACACGTTACAATTTTGCAACCACTTAATGGAAGAAAATAATTAGAGGCCACCAATTTCCCTCCCTCAAAGATATGGTTGTATATACATGGCAACAACATTCCCAACCTCATACTTCAACTTTCTGTCTTTCTTAGCACATGTTTTTCTTTAAAGTACAACAGTTAAATTAGTTTTTACACATAGTTTATTTACATCTTTCTTCATACTCATGGTGGTTCTAAGTTTTAAACCAATACAAACCATTAGGGTGACTAATCCCTTTAGTCCACAAATACGCCAAAATACATTTAGTTTTAGGAGTTTGGACACTATACGTTGCGGCATAGCGGAGCCTTCAGGTAAGCCAGCGCCCATGGGTGAAAAGACAAAGTACAACGATGGGTTATTCGAGAAGGCCTTTATGACTTTATTCGCTTGGAAAATGGAGAATTTCGCAGTTACAAATAATAAGAAGAAAAAGAAGGGGTGGTTCGAGTACGACTATGAGAGCTTTGTGGATGTTTCTAAGAGAGTAATGAATGGGAGGTCTCGAATGCAGCAACAGGAAGTAGTAAGAGAAGTGCTCATGTCTATGCTCCCCCCTGGTGCTCCTGAGCAGGTACACACTACAACACACACTTGAGTGTACTTGCCATTTTGGCTCATCTGTGATTTAAGATGCTAGTAATTTTGTGGGCATAAAATTCCTATTTTGTATGGAAAGTTGAAACAAGTAAACTGATAGATGTAGGTGCTTAAAAACAATGTGATTAGATAGTGGTTTAGGTTAGGTGCCTAAAAACAATGTGCTTTAAAACATTGTAACAATCTAATCTTTTCTATGTTTTTTCAGTTCCGAAATTGTTTCCACCAACAAAATGGGCTATGACGTTTAGTGTATAGTAAATTATTATCAGCTAACTATCTAACCTTTATATGTTATTCCAGTTCCGAAAATTGTTTCCACCAACAAAATGGGCTGCAGAGTTCAATGCTGCACTAACTGTTCCATTCTTTCACTGGTTAGTTGGGCCTTCCGAGGTAACAATTACAACTTAGTTTGCTTTTAGTTCTTTAAACTACAACATTAGTTTGTGAATTTAGATGCGCTTTCATAAGACTATTTTCCAGTTTCCACTCGGTACAAATAGTTCCTTAAGTGAACATTCTTATAAGAACAAGTGTTAACCGAATGTCTAACTCTGGTGCACTGTGTTGAAACGTCATTGATAGTCTAAAAGGATGCATATTAACTGAAGTATTCAAGTTAAGAACACTACGAAGTTAAGCTCGGCACGTATTTGCCCTGCTATATGGTTGAGTTAGATAATTACGATACTTTCCCTTAAAGGGAAAATGATGAAAAAATACATGTAAGTGGTACTTAATTATCAAAAACCCGGACCTTAAAACACTTTTAAAGATTAGTACATATTTTTTTTGGTACAAAAATATTAGTACATATGCTACATGATGCTACTTTTTTTTACTCGTTGTTTTTAACTTTTATGCTACATTATACGTACCAAATCTTAAACAAGACTTGAGAATTCGGGATTTTGGAAATTAAGTATGTTTTGATGTACTAATCAATGATTCTCCCCTTTCTTAAATTGATAAGTTTATTACAAAATAGTTGTTTAGTATTTTTGACATGAAATATGTGAAATTCTCAAGTTACTATTCGTTAAATTAGTCCCACTATACATTAGTCATCCATAATATCTAACGATAAGACAAACACGGGATCAAAATATTGGTGCATAATGTTCCTGATGACTGATGTGGGCATTTAATAGGTTATTGAAGTGGAGATAGATGGAGTAAAGCAGAGGAGTGGCGTACACATTCACAAATGCAGGTACGTTGGCATCATTTCCTGAAAGCAACTTTCAAACAGATTCATGTTGTAATGAGGATTTTAGGGGGTTTCTGTTATACATATTCGATAGTTTATGGTTCATTCTCAGTAAAGCTGAAGCGGTTCCGTAGTTTGTTGAAATGTAAATTGGTAAGAAATAGAGCCATGGCACGAGGATAAATTGTTATTTTGGTAATGACTATTTTCATAGGTGCAGCAATTAAATCTTTCGGGTAGAATACAGCTATTATCCATGTACATAGTCTCAGGTGCTGTTAATTGTTAAACATTACTCGAACCATACATAAGGAGTAATTAATAGTGAAGATGACAATAAATAAGTTCCTTAGATCGCCTAAACTAGATTTTAACAATCAAGGTCATTACCTCATGACACAACTAGCATCTTATAAACCCTGCACATGTACCCACCCTACCAACGGCTATCTCATCATGGTCAGCAATCTCATTGACAGGCAATTTACGATCTCGATCAGCAGTGGATGAAGATGCATCATCTCTGTCAATATTTTTCTCGTAATTCCAAGAAAACTTGACAACATCTTCGAACAGTTTTTCCTTGTTGCAGCCTCAAATAAAGTCGAACTCTGACTCAAGAGAAGTCATATTATTATATACGGCCTTAAGACGGAAATTTAGGACGTCCTCCACTTTTACATCTCTACTAATTTGACCCTTTAAAAAAATAGTTATGATAAAATCACATTTCCTAGAAGCCTGATAGTGTCATCGTGTATATACAACTTCGTGAAATATGATTACTCTTCTTATTGTAAGCGGTTATGGGCATAATAAATGTATAATATCATAATGTACCTCTTTGGTTATTGTGGTCTCGAATATCCCCCATAGTTTACCTTGAACATATAGCTTGATAATCATGCCTATATCCTGTTAGATGATAGCTACAGTAATAACTATGCAGATACTTCTACCTAAGCCAATGACAGATATTCTCATAAGAAATTTCCATATTTAATGAAAAATAGTTCCAAACATATCTCATTCTGATTGTTTTCATGCCCTAATTAGTATTTTTAAACTTGATTGTATGGAGTCTACATTTATGTCATTCATATTTTTCAAAAGTTTCTGTATACTCGGTTGCAACCATGAGAAAAGCAGAACATTCTTTTTAGCAGATATAGAACATTATACAACATAACAGTTTTTGAGAAAATAATCTTCCAACATATACTTTCTATAAAAATATCTACAAACAGAACATATATAACTCTGGGTTATACACGTCTAGAACATGATTTTTTTAACATTGCAACTTTATTGGTAACTGTTGGTATTTCCGTTTCTTCTTTTCTTTCTCTATGCATCTTTAGAAATATACGGGGGAATCCATAGCAGTTTCATTTAGCAGTTAATGTTTTCTCCATTTATCTAATCTAGTAGTTTAGCACTTTGCTCACCCCTAACTTGCATGTAATTCAGGTACCTGGAGAATAGTGGTTGCGTCGGAATGTGCGTGAATATGTGCAAAATCCCTACTCAAAACTTCTTCACCAATGAATTTGGGCTCCCATTAACTATGATTCCAAGTAGGTTAAATTCTTAGTCTTTTTATAGATTTGTTTATTTAAGAATTTGTTAGATCTCTTTTCATTCAGGTTGTGCACAATAGGTTTAGAGATTTTAATAATGATGGTATCAGATAATATCACTAGTAGGCAAGTAGCTCTTCGCCAAACAATGCCTGTTGAAATTTGCTTTTCTTTACCCGGTATAATGGCACCATCTAGTCATGTAACTCTGTAGATGACAGACTTACCTCAGATTATGGATTGCTTCAGTACTGTCTGTAATTTAAACAAAAGCTTGCATAGTTGCATATTTGTAAGATTTCTTATCTGGATCCATGTAAGTTCAAAACAAATTCTGAAAAATATTTCCAGTTGCCAGCAAGTCTAATGTGATTAATCTTGCTATGGTGGGGTCATTTACCATTTTATACAGATTTTGAAGATATGAGTTGTGAAATGGTATATGGCCAAGTTCCACCCTCATTTGAAGAAGACACCGTATCCAAACAGCCATGTTTTGCAGATATATGTAAGTTGAAGTACTTCGACGACTTACCTAAGTTTCACTCTTTAGTTGTTCTTGGCTTTAAGAACAGAAGTAGGAAACTGAGTACAAGTAGTGAATCAATAGTACTTTTCCCTTTTTTGTAAACTATCTGTAAAAATTTGCAAAAAACTGTCTTGACAACAAGTTTGCACTTGGTGCAAGTTATTTACAAACTTTTCAGTACATGTTTCGTCCAACTGGATGTTTTGAACAATTTTTAGAATCTTATAATTTTGTTGATTAAACTTGATGAATATCGATCATAACTGACTATCTCTAACCAAATTTAATATTTTCTCAAAATGTTCACCCTTCAATTTTTAACATGCCGGTTTCTCCGCAAGGTCTAGTCGGCTCAAAAATATGAATAAAATGTCACCGTATAATAAGACTTCTATAAACCTCATGATATTTCAATTGTTTACTGCGATAACAACTGCTTGCCTTCTAACCTTTTGATATCATCAACAGGCTCCATGGCAAATCCAAGCACCCCGGTCTGTCATAAACTGCAAAATTGATGGAATTGTGTATAGATATATACGTAGTACAGATTTATTATTTGCAAGTCTCTTTTCTTGAAATTTTGTCCATTCGAAACCTCATATATCACAGTTGTGCTCTTCATAATGTATTTTCCAAAAGTCAATCGAATAGTTCAAAATGTTAAATTATATGTATTTCGTTAATTTTGATATAAGTTATAGAAGAGTAAATAGAAAGAGGGGCATCTGAGTGTGTGTTTTGAACAGTTAGTGTGACTGGTTTTCTCACAACAGTAGGATTAGATTTTAATTACTTCAATGGATGAGATAAAGGCATAAGCTTAAAAGTGGCTAAATAATTATGCTAAAACAGCCAAGAGACTGTTAAGTTAATATTTTCCTAAAATAACCGTCATACTGTTTACACTTGTGTAGAGATGGGTTTTCTTGCGGTTTCAAAGTAAGTGGCAAGCATTCTTATTTTTTTTCCATACATAAGACGTGCTATTTTGACGGAAGAGGGGCCTCTAACTGTGTTTTTTTTTAACAGTTAGGGTGATCGGTTTTTACCAGGGCCGATGTCCAAAATATACAACGTGTTATAAAATATTACCAAAACATATAAACCAAACAAATTATTCACAAAACATACAATTGATCAAATAGAAAAAAAATATATATTTCTCATCGCCTACCAAAAAATTTCTCTTACTCCTCTCTCTCTTTCTAAATCATCATTTTTTTTCTCACAAAATACTACCTTATTTAATGTTAAAATAACTTCTAAACCGGAAAAAAATAAAATTACAACAAAAAATCAAAAAAAAATCAAAAAAGTCGATAAGCCGAAAAAAATCAAAAAATGCAGAAAAAACCTTTAAAAAAAGTCGGGAATATGAAAAAAAAATCAAAAAAAATGGTAAAAAATAAAAAAACCAATAAAAATACAAAATCACAAAAAAATGAAAAAAGTTCAAAGTCGAGAATCCGAAAAAAGCCAAAAAAGGCTGGAAAAACATTTTAAAAAGCTGGGAACCCGAAAAAGTCTAAAAAATGGTTAAAAAAAGTAAAAAAAACAAAGAAAAATCCAAAATCACAAAAAGAATGAAAAAAGTTCACAAAAGTCGAGAACCCGAAAAAACCAAAAAAGTGCTGAAAAAACCTTTAAAAAGTCGGGAATCCGAAAAAACTCCAAAAAAGTGGTAAAAAATAAAAAAAAACCAAGAAAAATACAAAATCATAAAAATATATAAAAATAAAGTTCAAAAAAATTGAGAACCCGAAAAAAGCCCCAAAATATGGTAAAAAACAAAAAATAAACAAGAAAATTACAAAATTACAAAAAAAATGAAAAAATGAAAAAAGTTCCAAAAAGTCGAGAATTCAAAAAAACCCAAAATACGCTGAAAAACTTTTAAAAAAGTCGGTAACCCGAAAAAACCCAAAAAAATGGTAAAAAAAAAACCCCAAGAAAAATCCAAAATAAAAAAAAAATGAAAAAAGTTCAAAAAAATCGAGAACCCGAAAAAACCCAAAAAAGACTGGAAAAACCTTTTAAAAAGTCGGGAACCCGAAAAGGCCCAAAAAATGGTTAAAAAAAGTAAAAAAACAAAGAAAAATCCAAAATCACAAAAAGAATGGAAAAAGTTCACAAAAGTCGAGAATCCGAAAAAACCAAAAAAGTGCTGAAAAAACCTTTAAAAAGTTGAAAATCCGAAAAAACTCCAAAAAAGTGGCAAAAAAAAACCAAGAAAAATCCAAAATCACAAAAATATATAAAAATAAAGTTCAAAAAAGTCGAGAACCCGAAAATAATGGTAAAAGACAAAAACAACCCAAGAAAATTCCAAAATAAAAAAATTGAAAATTGAAAAAATTTCAAAAAATTCGAGAATTTTGAAAAAGTCGGTAACGCAAAAAAATCCAAAAAAAATGGTAAAAAAAAAAAAAAAAAACCAATAAAAATCCAAAAAAAAAAATGAAAAAAGCCCGAAAAGCCCGAAAAATTCGATTGTGCATACATTTTTCTTATTTTTTATGCATTCTTTTGTATTGTGTATTTAATTTTTTGTATTATGTATGTACTTTTTTGATTGTGTATGCCCTTTTCTCGATCGTTTATATATTTTTTTGCATTGTGTATGCACCTTTCTCGATTGTGTATTCAGTTTTTTGGATTATATATGGCTATTTTTTATTGGTTATGCACTTTTTAATATTGTGTATGCACTTTTTAAATTGGATAGAGAATGGTGATTTTTCATATTGTTTGCAAAATTCCATTGTGTATGTAATATGAAATATCACTTTTTATGTGTAATGTATAACAATGTTTTGTGTATGCCTGTATTGTGTATTCTCGTATTAAAAAACATGTATAAATTATGTGTTGTGTATGCATGTATTAAATAACATGTATAAATAATGTATTGTGTATGCCCGTATTAAAAAACATGTATAAACTATGTATTCTGTATGCCTGTATTAAAAAGCATGTATAAAAAGTGTATTGTGTATGAATAATAAGAAAAACACAAAAAAAATGGACAGTGTCAATAGATACATAATGTATTGTGTATAACTATATTAAAGAATGTGTATAAGCAATGTATTGTGTATGCCTGTATTAAAAAGCATGTATAAAATATCTATTGTGTATGTCTATATATTAAAGAGCATGTATAAATACTGTATTGTGTATGCCCGTATTAAAAAACATGTATAAACTGTGTACTGTGTATGTCTGTATTAAAGAGTATGTATAAATAATGTATTGTGTATGCCCGTATTAAAAAAATATGTATAAACTGTGTATTGTGTATACTTGTATTAAAGAACATGTATAAAATATGTATCGTGTATGCATGTATTAAAGAGAATGCATAAATAATGTATTCTGTATGCCCGTATTAAAAAAACATGTATAAACTGTGTATTATGTATGCATGTATAAAATATGTATTGTGTATGACTATATTAAAGAGCATGTATAAACACGATATTGACAATTTAATCGGCATTTTTCATATCGAGGAACAAAATATGTCAATAACACGTCACTTTTATCCAAATGTGATCAAATATCACAAATTTTAGCCAGCAAATTTTCAAAACTTATATCGATCTGAATTGCAATTATAACCATCTTAGAACAACCAACCGTGACAATATCTAGATTGCACATCATCAAAATACTATCCATTGCACTACAAAACAAAATAAACAAAACACACACAAAGTGTAAATGGATAAACAACTTATTGTGTATGTCTGTATTTAATAACATGTATAAATAATGTATTGTGTATTCTCGTATTAAAAAACATGTATAAACTATGTATTGTGTATGTCTGTATTAAATAGCATGTATAAAAAGTGTATTGTGTATGAATAATAAGAAAAACACAAAAAATGGACAGTGTTAATGGATACAGAATGTATTGTGTATGTCCGTATTAAAAAACATGTATAAAATATGTATTATGCATGCATGTATTAAAAATCATGTATAAAATATGTATTGTGTATGCCTGTATTAAAAAGCATGTATAAACTATGAATTGTGTATGGCTATATTAAAGAGCATGTATAAACACTATATTGACAATTTAATCGGCATTTTTCATATCGAGGAACAGAATATGTCAACAACACATCACTTTTATCCAAATGTGACCAAATATCATAAATTTTAGCCACCAAAATTTCAAAACTTATATCGATCTGAATTGTAATTATAACCATCTTAGAACTACCAACTGTGACAACATCTAGATTGCACATCATCAAAATATTGCCCATTGCACTACAAAACAACATAAACAAAACACACACAGTGTAAATGGATAAATAATTTATTGTGTATGTCTGTATTTAATAGCATGTATAAATAATATATTGGGTATGCCCGTATTAAAAAACATGTATAAATTATGTATTGTGTATGCATGTATTAAATAGCATGTATAAAAAGTGTATTGTGTATGAATAATAAGAAAAACACAAAAAATGGACAATGTCAATAGATACAGAATGTATTGTGTATGACTGTATTAAAGAACGTGTATAAACAATGTATTGTGTATGTCTGTATTAAAAACCATGTATAAAATATGTATTGTGTATGTCCGTATTAAAAAACATGTATAAACTATGTACTGTGTATGTATGTATTAAAGAGCATGTATAAATAATGTATTGTGTATGCCCATATTAAAAAAATATACATATAAACCGTATATTGTGTATACTTGTATTAAAGAGCATGTATAAAATATGTATTCTGTATGCTTGTATTAAAGAACATGTATAAATAATGTATTTTGTATACCCATATTAAAAAAGCATGTATAAACTATGTATTGTATATGTTTGGAGCATGTATAAATAATATATTATGTATGTCCGTATTAAAAAAACAAATAATGCCCAATAGGTACCACTTTTGAAATTATATTCCTCCTAGGTAGCTCTATAATTTCACATTCTCTATAGGTACCACTTTTTAATTATTTAATTTATTTACCAAAACGCCATACACATATTTCATAAAAAATGAAAAAAAAACACATAAAATTATATAAAATGCAAAAAATCTCAAAATAAATGAAAAAAAACAAAAAAAAACAAAAAAAAACACAAAGAAAATAAAAAAATCACAAAAAAATTATAAAAAATGAAAAAATCACAAAAAATCACAAAATTTTAAAAAAATTACAAAAAAAACAAAAAAAATTATAAAAAATGAAAAAATATTATAATAAATGAAAAAAATCACATAAAATTATAAAAAATGAAAAAAATCACAAAATCACAAAATATTATTAAAAAAATAAAAAAAAAATCACAAAAAATAATAAAAAATCATAAAAAATCACAAAAAATCACAAAAAATCATAAAAATATAAAAAAAAATAAAAATGAAAAAAAAATGAAAAAAAAATCACAAGAAATTATAAAAAAAAATGAAAAAAATCACAAAATTATAAAAAAAATCACAAAAATCACAAAAAAAAATCACTTTTATTGAACTTTATGCACTTTCGACTGTACTAGATGCACTTTTAGCTGAACTATATGCACTTTCAGCTGAACCAGATGCACTTTTAGTTGAACCAGATGCAGGTTTTACATAACGATATGCACTTTTATTGAATTAGATGCACTTTTGTCTGAACCATATGCACTTTCGGCTGAACCAGATACACTTTTAGGTGAACCAGATGCAGGTTTTACAGAACGATATGCACTTTAATTGAACTAGATGCACTTTTGTCTGAACTATATGCACTTTTAGCTGAACCAGATACACTTTTAGCTGAACCATATGCACTTTCAGCTGAACCATATGCACTTTCAGTTGTACCAGATGCACTTTTAGTTGAATCAGATGCATTTTAAACAGAACTATATGCACTTTCGACTGTACTATATTCATTTTCGACTACACTATATGCACTTTTGACTTAACTATATGTACTTTCCACTAAATTAGATGCACTTTAAACTGAACCAGATGTACTTTCAGCTGAACCAGATGCACTTTTAGCCGAACTATATGCATACTCACTTTTATTGAACTATATTTACTTTCGACTGAATTGTATTCAATTTCAACGGAAGTAGATGTACTTTCAGCTGAATTGAATGCAAGTTCGACTCAATTTTATGCATTTTTGACTAACTATATACACTTTTGACTGAACTATATGCACTTTTATTGAACTATATACGCTTTTGACTGAATTATATGTATTTTTTACTGAACTAGATGCACTTTTAGCTCATTTAGATTAAAAAAAGACACATTTATCATGGAAAAACCATTTTTTTGTATAAAAAAAATCACTTTTCGGTATAAAAAGTGTTATCTTGACAAAAAAAATTATATATTTTTTGTAATTTTTTAAAAAGTTTATGATTTTTTCATTTTTTTATAATTCTTTTTATTTTTGTGATTTTTGTGATTTTTTATAATTTTTATAATTTTTTGTGGTTTTTGTTATTTTTATAATGTTTTGTGATTTTTTGTGATTTTTGTGATTTTTTTATATAATTTTTTCGTTTTTTTCGTTTTTTTCATTTTTTTCATTTTTTTATTTTTTTTATAATTTTTTATAATTTTATGTGATTTTTTATAAGTTTTTGTCATTTTTTATATTTTTTTTTTGATTTTTCGGTATAAAAAGTGTTATATTGACAAAAAAAATTATATATTTTTTTGTAATTTTGTAAAAAGTTTGTGATTTTTTTCATTTTTTGTAATTTTTTTATAATATTTATAATTTTTTTGTGATTTTTTATATTTTTTTTATAGTTTTTGTGATTTTTTGTTATTTTTATAATTTTTTGTGATTTTTTGTGATTTTTTTCATCTTTATAATTTTTTTGTGTTTTTTTTATTTTGTTGTAATTTAAAACTATTATATTTTGGTTTGTATGACAATTTAGTAAATAAACTAAATAATTAAAAAGTGCTACATATGAGGAATGTGAAATTATCAAGTTACCTAGAAGGAATATAATTTGCTATGAGCTACTTATAGGAAATTACCCATTAAAAAAACATGTATAAACTGTGCATTGTGTATACCTGTATTAAAGAGCATGTATAAAATATGTATTGTGTATGGTTATATTAAAGAACATGTATAAACACCATATTGACAATTTAATCGGCATTTTTCATATCGAGGAAACATAATATGTAAACAACTCATCACTTTTATCAAAATGTGACCAAATATCACAAATTTTAGCCACTAAATTTTCAAAACTTATATCGATCTGAATTGCAATTATAACCATCTTAGAACTATCAACCGTGACAACATCTAGATTGCACATCATCAAAATACTGCCTATTGCACTACAAAACAACATAAACAAAACACACACAAATTGTAAATGGATAAACAATTTATTGTGTATGCCTGTATTTAATAGCATGTATAAATAATGTATTGTGTATGCCCGTATTAAAAAAACATGTATAAACTATGTATTGTGTATCTCTGTATTAAAAAGCATGCATAAAAAATGTATTGTATATGCATGTATTAAAAAAACATGTATAAAAGATGTATTGTGTATGTCTGTATTAACAAACATGTACAAAAAAATATATTGTGTATGCCTGTATTAAAGAACATGTATAAAAAATGTATTGTGTATGCCTGTATTAAAGAACTTGTATAAAAAACACCATACATCTTTTTTGTGTATGGATAATAACCGAAACACAAAAAAAGCAGTCTCAATAGATACACAATGTACTGCGTATGAATTTATAAAAGAGCGTATATAACAATTTATTGTGTATGCCTGTATTAAAGAGCAGGTATAAACATTATATTGCGTATGTCTATATTTAATAGCATGTATAAACTGTGTATTGTGTATGTTTGTATTAAAGAACATGTATAAACAACGTATTGTGTATGGATAATAAAAACACAATACACTGTTATTAAAAAACAAAAACAAAAAAACACAAAACACAAAACAATGTTAATATTCGGCATCTCGAGTCTCTTTTGTTTCTTTATCAATCATATTATTCTAACAAAATACCAATTTCTGAAAAAATATTGAGAAAATAACCAACGCAAACCCAGATATATTGTCAACTAATTTCTTCGAAAAGTAATCCTATTTCATATACGATTTGAGACGAATAAAATCCGAATAAAACCCTAATCGAAAACAACCTCGTAAATAACTCTGTATCTAAATCGATTTATGAAGAATAAACCATAATTCGAACAATAAACCAGAGAAATCCGACGAAGAGAAACTGAGTATTCGAAACAATAAAAATACGGATCAAAATCGCTTAATTAAAAGCGAATTTATGGTTTGATAGAATGATTCGACGGATGTGTATAAAAAAAATATTTTGTATAGATGTTAATTATGGGGTTTATAGGCGAGTTGACGAGTATGTTTGATTCCAAATTTCATGGAGATAGATATATAAATACGTATGTATAGATAAAGAGAGAGAGAAAACTGTTAAAAAAATATAAATAATTTAGTATTTATAATTTTAATTAATTGTATATTTTAAAAATAAAATGTTGGGATATAAATTTTTGATAATTAGTTTAAAATAGTTGTATATTTTAGTAATTTTCCCCTTCTACAAACATTTAGATCTTTTAGAATTCATCCCGAAAGTATTTTTTTTCTTTGCACACTAACTCTTATCTCCCTCCTCCTTTCTCTTCGGATCAATTTATCTTTCAACCCCCATCTACTAAAATCTCCAAATACTCATTAAGAAAAACTTTATCTTTTCTTAACTTTCGAATAAAGTAAAAGTAAACACAAATTTTCCCAACTGAGAAGAGAAAAAGAGAAGTAAAACTATTCAACAAATTATACAGTATATTTTTTTTATATAAAATTGGATGGGTCTTCTGCATTTAACTTTTATGTATTCAGTAATTGATGGATTATATTATAAAAAAGAATTTGGTTTAGGGTTTTTTTGGGGATTTTTCTTTGGTGAATTGGAGTATTAGATTAGGAAAATCAATAGATGAACACAGAGAATTGAGTTAAAATGAAGACCAGATATATCATATATGTATTACAAAAGTAGGAGCAATTGTTTGAGAATTTGGGAATTACACTGAGGTTAGAGATGAAGATGAGAGAGATTATTATATGTTTCAAGTTTTAAGCCACTTTTAAGCTTATGCCTTTATCTCATCCATTGAAGTAATTAAAATCTAATCCTACGGTTGTGAGAAAACCAGTCACGCTAACTATTAAAAATACACAGTCAGATGCGCTTCTTCCAATTATTTAAGTTATAATTGAAAGTTACAACCCATTACAATCCATTTCAGCTGAAAAAGTAGCCTTTCAGTTTCTTTGTGCAACTTCTCTCCCTGCTCATCTCTGTCGCTGCTTTTATTTGGATTGAAAGTCTGATTCTGATTATCATTTTAGAGTTGATGTGTTTGAGATTGCGTCTTAAATTGAGATCTGGTCCTAAATATTCACTTAGTTTCTCCGTTTTCACTAGTGTCGTGTTTACACCCATAACTTTAAAGGTGGCAAGTATGATTAGCTGATATTAAAACGAAGGACCTAATAAACAACTTGTATGGGGTTTTGACAGGTCATGTTGCGATGACGATTTGAACTTTGATTTTCTTTGCATCAATTCATAATGGCTTCTTGAAATGAGCATTCATTAAGGCACGAGTATGAACATATGTTGGAGTACTAGTACTTTATTAAAAAATCAGAATTACATTCAGGATTTGTCAGAGATTTACGATAGTAATCAACAACTGACTAACTGTGAAGTCCGAGTAACTCTTCAAGATTAGATCTTAATTGGAATCAATTCTGGTCATTGATAAAGAAAACTAGAGGTTCGCTAACAATAAGACATACTGTCTGACAGAATGACGGTCTTGGTTTTCTCATGAGCCAACATCGGTGCCAAAAATGGCAAGGAACTAACGTGCCTAAAGTCGAGTTTGAATTTTGTATAGTGTTTGTCATATGGTTTAACACGATATAAATGTTGGAAAACATGTTTTAAACATGGGTGTTCCGAATGGTCACATGACCAAATTCGAGTCGATATTACATATGACAATACTGAGTTGTTAATGCCGTACTCAACGCGTTTGAGTAGCTCGTGTGACGAGCTTCGTAACGGTATATCGCATGACCTATTCGGAAAATGGGTGTTAATATTAATCGGCTTCAAAGTTGGGTTCTCGAAATAAGGGAAAACATTAAAGCTGAAAAATGGAATGAATGAAGGGAAAACCATTGAGAATTATCCCATATTGGAGAATTAAGAGTTAATTTTTCAATATATATACAAGTCCAACCCATGTATTTGTTAAACTATTATGTCCACACACACTTAATTGTATGAGTGTGTATAACACGCGCTCGTTCGGGTCGCGGTGCACACGGGCAGATTGAGTGTTGCAGTCAGCCTTCCATCTCTCATTCAGACACAACAAACACACACAACACAATATACATTGCATCATATTAGAGAGAGAATTGCACCATCAACAGCTCGACATGTGGTTCGGTACCCCGTTTTCACGAGAGACACTCAATGACAGAAGTTGTATATATTGGGAACAAAGTCCAGAGAACCAGAAACCTATAAGGTGGTTCGGGAAATATTGTTTAAGAAAAACTGCTTGCAGATGCCTTTTTTTTTCATTCTGTTTATTTTATTTCAGTCATTTACATTATTTTCATTTGAGTACTGTTTATATTCTGTAATTTACTTTCCAGCCTTTTACATTCTGTAATTTACATTTGCAGTACTGTTTACTTTTAAGTATTTTATATACTGTAATTTCTTTTATTCACAGAAACAGTCCAAAAGTTTAATAATCATACTATTCTGTCTAGCAGTTTCTTTTAATTGACAAACAGTCCAGCAGTATAGTCTTTAAACTATTCTGTTAGACAGTTTCGTACAATTAAAATTCAGTCCAGCAGTTTAATAATTTATATTAAATCTGTCTGGAATTTATTTCTTGCAATTTAATTTCTGTACGAGCCAGGAATTTGTAATCGAGTTATATTCCTTTCAAAGTGAAATAAAATTGTTTATTTCCGTTTCAGATCTTGTATTTTACATTATTGCCTTTTCAATAAAGTAAGAACCAACAATAAATAATCTATAATCAATTGCTCGGCATCATATCAAATCATGGTCCTGGCCGGATACATGGTCAAGATATAATAAGGCTTAACAAGTAATAAACAAACACTTCGCATATGTAGGCAGTTTATATTTTTGTGGTCGGAAAATTGAAATTTCCACTTTTATAAACATACATTGAGACTTTCTAAACAAATATAAGTTACATAAATATTAAGTAACAAGACAGAGTAAGATTAATCTCTAGCTTTTAAATTTCAAAACCACTAAGTTTTAATTTCTCTTGAACAATTAGCTGTCATTATTTTCCCGCTTCTACCAGAGAGGCTCCACTGATCAGAATACCCTATCGACGAAAGCGCAATGTTCCCACATTTAGCAACTGTCCTAACACTGTCTATCAGCTCTTGTGTTCGGTCATCTTTTGACAATATCTCCAGTAATTGTTGTGGGCAAATTACTAGCTTCACTTTCCACATCCCACCAACATTACTGCTGTAATTGTACCTTGGAGTCGATATAAACATCTCTGTGTTGGTATTTGAGTCCGTATATGATCTCTTGAGCACACGCCCTTGGCCATCGAACGACATCCTATAGGATGCGATTAGGGCAGATTCGGGTACACTATTCGACCGGACATGCCCAACATGTGGGACCTGCTGGCCACTAAGCAGTGACGAGACCATAAGTTAATTAAAATAGGAGTGAAAGTTTAAAAAAATATAATGCCAACTATATTTGTTTCACTGAAGGTGCCGAATCAGTTTTTTAATAAGATTATACTCTTTACCCTAGCCCTTTTAGCATCCCACATTTTCTAAATTTCACGCCTTTTGAATTTTATCCAACAAAATAAATGAAGATATACAAAAAAAGATGTATCACAAATTAATAAACTCTAACACAATATAGTAAAACAATAAATATATTGTTCAATAATGATATAAAAAGAGACCATATGACACACGCTTGTGCAGAACTAATTAGTTTACATGTAAGAAGAATCTTGATGTACTTCGATTAAAGGCTAAATGAGAACTCTTCTTTCTCACATGTCATTAGTGTCTACGTACAGAAGTGTATCATTTAGTTACTTCTTAAATCGTCTTCTATATTGTTTCTAAAAAAAATTGTAAATCAGCATGATAAAATTAGAACAATATAGTTTAGTTTGCGCGTGCCTAAGCCTACATTCTATATTAAAGGTGTATCTTGATTATACAGCAGATATACAATACAAAAAAATCAATAAAATTCCAATTATCATGTGTCCAAAGTGTCGTGCACCCTATTCTTATTACGTACCTGGTTGCTCCTATAAGTGTCTGATTAGCATCCAACTGCATAAGGTAGTAGGAGCCACCCGGGGTGAGTACCTCCTGGCGAGGGAGCGGGTTCCAAAACAGGTCATGGTCCCGGAATATTCCATGGCCAGGGAACTCATCGGTGATGCACTCTACGGTGATGGGGCCGACAAACTCCATGATCCCACCATTTGATGTGATGACTTTGATAGCCTCTTGATTATTAGCTTCCTCTCCCAAGCCTCCGAGTAAGCAATTCCCCATTGCTTAGTGAAAGGGTGCTTGTATAGTTCTATTTATGTACTTAAATAACTCAAAAAGAAGAAAGTTCCATTCTTCTTGAAGGTGGAGGGAAATAAAAAGAGAGGGAAAATCGTAGGCGTCGGTGGGATTGTGAACAACTTTTATCTCATATTCGACCATATTTATAAATATAAAGTACGGAAAGTTAAAGTAAGCCTCCAAGCACTGAATACTTTGTCACACTGCTAAATAAAATAGACCAACATTAATGTAGCTAGTTTCCACCACTTTAATAGTTTCCATTTCTATAATGGAACAATGTAGGGTTGGCATAGGATGTGAATTACTAAAAGGGTGGAAACGGCATCATTTTGATAATATATGTGGGATTGATAGTTTTGATACTACCATTTTAGGAGTACTAATAAGAACTGTAACATTTTTTCATCTTTTTTGCAAACAAATAAAAAATAGGAAAAGAATGTAGACAGCAATACAAACCAAAAAACGCTTAATTAACCTGTAGTCTTTCCAACTCAGTACTCCATATAAATATTATACAACATTATATGTGGTCCTCTCTCTTGTCGATACACTTGTATATTTTTAATTTTATGTACATACACATTTCATTTTTATTTATTTTTGAAAATTAAACTTATATCAACCAAACCAACTAAAAACAACGAAAAAACTCAACTATTCACATGCTGAGTAATCAAAGCGCTCTAAACGGGAAAGAAATTAGTTCGAATAAGTTACGACATTAGTTGTAAACTAACAAAAAAAATAAGAAACATAGTTTTTTGACACATATGTCCACCGCAACAATAAGTACTTAAACACTTAAGTAAGCTATAATAGCCACAACCTTTCTTAATGAGAGATCTCTAAGCACTACTAGCAACTAAAAATATTCTTTTTGAATCAAAATAATCCAAAGGGGAGTTGTCAACTTCAGCAACTAAAAATATTCTTTTTGAATCAAAATAATCCAAAGGGGAGTTGTCAACTTCATCTTCACTGCTCGTAACTCAGCCTTTGTTATTGCATTCTTCATTTTTATGAGAAGTACCAACACTTTTTTATAAGACAATTTCTTCTAGCAAAATTCAAGGAAATAGTGCTGTCATGAGGAAAAGTTAGAGAGATTCTGCAAGTACATCAGATCATAGAAATAAAATTAGCCAAATCATTAGCACCTAGTATAATAATATAGGGTTTGCAACCGATCCAAACCCTACTGGTCCGCAGACCATCAAACAACAATATTCCAAGCTTTGATAATAACTTCATTTCTTCTGTTTTTGGGCATATTTTTAATTAATTCGAGCTTAGTTTTGATTAGGAAATCCAAGTGAGCTATGATACTACTAGGTTCAGAACACCTATCTTTATGATTTATGACATTTTTTTCACTCCAAATGAGATAAATACTAATTGAAAAAAATGAGTTTTCCTACGGTAGCAGATAAGGATTTCCCTTTAAAAGCAGCAATAGCCCAAGCGATCCACTCTTTTCACTTCATGCAATTATAAATAAATCCAGCTCTAAGAAGAGCATTTCTGATGATTCTAGAGGAAAATCTGCAATTAAAAAAAAGATGATCCAAGTTTTCAAGAGATATATTGCAAAGGGGACAAATAGAATTAGCATTACCATTCCATTTAGCAATTCTGTTAGCAGTAGATAATCTTTCCTTAATAGCTTGCTACAGAATGAAGCTACATTTAGGAATATTATTATTAAACCACACTAAATTGCTCCATTTTATCTTGTTTTTTTTTAACTCTAATGGCCTCCCACATACATTTGACAGAGTACTTGTCGCTCGGGGGGTCCATTTCAGTGTGTCCTCACCTAGATGGATGGAGGGATGATGGGTGTTTTTAATGAGTAATCATTAGACCTAGTATGAGGCCAATTCCACACATTATGAGAGAGTAAGGCAGAAAGTTTACCATTTGGGCTTATACCAGCCGTAAGAAATAGAGGTCTAATATTGTCTCGAGGGAGAATAGGACCAGTGGGGAGCCAAGAATCATAGCAGAAAAAAATATTATCTCCATTAACTATTTTAAAATAAAGTAGGTCTTTTACCAAAACTCTATATTTTTTTAAAAAAATCCAAGCCCAAATGAGTTTGATAGACCAAATACTCCTATTTTTGAGCTTGTAAGTATTAATCCATTTTTTCCATAATGTGTCCACGGATCACATAGATTCCATAGGCGTTTAATAATGAGAATACACTAAACGTCAGACTACATAATGGCACAGCTAGTAACTGCGCAACACTTCCAAACGGAATGATAAAATATTCCAATATTAGCATCATATCTATAATCTAATGTTGATTAAATTACGGGCCGGGTGATATAGTGGAGTGGTCCAAATTTGCCTCAATAAAGCCGGGAAATCATGACCCTATCTTCGAGGGTTGTGGCATATCAAAAGCTAGGGTAGGGGCCCTATGCATGGCCTCCCTTTAACTTTCATAAATATTACTAAAACCCACAAACGGACAAGAATACAATATGGGATTTTACGGCTTTGGTTTGCAAGCAATGATGGCAACGAAAAGGGGTGCGAGGAAGTAGTATTCATAAAATTTAGGCTATGTTTCTTTTGATTTAGAGAAAATGATTCTCAAGAAAACTTATTTCCTGAATTTTTGAATTTTTCTCTTATTTTTAAGACTCCGTTTGTTTCATAGTAAAAGTTTTATATGAGAAAAATATTTTCATGGAAAAGTTTTACACTGAAAACTTTTGTTTGTCTTTCATTTACGGACGGTTATTGCATAAAAGTTTTCCAACTAAAATTTTATACAAACTCAAGTTTTTTTCTGTACAAATTGTTTTTTAAACAAATAATTGGTAAAAATCTCAACATGTATAAGAAACTTTAACTAAACACGTATTTTCTTTCATATACGTCACTTGTAATAACTTATAAATTTTCAACCTATAAACTCATAAAATTAGAAGTATAGAAGATATTATTGACTTTTTTTAGCTTTTTCAAATTTTCTTGGGTTTTTTTAGATTTTTCGGGATTTTGTACTTATTTTTTATTATTTTTCCTATTTTTATTTTATTGCTTAATTTGATTTTAGCTTTTTAAAAAAAAAATTGGGTTTTTTTATTTTTCGGAATTTTTTTATTTTATTTTTCCCTTTTTTAAATTTTTTCTTATTTTTATTGGTTAATTAGATTTTAGCTTTTTCAAATTTCTTGATTTATTTTTACATTTTTTGAATTTATTTTTATTTCCATTTTTTGTTACTTTTAGAGATTTTTCTAATTTTTTTCATTTTTTTATTGGTTAATTAGATGAAATTTGACTAATTATCAAATAAATTTGAAAGATAGACCTATAATTAATAATAGTTACAATACTAGAGAGGCTCCGTAAATCATTTACAACTTTATTTGTGGGAGTAATCGTCTTCCCCCATTTTACTGGATATGTGGAAAAAGTTTTCAAAAAAAAAATGTTTTACGGTGAACCAATCGCCCGAAAAAATTTATTTTACCCGTAAATGTTTGTTTACATCCACTTTATAACAAAACAAACAGAGATTAAGTGTTTAATAGCTCGAAGAAAATTTTCTGAGAACTTTTCTTCAACGATGTAATCAATCAATAAATTTTCTCATCACATAGTATATTTTTATTTGAAAGTTACTTCCATGTTATTATCTAGCTTTAAGTTATTTCTTGAAGTTACTTTTTACTTATAATAAGTTAGTCCTTATATGTTACTAAAAAGAGTAAATTTTCTTTTATTAATTTTAGTTTAACATGGAACTTTGCCACCAATCGCGTCTGTTTAACGCTCTTTAATATTCATTTAGTTCATATACGTACGAGTCGGTTACAACTTGAATTATAATGAAGTGATTACTATAACTGCGTTTTAATATTTGGAGAAGAGTTATTTCAGAAATCACATCTACTTATAGCCAACCATTTTATTACATCGCTATTTGGGTTCGATACATTGTAGGTTATACGTACCCCAATTGATTAGATATTATGTTTCTACTTTTCCTTGGATACCCTGTAAAATTTTGAATACTTTATATATGGTTCCAAATAACATACAAAAACTTTACTAAAAGTAGTTTAAAATTTACATATTGAATTTTCTTTATGAGATGCCTCTAGAAAACTATATATTTGGGGCCTTCGTATGGTCGCAGTGTCGCACGCCCTACACTGTTTGGTTGTGGTCACTTCTGCCATGTTTTTGGAAGTGAATCTTACACTAGTTTCCCCTTCAACCGAAGTCCTTGACAATATTTCTCAAACAACACTGTCTTACTACTATAATTAACCAAACTATAAAAAAAAAAAAAAAAAATTCCAAAACAATTAATACATCTAGAATTCAGGTTTCATAAACCATACATTCATTAAAAACTTACTACAGTTCACATGTCTGAGAAAAGAGTGCTATATATAGATACATATGCACACATAGAATGCATTCGATCATCTAATTACATGAGACAACATGCATGTACATTATCATCGTTAAACATGTTACTCACGTTGTCGTCTCCGCGTTGAGTCACATGAAAGTTACCGTGCTTCTCACCAACATTATAGCCATGCCTCCAGTAATTATAGCTCTCCTTATAGTCATTTGTTAAATCTTTGAAATAGTGATTTGTGGACGTGAAATACAAAGGCGGATTGGGATAAGGCCAAAATTCTGCTCTCTTTCCAGCTCGTCTAACCGCCTTAAGAACCTTATTCCTGTCAACGTATCCAATGACTATTACCTTCTCCATAGCCAGCTCCACGTTTACCGAGTCGATCCCTGGTAAATATTCCACATACAATGCTTTAATATTTAGGTTACTTGAGGCGGAAAAAATGCCTATAAATTATGTTTACAAATTCAAGAGCAGTACTATATAACGCGGTTCATGGTATATAGTCCATTATTCACTCGGCTTCTTGTGAAACTCATATATGTTGTTGGTTGATTTGTGTGGATAATATGATATATATATAATCATGAGATGAAAAACGATAAACCATTGGCATCATCATCTCTTGTTCTGTTTTTTTGTTAAAAAAAGGACACAAGAAAGTCGGGTTCTAAGTAGATCCTGTGTTTAGCACCAAATTTAAGAGGAATTATTGTTATGTAAGTTCATGGGATACCAAATATAATTAATGTTAAAATGATCTGGTGTTTGCAGGGAGGGAACTAGAAACTTTAAAGTTGAGGGGGTGAAACGCTTTCTTTTTATAAATAGTGGAGTTATAATGCTAATTTTTGAAGATTTTAATCAAAATATGTAGAAAAACAATTATTTTTCAATCTATTTTTATCAAACGGACTATGACCGCTCCAGATAGCTCCTTCCATGAGTGCTTGTTGTGTTGGACGATTATCGCAAAGGTGAAGGTTGATAACGACAGAATCGCTTATCTCTCTTTCTGAGTGATGATCAGTTTGGAAGTGGTGAAGTTTGAACACATGACAATGAATTTACTGATGAGTTTTACACTCTCAGTCCCTGATTTTCTTGTCATATTCAATTAAGTACTCTTTTCCTTTCCTTTTTGTTTTAGCGGGTGGTCCCCCGTCCTTTCTTTTTTTCTCTATTTGTAATAAAATATTATAGGGTTTTTCCACCAATTATATAATACAAAATACAAAAGTTTTAAATTAATTTACTTCATAATTTGTTTGTGTGGCACCACTTTTGTTGTTTGAAACTAAATGTTTTTTTTCCGGTTTGGCCCTGCATGCTCCTTTAACTCTGCTAATTAGTTTTGACATTCCAAAATTATAGTTCATTTTCTTGTATTTAAAAACAAGAATCGCATAAATACAAAATAAAATAAGGGCGTCCATCTTTTTTCTTAAAAATATACTTACGTCTTTATATATAAATATTAAAATTTGAAATGATGGAATACTAGTTTTGCTTATCCGAGATGAGACTTTTTGGAAAACCAACTTTTCTCTGTTAATGGACATACTTGAAACAAAAGAATCAAGAAAGGCCGATGACAAATTTCTACCTATTTTTCTTCTTCTTTAATTAATGGCAAATTTGTTTTCAATGAAAAATTATTCTAATTTTTAAATCAAAATATGTTGGGAATTTGGGATAATATAGTTCTTCCGGGAACAAATGTCTGGATAAAAAACATCCCTTCATACTGAGCTTCTGCATGGGAATAATTAATCTCAAGCCCAGTGATCTTGTACTATACAAGATATCATGAGCACTAGTTATCTAGTTTGACAACTTCACCCTTTTGAAATTGGTATATATTATCATCTGCCACCATAATGATGAATTAATAATTATGAATACTCGGTAAAATATAATGACAACTTCACTCTTTTGAAAAATCAAACATCCTGATTAATCCTTAAAGAATTATCTACAATAGATAGAATCACCAAATTGTTTGGCTGCCAATTTTTAGAAATTAAGTAAATTTAATGTCTGGAATGTATTTAATCATCAGTGATTTTAATGTGGGATCAATTCTCGAGAGAGTATAACTTACCTCTAAGTTTGTAGATGGCATGTTTGACAACCCTTTCACAGCCGATACAACACATCCTAACTTTCAGTTCAACAGTCTGGAAAACAAAGGAGAGTTTGAGAAGGATACACTCATCACTAACAACAATATAAAATGAGTACTTGGAAGTACATGGAAAGATAGACCAGTATCGTTTATTAGTTTAATGTACCGATATTATAGCATAAATATAAGCCAAGAATTAGTTTTCTTTTTATCTTAATATGATGTGAACAGCCAAGTAGATGTAGACAATTTGAACATGTTATTTATGGATCCTGAAGAAGTGAACCTGTAAGGAAAGAGGGCGACCCCTTGGCATGTTGCGTTTGGTATGTTTGGTGAATTTATGCTCGTCTTGATTGTAATGAAAGAAAGTGTTTGTAATAGAAGAAACGACCAAAGCGAAAACTCTCTCTAATAAGTTAGCCATGTTCAATAAGCTACCTTTGATATATAAGTCAGAAAGAGATGAAAATTTGACAAACAAAGCAAGCTCTCTTAAGATTTTTCCTCAAGGCATCGTTTCCTTCTATTGCCATATATTCCAGAGCAAAAAAGGTAGACAGCTATATTCCCTAGGTGTATCGCTTTTTTGAAATCCTAAATGAAAAACATTAATCAGATATTCATTTGCATGCATATAACGTAATATTTTTACATTAAAGGTTTTCCACTGTACAGAAATCATTTTAATTATATTAAACAATCGGATTAACATGTTCCTTATTCGAAACAAGAACTTTCGGATATACATTCTGTGGGAGATGCTTTCTTACTAGGCATTAAATTGATACTTATGTTCCTAATGATTCATCAACTCTCTCTATTCCAACACATGACCTCTCATGTCATGAATTGTCTATATCCACCAAGTGAAAACCCTTTAGGTAACTCAAAATATAGATGATAGTTTTATTCTAATTTTTTCCCTCGTATAAAAATACTATAGTAAGAGTATCCAGTGCTGATTAATGATTCCAATGACAACTCGTAGATAATGTTATTAAATTGTTGTTAAATTTAACGACACTTAGAGTCAGTTTAGCAGTATGATGTCTGATGGTATCCTGACATTTGTTTGTAGTAACGCTTTAAACACTTAATTATATTAAAAACTCTATGACCCAAGAGACTAACATTTGGGGTCTAGTGGCTATTTAATAGAAAGAACAAAGAATTTTTTTCCTTAGTGGGATATCAAAGGAGACAGGGAAATCGAAAGATTTTAGTAGGATTGGGATGAGAGAACTGGTTTATATATATATATATATATATATATATATATAATAACAATAATAAACACATAATCTTGACCATTAAAAGTTAGTAAATGGAGGGTTGTGATTGATGTGTAAAGATAATGTGTTTTTTTATGTGTGTACGGATACTTCCCCATATATATATATATATATATATATATATATATATATATATATTTAATCTTATCTACGCATAAATGCCCCATTGTCCATTCTTCAATGCTCAAAGTGAAACCACGCTTATTTTTTATTAAAATTATCTTTGTAAGTAACTGTTTCATCATTTGAGGCTCTGAAGTTTTGCAATTTATACTTTATTGATGAACTGCTTAATTAGATTAAATAGATTTATACCCTAAAATTTTCTATCCTATTTCATTCAGGTTCCCTGCGGTACTTGTTTGGAAAAGCTGGAGAGATGCACTTCACGTGTTTCACATATATTGTACTATGAGATTTGTTTCGTTATCTTTACCTGGATATTTTGTTTAGCTTTCTAATATATTGAGAAGATGATACTTAGTACATTTTAAGCATCAGGAACATGAATAAAATCCAATGAGTTAGTTCGGTTGTGAATATGAAACTGGTAAACCAAACGGGAAGTGAACACAAAGTCGTGCCCTGTGTCCAGCTTTCGTTCAATATAATATTCACATAACCGGCATTAATAAACTTGAAAAAGGTTACAAATTAATTATTGTTAAAAAAATTAAAATAAACCGAAATAGGAGAGATTTCATTTAGCTTCAAACACCCTAAAACAAAACGAATTGTATGAAACTGAAATAAAAGGTCTCGACTTCTGTTTTGGCTAAAACATAACCGGGTTGTGCACTTTTTTTAAGGAAGGCAATGGCTCGAAAAAAGCCCGAAGGCTACGACGAAATAAAAAAAGCGGAAAGTTTGCGCCTCAATTTAAAAAAAAAATGGGCCCGACTTCTAAAGCAAAACCAATAAATTTATTTCAAGGATTGTTTATTCATAACTTAGGAACTCCAGTTCTTTAGTAATTCCCTCTACTGATAACTTGGTGTCCCGGACGGTAGATGATAGCATTCCTTTCGTGCCAAATGCAAATACACGAAGATGCGATAAGAATTCCAATCAACAAGTATGAAACTGTTTTTCTTTTACGATGATAATTTTACCCGTCTCGTCCAAAAACGCCTAAGGGCCGTTATTCTTTACTTGTTAATTTGTGAAGACAGATTCAGATGGGTAACTGGTTAGAGTTTTAAAAAGTAATTTCTGTAACTGGTTACGAACGATTAGTACGTGAAATTCTGGAAAGTATTTTATGCAAAGCGGTTATAGTTAGCCAAAACCAGTTGCATAATGTATACATGATTGTTGTAACCGTTCGTTACGCATTTCGGTTAGACCTACAACTTCATTTTATGGTTTCTTTTTCTGTATAAGTGCTTTATAAACCTATCCATACAACCCTTTAGTAATGTGTGAGAGATATATCGCCAATTTTACAGAAAAAGAGAGCTCCATTACGTAAGAGATAGAGAGTTTCATATTTTTTAGAATGAATTAAAGTTGGGGTTGTAGTCAGGTTCTTTAAATTCTATATATGTAAATCGTGTTATCTGCAGCAGCACCTTAGACGTAGTCATTATTTGGTGAACTTTGTGACCAAATTATTTTCTACTTATTTTGCCACAATTTTATTCTCATCGGTTGTTTGTCTTGCTCTTTCTTGTGTTACTGATCTTGTTGTGGGTTTGGAACATGAAATTTGATGTGAAAGAGTTTGAGCTTTGGAGGATGCACGTAGAGGATTATCTATATAAGAATATGTTAGATATATATATGGACGGTGATATCCATATACTTAGAGAAGGAAAGTAAAAAACATGATGGCCCATGGTAAAGACATTTAACATGTCAAATAGTTATTTTGCATTTGGAAATTGTGTTTTACTATTGTTATGACATGCACCGTCCAAGACCAAGGTAGAATTGATTTTCTAGTGTTCACATAGCATGGAAATTCCTATATAAAGGAATCTTACTCAAAGGTTTCCGCACCACAACAATCACAGAGTGCAATACAGGAGAGTTAAGCAGTTTAGTTTAGATTGTAAGAAAATTGAGCGTAATTTTTTTGAGTTGTATTTGTGAGTCGTGAGTGTGAGCGTTGTAAACACTTGTAACATTTTTTCCTATAATAAAGATCCACAGCAGCTGGTGCACGTATATATTTTTGGCCGAACCATGTTATATCGTGTGTTCTTTACTTATCGTTCCGTTTCCGCATTATATTGAATCTAATTAGGAAGGAAAGATCGACGTTTTTTCCTAACAACTGGTATCAAAGCTGGGGTTGGAAATTATGTATTTTTTACGAGGTTACTATTCACATGAATAGCGTTTTTCAGGAATTTGTCGAAAAAGTATACAAATTCATAAACGATCCAAGGAGTTAGATTCGAGTGGGAGCGATGGCTGCAGATGAGGAAAAAGGGATAACTGAAAAGTCCGACAATGCGGACTTTAGTTTCTGAAAGATGCAAATTGAAAATTATCTGTACCAGAAAAATATGTATCAGCCTCTGTCGGGTAAAAAGTCAGAGGGTATGAAAGATGAAGAGTGGGCACTTCTTGATAGGCAATTTATCGGTATTATTCGGCTAACGTTGTCTCACAATGTTGCGTTTAATATCGCAAAGGAAAAGACCACGGTCGGTCTTATGGCATCTCTATCCAGTATGTATGAGAAGCCATCGTTCTCAAATAAAGTTCATTTGATGAGGCGATTATTTAATTTGTGAATGGTAGAAGGTGCATCAGCGGCTCAACATCTGAACGAACTCAACATGGTTACGACTCAGCTGAGTTCGGTGGAGCTCAATTTCGAATATAAAATCTGAGTGTTAATTCTCTTGTCATCTCTACCAGATAGTTTGAACGCTACGGTTACAGCGGTTAGTAGTTCATCACGGAACGATAAGTTGAAGTTCGACGATGTTAGAGATTTGGTATTGGGTGAGAAAATGCATAGAAGAGAATTAGGGGAATCATCATTTCCATCTGCTCTCTATACAGAGTCTAGTGGGAGACTCTCGGAGAGGAACGGTAGCAGGAAATCCAAGTGTAAGGATTATAACTATTACAACTGTGACAATAAAGGCCACATGAAGAAAGATTGCCAAGCACCAAAGAGAAGTTCTGGTACATAGGAATCAATCAACGTGATCGAGGATGAAGGTGATGCTTTGGTTCTAAGCATCAACATGTCGGAGGAATCATGAATCTTGGATTAAGGGGCATCTTTCCACTCCATCATAGGTAGAGAAATCATGGAAAATTATGTTAGAGGTGATTTCGGAAAGGTTCATTTGGGTGATGATGAAGTCTTGGATATCATGGAAAAATGAGACATTCGAGTCAAAGTTTCAAATACAAATTTTTGAAAGCTGCAAGGAGTGAGACATATTCCTGGTTTGAAGAGAAATTTGATCTTGGTGGGGCAGCTTGATGAAGAAGGTTATTGTACTAGCTTTTCAGACTGCGAATGAAAGATCACCAAAGAAGCAATGGTCATTGCTTGTGGTAAAAAGATCGGTAATCTGTATGTTACCTCGAGTATCGAGATAATGTGTGAAATACGTACAGGAGAGGGAGAGAAATATAAGAGTGTATTTTTCTTTTAAGAGCCAGGCAGTTTAGTTTAACTTGTAAGAAAATTGAGCAAAATTTTTTTTAGTTATATTTGTGAGTTGTGGGTGTGAGTTGTAAACACTTGTAACATTTTTTACTATAATAAAGATCTGCATCAGTTGGTGGACGTAGACATTTTTGTCCGAACCACGTTATATCGTGTGTTCTTTACTTATCATTCCGTTTCCGCATTATATTGAATCTAATTACGAAGGAAATACCGACGTTTTTTCCTAACGGAATAAAAAGCACAAAACCTTTCTTTCTGGGGAAAAACCCGTTGGTATGACTGAAGAAAACTAAAAGTTATTGGAGCGAAAGTTGTGAAGCGTTACTCGGGTTACGTTGTAGATAAGTGTTGCACACAATCACGAAGGAAGCGGGAAAGAAATATATCATAAAATTTAATGACATTGGTCATAAAATACTGAGTGATATTCCATATTTGGTGAAGTATCCCGGGTTCATTACCGCCATATAAAAATAATGCTCTCCTACGTGTAAATAGAAAGCACTTTTTCATATATCCTTCATAACTTCATGAATCCATTCATATCGTCATTTTGCCTTATTATCTTTCTAATATCAATTCACAGCATAGATATGCCATGCACCTTTCCACATAGAGCCACTGAAACACCAAACATGAGAGAGAATAATGCTTATATTCTGTTATTTACAGCATCTAATACACCTAAGGGAATCAAAAGTATATATATTAATTATGCTCAATTCTAGGGTATTTATCTTTATTTAATTACCAGATAAGGATAATTCGATTATTGAGAAAAGGATAAGTCAAGTAATCGAGTAAAGTGCAGTTCTTATTCTGTTGATTAGTTCACTTATATACTAAGATACACTGAGATATATCGAAGACAGAAGGAATAAAGGTTAGGTATCATATGCTCCATTTTGATATCATGTACTGTTTTTAAGAGAAAAAGTTAGTTTTAGATCCTGCATTATCACTATTATGTTGTACTTTTAGATGTCGATCATCAGTTCGGTGTACAATTACTTTTATCGTGAACTATTTTGAAATATTCGTCGTGACTTAGAATATTTATTTTTTCTTTTTAAATTCTTTTCTTACTAATTAACCCAACCATAATATTGTTTCTCCTTAAAGGACGATATTTTTTTTTCCTACAAATAACCTCCTATTATGACATTCATCATTTGTGCATGTTACTTGATCTAAATAACAGCGACACAAATATATAAATCTTAGTGTAAGAAAATGAAATATTGTTGTTGAAAATGAGAAAACAATTGAGGGAACGAGATTTAGGTGGTTGTAATTGTCAACAAATGATCCCTCATATTACTTTTGCGATCCATGAACCATTGTTCATTTCAACTATTATCAAGCACACTTACAAACAAGAAAAGCAATATTATTGCTATAAAACAAACGCAAATTTAGATCATTAGGGTTAAGGTTTAGAATTATTGGAATTTATTTCATTTTTCAGAACGATATATCGAGAAATAAATTTAATATAATCATCTTGACGCTAGTGTTTAGGATACAAAAGTGTGTAAACTATAAATCCGAGTCAAAGTAGACTCATATTTCTATGTAAATCAACAAAAATCAGTTACATGATATGATGGAGAAATATCCAAATCAAATATGTGACAGGTATGAGAGCAGTAGCAAACGAAAAGCTAATAAACCATCGTTGAACATGAGGCACATGCCTCACATTTCTGCTTAATTAAAGGACTTCTCTTTCTCGCTTTCTAGCTAGGTTTAGGAATAGCGGTATCACTATCAAAGACAACAATCCCTACATTCTCATTCTCAATATTCAACACTATTCCTTTCACACCGCTGGCAAATTCCACCATTTCTCCGGCTTGAATCTCGTTCAATCCATAAACACGTGCAAATCTCCAACGGAGTCCATCAATTATCCCTAGCAGATTTGCATACCTGTCAACTGTCTCTGATGATGCGCGATTGTACAATTTAATTTCACTCTGATTCGGTTTTATACTATTTATTATCAACAATTCTTTTAGTACGCTACAAGAAAAAATGTATATAGCAACAGTTCAGTTACAATTTGTTTGATACTATACGGCTTATTGCTGAAATTTAGCAACAATATAGCAACATAAACTGTTACTAAATGTTGTTATACTGTTGCTGAATTTTCTGTAACAAACCATATAGTAACAGACCGGTTGTTGTTATCCTGTTATTTTCTTGTAGTAGCTTCTACTTTAATAATCTCATGCTTTTATACCCTACTTAATTCATCATTAATCATTGCATGATCACTTCACTCATTTCCGTTGCATAAATGGGTATTTTAGCAACAATGTTATGGAGAGAAAATGAGAGAGGAGGACAAATATTTAAGTAATTTCTAACCAATTAAAATATGGCACAGTTATCCTATATGTATGTATAATGAGTGTTGCTCATAGCATTACCGATATTTTAGTTATTTTTATCACTATCAAACCATCTTTCAATTAAACAAATAATCATGCTATTATTCAAGTAGACAGTACTAAACATTTTTTTTTTTTGTAGCAAAGGCACAAAGCTGAAATAAAATGTAAGTAGATGGTAAAAAAACATGAAAATTTGGTGATTTGCCTCTTTAAAGATGTGTTCGACCAGAATCCTCTGGAAACACAACTCACGAATGATTGATGGTGTGTTGTCCTCTCAAGACACTATTTTCCTCTAGGTTAATTACCACATATCCCTTAATTTATCTGAATCTCAAGTACCTGAAAACCAAGATCATATGTTTTCCTTAATTAGCTTGAAATCTAGGCAAGTAGCTTTGCATTAATATAATGTCGTAACCTGATGAATTACCATCTAAAAGTTTTTAAAGTAAGGGCAATTCCCTTTTTAAGTACCAAAAAAAGAAAATTAATTCTCTTTTAGTGTTAGTCCAAAAAACTAATTACATTTTGGTGTAACTTTTTTCTCATTCGCTTCGCTAGTATCTCATTCACTTCATGAATATATAAAAAAAAAATAAGAAAACCAAAATAAAAAATATATAAATAAAAAAGATAAAAATACATAAAAAAAATTTATTTAAAATATATAAAACATAAAAAAAAAAATTTAATTAAATGAAAAAAAATTGTTCATTCGTTTTAAGATTTTAGAGTGAATGGGTCAAACAAAATCTCATTCACTTCAAAAAAACATTATTAAAAAAAAAAACTCATTCACTTCAAAATTTGAAGTACATGGGTTAAAAAAAACGTTCATTCATTTTAAAATTTTCGAGTGAATGCATCAAACAAAATCTCATTCACTTCAAAAAAAACATAAAAATAGCTCATTCATTTCAAAAAAACATAAAAAAGCTCATTCACTTCAAAATCAAAAAAAAAAATCATTCACTTCGAAATAACAAACAAAAAGTTCATTCACTTCAATATTTTGAAGTGAGTGTACCAAACAAAATATCATACACTTCAAATTTTGTAAATGAATGGATAAAAAATAACTCATTTGGTTCGTTATTTTGAAGTGAACTGACCAAACAAAAGCTCATTCACTTCAAAAAAAATAAACAAATGATCATTCACTTCAATATTATTGAGCAAACAAAATTTTATTCACTTCAAAATAACAAATAAAAACCCATTCACTTCAGTTTTTTTAACTGAATGTATCAAACAAAAACTCATTCAATTCAAATGTTTCAAGTGAATAGGAGAAAGATGCACCAAAATGGAATTATTTTTTTAGAGTATGGCTAATTGGGGATTACTTTTGAAAATATAAACTAAAATGTAATTTACTCTTTAAAGAGTATGAAATGGCTCATTGGTCGGACTTAAAACGTATTATAAAATAAGAACACTTACAAATAGTTACATATCAATCAACTTAATTACAAAAAACTCACTTATGTGACTTGTTTAGAATTAAGTACATATACTTATATATAATTATGTACATATGTCATAAAAAATAACAAAAAAAATAAATAATGAAAATTCAAAAAAAATAAAAATTAAATTTTAAAAATCAAAATATTTGTACATAGTATCAAACATGATTGAACATGATTAAATAGGATGAAACATACAAGATTGTACAGGATTGAACATGATTAAATAGGATCACACATATTTTTTGTATAAAAAATGTATTTTTAAAAATTTTGGTTTTTAATTTTTTAATTTTTTAATTTTCAAATAATTTTTTTTGGATTTTTTAAAGACATATGTACCTTTTTTTTTCTTTTTTTTTTAACAAACCAACTTTTATTAGAAATTAATAGTCTTACAATACTTTGAAAAGCGATAAATTACAACCGGAAACCGGTAATCAACCCAATTACAAAACTGGAGAATGAGTTTTAAAAGAAATGTGTTACAAAACCGATAATTCTACTACCTGATGCTTAAGTACCGGGTCACCAACTTGAACATTGTCTTCACTCAAAAAACTAGATATGGACCCAGATACATAGCCAGAATAAGCATATTTGCCAACCATTCTTCTTGTAAGTGCTTGATTCGCTGGACTTGTAAGTCGCGTGATTCCAGCATAAAAACGATAGCCGACATTTGGATGACGGCACCCACAAGTTAGAGCTCCCAGTGTCAAAGGACTTTGAAGTTCTTAGTGGGCATTCCAATACCAATTTCAGCATAATAATCGATGTTAGTGTTCAATAATATGCTTCAGAAAATATTCATCACTAGCAAAGACATATGTACCTATTTATAAATAAGTTTACAAAATATGTATTTTTTTGTAAAATAGTTATCAAGTTTAAAACAAACAGGATTTTTGTAAATAATTAAGTTTCTAAATATGTATTAAGTTGTCGTTTTTCCTATAAAATATAGTCTCTTTTACCTAGAAAGAGTAGTAGGACCGATCATAGTTTTATTATGACAAGTAAGAATTCGTTCCACGGAGACAATGTTAACTTGTTTTAAACATTATTTAAGATACCATTTTTATTATAAGTTTTATCAAGATTAGGCTCGCGTCTTTGTTTTTAATTAAACTAAACCTCAACTAATATGCAAATATAGATAAAATACTGAGAACAAGAGTTGTCAATTCTTGCTTAAGCTACCTAACGAATATGCAATTAATTATGTAATAAGTACAATAACAAGAGAGGGATAAGAACGTGTTTACTTGTAAAATAAATTGCAAGTAATATGGATGTTGATCAATCTCAGCAAGTTGATAATAGAGGTACAACAATGCAGCAAGAACAAGTATATAATACAAGAGAAAGATTTAAAAGAAGGAAACAATTTTAGAGAGAATGAAGAAAGAAAAAAAGAACGAAAATAAATAGCTCTCGTTAATAAAAACGACATACAAAATTACTGTAGGTCTAATGTATTTATACAAGTCAGCTCAGAAAAATCCATAATGTAAATACCTAATATTCTCTTATCCGAATCAGAGGTGTCTGATTCGGATGAGACTCTGTTTGTCCAATTATAGTGTGACACGTCATTAAATTATGCCGGCGGAAGATCTCTGGTCCGGATAACAGAGTCTGATTCGAATCAGCTAACGAAGAACTGAATTTTATTTTATTTTTGGTTAGATCTTTTACTTGTTCCCCAATTTTAGCTCTTTTGACTGAATTTAACTTAAATGTTGTCTTGTTTTAGGTACTTTAACATCTCCAACTTGTATCTTGAGTCATTTCATCTCCATTTTTCACATAAATGCATCTAAAAAGGACAATTTTTCACACTCAATAGATAAATAGTCTCAAAATACACACAAAAAAAGTAAATTGATATAAAAATACCTATTTACGCAACATAAAGCTGGATTTAACACTCTAATTAAGGCCATAACATGTTTTAAATGGAATCACTCATCTTGCAGGACAATATATGTCAGTCTTTCCTTTTTTATATTCCTTGTTCAATTTTTTTTTTCTCTTTAAAAAATCTTATTTAGAGAGATCAAATGCTATCACTCATACATAAGACTCGAACCCAACACTTTCTAGTTGAAAGTGAGGGTTATAGCCCAATCTAGCCCTAATGAGTTTCTTTGTTCAAGTTAATTATACACATTCTAGAAGTTTATTGGTGGAACTTAAAAATTAGGTCCATATCTTGCAGAATTTTCGGTGCTTGGAACCAATATAAAAATTCGGTTGTAGGGCTTGCCCGCCTTCTTGTAGCTAGGTAAAATCTGCACACTCAATCTAAAATCAAGAGAGACTTGGTGGGTTGACCACCGTTCACCCTCTGTCGCACGAATGAGTTGTACGAATGTATTTAATATATGAATATGGTTTATAGATATCCGTATTTAGTGTATGTGGAGATACGGGATCAGTTTGTTCGTGGTTAATAAGTTTCTTATATAGGCGGGTGGACAAAATTTTGATTGGTGCAATCTTTCCAATCTTATCAAATCGTATCATAATATATCTCTATTGTCATGATGAGATATATTAAATAGATATTATTTATATCTTTTCATGTTGATCCGACATCTTGACCTGCTCCTGTGATGTATACTACTGCATCTTTTTTACGAGTACGGGTATATCCGAGGTCCACGATCCTCGTTATACGTAAGTTGGGGTGAAAACCTCTTGCGATTAATATCGTCTACCTCTCAAACTCAAGATAGCACTAGTCCGAGAGGCTATAACTACGCTCTTCATAAAGAGGCAGAATCTCATATGAGATTTTGTTTCCTTTTACGATAAGGAATGTATTTTTCTGTTTTGAACATATATTTATGGGATGTGACCCATATAAATTTAATGTCTCCTTTATTTATTTGTGAGGATATTTAATTCCTTATTATGTCTTTCCTTCTTGCGCTTATTTCACATGCCGGCTTCTTAACTGGTCCACTTGCAATTGTGATTAAATGCTCATTAATTGCTAAGTTAAATACTAGGCATTACTCCGTATACTGCAAATAATACAGAGTTTATACCCTTTATTTTAACCTCCATCATTTTATATTTGTCCTACTAGTGATTTGTTGGATTAAAAGCTAGCGTTGTTTGGTGGTTTGAAACAGTGTTTTAAAAATCGCACTTTAAAATACTAAAAGTGTAATAAAGCGTTTTGTGAAAAGAAAATGCCTACGTTTTTTTTACTTTTTGGTTAGTAAAGTGCTAATAGTGTATTTTTATCACGCTTTTTACGCTTTTTCAGGGCTTGTAGTTTTTTTTTATTATTATTTGTCCAAATAACTATGAAAACAACGTTGATTTATGGTTAGCAATTTTATGAAAAACATAATTTCAAACAAATTTTACCACGTGTGCTAATGATACTTAATCACTCATTTTGACGAAATACAACATTTGAAAATTGTAAGTATTAAAAAACTTAAATACGTTTGCTTTTTGCTATTTATGAAATATTTCAATTTTTCTTATATAGAAAATCGTAAAATAATGTTTTCAAAATATATATTACATGTATATTTTTTTAGATATTTCTAACATGTATATTTTTTATACTATAAAAAGTTTACGCTTTACGCTTCAAAGCTACGCTTTTGGCGATTTTAGCGTATCTCTCGTAAAAACAATTTGATCAACTTAGCGCTTTTTAAAACACTGGTTAGAAAGCATTAGCCTATGAATGAAAAATGTTTTCAATCCTGACTAGCGTGAAATCAATTATCAATGGGTGTACAATGTCCGGTTGGAACTGTTTCAGCCAAACCCATCCCGGGCCATATTGGAAGGAAAATAGAAACTGGACCAAACCAAATGATTTTGAATCCCAAACTATACTAGACCAACAGTCCACTTCGGTTATGGTTTGGTTTCGAGTTCAACGGTTTGAGTTGGTTTCGGGTTGGGTTTCGAATTATTGTAGTTTTACAATAAAGACGTCATTTTAAATTGTATACCGGAATGAAAAAGTCCACACAAATTTCAATAAAACTCAAACAAGTGTTACAAGTGCAACTAAACAGACAAAGAATCTCTTAACCAAAAGTAGTCATGTAGCAAAAGAAAGTTTCACTTGTTATCCTTGAAATTAAGTAATTAAGTGGCTTCTCCTAAATGCATCATACACGAACTTATTCTCCTGAAGCAAATATTTGGAAATAAAAGAGTTGCATACGTGCAAATGTACAAGGCATTGTAATATTGATGTCAAACATACTTCAATTGAATATTGGACCAGTTAAAATTTTCTAACCATGGTCTGACACCATTGTTCCATTCTCAATCAAGCATCATAGCAAACATCGAAGGAGGTTATCCTAAAAGTGTTTTAGAATTAATCAAGTTAGGTATGGGCTGATCTGGCAAAATTTAACTCCTCGCACCATTTCGGTTGGGGAAACTGCATTGACATTCCTGACATTTCAGCAGCTTCTCTTGCATAATGATAGATAGATTCTATCTCCGCGTCAAAGTTACCAGAGTTAAGGAGGTCCACCATTTGACTAGCAATGATAGCAGAATTAGTAATAGGACTAGCATTCACGTTAGTAATAGGCAAAGTATTACAATTTTCGGGAACTTTAATATGGTTTTGGTGAATGAGATACGGAGGTCGTCCCAGGTTTGGACATCAAGCACCTCCTCGTGACACTTTATGTCTCTAGTTTTTCCTGTATGGGAGTGGCTATGTTGTTGTGTCCTGGTTTCTGGGAAGTTTGCCGACGAAATAACTTCAATCTGGCATGGATTATGAAAACTATCATGAACACAATTATCATTATGTTCTTTATAATGGGACATACTAGCAATGTGGAATCCGCGATTACTAGTTCACGCTTGTCTACCGTCTGAATTTCTCTTAATCCCTCAAGAACAATCACTCGTCCGCAAGCTCCCCACATTACTTATTTTGGATGATGCTGTGGCAGTGACCACGATAGATCAATGAAATTGTGTGGTAACTGTAACAAATTGATATTTTGTTTTTGCTTCTGCTGCTTTGCATGGAAAACAGCATTTGAGTTGTTTTCATCAGAAAGCTTGGCCTTGAGGGCACCAAGCAAAGTATCTGGTTCTTCTATCCCACAAACCTCAAAGAGAAAGGCTCACCATCCTCAGAGAAACCTGCACGTTGTCTTCCACCTGGCAGCTGGAAATTGGTTCTAGCACTCGTGCTTCTCAAGGTGCGGGCAGCTTCATCATAAGCCTTAGCAGCGTCTTCAGCAGTGTCGAAAGTGTTGGAAAAATTGGAAAAATACGTATTTTAAACATATTTGTTCCAAGTGGTCAGGGACCATCTTTGAGTCAATTTTTAATGCGACTCCTCAGTTTTTCTGAGGCCATACTCTATGCGTTTGAGTAGCTCGTGTGACGAGCTTCGCAACGGTATATCGCATGACCCATTCGGAGGAAGGGTGTGAATGATAATTGGACTCGAAGGTTGGTACTCGAAAGAGGGAAAAACCGAAATCTGGAAAATGAAGTAGAGAGTGGGAATAAACCATGAGGGTTATCCCACATTGGAAAATCAAGGTTGATTTTCACTCTATATATACAAGTCCATCCTAGGTAGTTGGTAAACTAATAAAGTCCACATACCAATGAGTGGGTTAGTGTGTACCACACGCGCACTCGCTCGGGTCTCGGGATTTGGGGAATGTCTTGAGTCTTGGGTCTTGTACTAAATCTGAAAATGGACTTTTGCATATTTGCAAGAGCAGTTCCTAGAATTCCAGAAAGTTTGAAACTCCAGCAGTAATGGATGCGGATTCTGGGAATGTAACTCCCAGAATTAAATGACCACAATTAATTCTGCGGTTTCAGAATTTCCTCAATAAAGAGGCAGTCTTCCCTCACATTCAAAATTCTCTCTTCTCTCTAACATCAAAACAGTAGCCTATATTTTTTGCATAGCACTTAGAAACCAGAGAGAACCACCCACTAAAAGCTCGACTTAGACTCGTCGCCAGTTTTCGGCGAGTCTTCCGAGAGACGTTGTACCTTGGGATCGAAGCGCCAACGCAACCAGAAACCTTAAGGTGGTTGGGCGAATATCGGTTAAGGGCATACTGTAAACAGTAGTCTCGTCGATTGTTTTTACATTCTGTCCATTTATTTGTTCGCACTTAAATTCTGTCTTTTACATTCTGTTTTCAATTCAGTGTTTTAATTCCAGTATTTTAATATTCTGTACCTAGCAGTAGCTTTTATATTCTGTATTTACCTTTCTGTAATTTACTTAAAGTACTGTTTCTATTCTGTAATTTCAGTTATGTAATTAAATTATGTAATTAGAATAGTTTCAATTCAGTCCTGTATTTTTAATTCATAACAGAACAGTCTGGCTGTTAAGTCTATACTTTCCAGTCCGGCAGTTTCTTTTAATTGCAAATCAGTACATCAGATTATTAATTAATAATAATCTGAATACGTTTTGTTTTATTTACGATTCAGTACCTACATGTTGTAATCAGTTTATTGTATTCCATTTGGAAATTAATAAAGATTACACTGGTTTTATTTAATTATTGTTTAGTCCTTTAATTATTGTTAATTGTTATTTCGTACACGGAAACCAACAGAAAGTTCCTAACCATAAGCTCACCTTCTGTTGTAAATCCATAGTCTCTACGTCCCACTGACCTTGACCTGATATTGTCTGTTGTACACCTGCTATCAGTGGTGTGCCCGGCCTAGATCTCGGCCTATAATGTACCCCCATTTGTGTTAATTATTAACCTTTTGCTCCTTTTTTTTTGCGGTCAAGTGAGTTATTATACTTATGATAGTTAAGAATCAAGGTCTTTAATGCAATGGATATATCATATATTAGTATGGAGGGAAATGTTAATATATACTAGGATATATAAGCTGATATATAACTGGTAAATTAAGGAGAAGTTGGGTATCATTGTCGCCAAAAGAAGACAAAATTTGGTACATAACTAAATTGTAACTAATTAAAAACTGCAGGTGTTAGTTTGAATCGACTAGATAAATGATGCAGGCCAAGTAATTCCTTTCATCGGTAATAAAACTTACTATTACTAAGGTACATTTACCTGCTAATCAAGGTTCCTTAATCCGAGTCGAGCTAAAGCAGCTCATATTATAGGACCATGCTCTAGTGTTAACTTTTTCATATGTTAATTTTTTCAGGTGATTTTTATTCATTCTGGTAAGCCAATTTTGCCTTGTGAAAATTGTATGTGATTTGTAAAGCTTTTAAGATCTTATATTTCATAATCCATATTAGTATGGGAGCCAATCTGGTTGGGAACATAACTACAACCCCTGCATATGTCACTTATTTATTATGAAGAAAATAAAACGATTCATTTGGTAACTTTCTCACATTGGGACTAACTCTATGATTTTACAATTTATAATTTCTAATTTATAATTTATAATTTATATTTTATACAGTTTTACAATTACCATATTTTTAGTCTATGTCGTACGTTGTGACAGTATGATACCACCAGTTCAAGGAAAATTATGAAATTAAATAAAATATACCAAGGACGTTACCTTATTTGGATAAGAAAATAAGCAGATCATGCTTATAAAATCCGGCTTGTGGTGAATAAATTATTTGATCTCATAAAATGTTATGCATGAGATCCATAGAAGCATCAAGACATTGTGGTATGGTATTATTAGATGCACGAAAACATGAATAAAGTACTAAAATTAATTTTCCTGTCCCAGTCTGGTTCCGGCAATGAACATATATATGGTATCTCTAAATAAAGGATTGTTGATTCTTATTCTTCCCTATTTTCGACGAAGAAAATAGTACCCTTGAAATGACTAAGACGGATGATAAGGCAACAAAGTAACAAACTAGTTAGCAACGCAAAAAACGACATTGCAATCACAAGTTCACAACGTACGTACGTAACACATATCTAGCTCTATCGCTATGATTCTTATACTGCAGAAAAATAAAAATAACATTTAATTATAGCTACATAACCAAAAACATCAATTGTCTCTCAATATTTAGAGACCCTTTCAACCTTTCCTAATTGCTTATCAAGAACTTACATAAAAGCATGGTAGAAAGGCTATTGATCAATGTTGTATGTAGTAAAGTTACATATTCAACATAAACAACCAAGTTAATAAACAAGGAAGAATCTTCCCTTTAATTATTGGAGATCTGAAAAAGCTATGTTATTAATAAAAAAATTAGGTAATCTATTTTATAGGTAAAATCAACATGAAATAAAATTAGAGAAACGCAAATCGCATATATTTGTGGTTTTATCGGCTCCAGTTTAAATAATAGGAGTTGTAGTACATTTGCCTATGTGGATTAACATGAGAAATGTAACATTTTTTTATTAAGTTTGGAAGCAAACGTACAAAATTATGGCTCCATCTTATACTGCCTGGCCCCTGCAATTCGCAGGGTTAGCCTAAACCTGAAGCGGAGGTGGCTCTTCCGTAGTTCTTCCAAACCATTCTTAACGAGAACTTCAACTTCCGTTCTACAACGAGCACATAAATCTTAAGAGTTAGAACGCACTTTGTCTAATCCTTATGTTTAAAAAAAACTCGACATTATATATGTGCTATAATACCGAAAGAAAAATGAAAATGAAAAATGAAATTTGCTAAATAAACTGTAAATGAATGTTGGTTTTATGGATTCTACTTGATCTCGGAACTCAATATTCATGCATTTACTGATTTACCGGTGAACCACATTACTACTTAACAATCCTTCTTAGGGTTTTTCACTTTCTGGACAATGACCTTCCTGAGATAGCTCGATTCTTGTATAACAACCGCTTGATATTTCATTACGGTTATTATGTCATCACACTTGGTTTAATTTAGCCATATACTACATTGTAAATTGAAATTAAGTTGGTTATTATTCATTCAGCCTAATGGTATGTAAGCACAACTTACTAGGAAAAAAAAGTTTATTTAGCAATCAGATTGGGCGACCATCACTATCTAGTTTCTTCCTGAGAAATAATAAATTGGCTTTATAACTGTATCATAACCGCATATGCTACAATTGTTATTTATGGATGCTTTTATAAAGACTTTGGGCTTCTCTAATTTTTTTTCTTGTTAGTTTCACTTACAAAACAGAGTACTTGTTAATATCCTCGCAATAATTTGGTTAAAATAGATAAGAGAACTCCAAAGATGATACGTTGAAGAGAGTAGAAGAATAAGGAGTCTTGCTAAAGTGGTGTAAATGACAGCTCTATTTAGTAACACACTTGTAATTATAAAGATTTTTTGGGATAAATAATATGCACACCCCTCCCACAGTACTTGCTACATTCTTTGTGGAAGCAAAGTACAAGAAAGAACAAATTCGAGTTTTTTTTCTAGTGGCGAATCTAAGATTTTGAACAAGGGGGCAAAAAACTTAATAATTACGGAGATATTAAGAATGCATAAAAAAAATGTCATTATTATTTCAAAACACTTCAAAACGCAGAATAAATTCAATCTAATTTAAATTACAGAATTATTAAGAAAGCATAAAAAGTATGCGAAGTTATTTCTTTGATCTTTACCATATGGTGGGCACTTGCCTACCCTTACCATAAGGTGGATTCTGCATTTGTTTTTTCCCCACTCTTCTCATAAAGAGTAATAAAAAGTATATCAAGTGTGCACATGATTACTCCACCTTTGTTAGTCATGTTTTTAAAACATGACTTTATGATTGTTTACTTGCCCAAATATAGTAATAAAATAAAACGCTAAATTAGTAGATAATATAGAAAGATATTCAAAAAATTAAAATAAAAAATAAATTATTTTGAACAAACACTATAAAAAAATGTAGTAAATGACGTATGTTACTAGATCACTCGCATAACTTTTGTTTTGACTATATCTTCTATTGGAATTTGGTAGCATAACAAAACCTTTTTGTTCAGCTTTTTGGACCGGTTTTGATGGGTTAAATTTCAGGAAATTGTTCGTGGTTGGTACCGAGTCGAAGTACTACATTAGGTCTTCGAAGCAGTATAAAGGTTAATCAAAACCAATAAGCAACGTTACTGATATTGACCTCTAAAAGTGGGTCAAAGAGCATTTCAGGAATTGGGCCGGGCAACTTCTAATTCCGCATCGATGGGAAATTGTGAATTTGAATGTTTATAAACCATCTTCTAGCAGGATTGGAGCCATATTTAGCGGAAAACTCTATTTAGATAGAAAATGTGTTTCCCTAGAACCGTTTCGAAAACGGAAACCATAATCTTAAAAAAATTTGGGGAAAAAGTTTTCAAAAAGTTTTGCTAAACTAAAGTGAAACATTGTAAAATTCTAAATATTACTTTTTCATAAATAAAAAATAAATTTTACTAAATTTTAAAGAAAGCTTTCGCGGTATAATTTTTGTAAAGTAGGAAAAAAAGCATTACAACATGATGAAATCAAGTTGCTAAAAAGACTATATAATATTAAAGACTATATAAAACATAAGAAATTGAGTATTTATACACATTACTAATGTGTAATCCATAAATTCATTCCAAATTTTAGGTTGCGTTTTTCGTTTGTGTTTTCCAAGTTGGCAACTATGGTTGGGATGTTAGAGCTCTAAGTCTTCACACGCAATTGGAGTGAGATTTCACAATTCTTATCTCAGTCTAGCTAGTCCCTTCATCCCACGTTTAGCTGGTCGGCAAAGCCATCGCAGCCCGTGACCCATGGTTCATGATCCGTGGTCATGGTTGCGGTTTGGTGTGGTGTAGACGCGTGTGCGTGAGTCTGCCACGTTTCGTCCTCTGGTTCCCTTAGTGTTTTCCCATTTGAAACTAGCTATTTTCACCCACATTTGTAATGTTTTCCGGAGAGGTCCTCTACAAGTTTGAAGAGTTGAAATTTACCCCCCATAGTCTAAACAGTCACAACTTTTGCCAAATCCTAAACAGTTACAACTCTGTATGCACTCATTTGTTTCGTATATAAAAGACCCTACACATATCCTTTAATCCATCCTTTTAACGTATCAAAATCCCTCTCTCTATGTATTTTGTTAATATAGTGTGTTAGGATTTTAGAGAGAGTAACTCTCGTCGTAACAGATCCGAGTGCGGGGAAGCTTTGCTCTATTTCTTTCATAATCACACTATAGTCTTTTTATCATGGGGATAGCGTCGCTAAGCCTAAAAGAAAGCGATTGGGACGTATAATTTGTTCAGGACATATTGTTGAACAATCGACTCAACTTTTCTTTCTCGTTTCTACACAGACTGATTAATTAAACGACAGTTAATGTACATTGTACACACCATACCAAACCCCCTCGTAATTATTATTTTTCAACATATAGCTAGGAGTAGACTTTGCATATAAGCTTAGTTTAGCATTTTTTGTTGTTGCATGTTTTATATAGTTTAAGTAACAATATAATTATTATAAAGGTTGTTATTGTTAAATTCATTTTATATATACCTTCTGTTGCGTGGATAGTAACTAACTTATTACAGTTTTGTCAATTAAATTCGTACGGTTACTCTGCCGATTAATTTCCTAGACAATAGTTCATTTGATTAGCGAAGCCCAACAACTTCATTTGTGAAATAAAATTCACTTGTTTTTCTATTTTTGGTATTGCACAAGTTAATATCATCTTTGCATTTAATGAAACAAGTTTATACGTCATTTGAAGAAGGACAGATCGTTAAAGATAAGGGAAGATTTTAAAAAAAAATAAAGAAATAACTATATTAAAGGAAATTTTTTGAAGAATTTCAAATTAATTTGGTAGTATCTATTACAAGTCAAAGAGTAGAAATCGGAAATTAATTGATAGCAAGATAACTGAAGGAGATCAAATAAAAAAGTTCTAATCCAATTTGATACAACTTTGTAACCACATTATATAATCATATTAGAGTTTGAGTGTTACTTATTTAATGAGTGAGAATAAGATTGATAGAAGTATTTATTTAATCGGTTAAAACAATAGTAGCATTCCTGAATAGATCGATTGATAATGTTAAGTTGTGAGGTGTAAGATACAAGTATGATTGAGTAGTGCAAGCCTACTTATTAATATAAAATTGGGTGTTAGTACCGTAGTGACGTAGACACTAGGTTTATGTCAGACTCCGTTATCGAATTTGTGCGTTCAACTCACTTATATATTTTGTATATTTGTTTATTCTGTTCTGAAATTACAATTGTATCTTGAAATCTAGACAAAATTATTTCAATCGTAAGAGTTTGACATGTTAAACGTTTTACCGTTCAACGGCCTGAAAAGACTATACTGCTTGGATCAAATTTGAGATATTGAGTCCGATCCCGATTAGGTATGATCGGTTTTTATTTTTTTAACGTGCGAGTCCAATCCATCACGGTTTTTATTTTTTTAAAGTGCGAGTCCAATCCATCAATATTCGAATACTGACCAGTCCGTCCAAATCATTTGGCTCGGATCGGTTTCACAATCTCGCATACAGCCTTCTCAGTATGTGTATGGACTTTTCGATTAAAATGAGTATTTTAATGTTTTACATATGGAAAATACATGTTATCAACAAATTTTCAACCCAAAACCTTATCCGTCGATGTTACAACATATTTGTACCAAGCATTTTTGTATTTGAAAATCAATGTTTACTGAATAAATGATTGATTCATGTAACCACCACAGGTAGTGTTTTTGGTTAAGCTTTGCAGGGATAAAGGCAGGCTCTTTTCTTATTTTTAAATATATATTTAATTAGTACAATAAGTTTGGTATTATGGCCCCTAGTAACCATCATATAAACTTTCCAAAAAATAATGTAACAACAAGGCCCCCCCATATGGGATGAGAGAATGAATTTGTAATCCTACACTTGTTCCTCCATACACATTTACCGACATCAATACACGTACACCTCAAATCCCCCATAAAGAATGACTATTATTACGTCACATATCTCCCATAAAGAAGGACAATTGTGTGGATTACAAATATTATACACCATAATTTATAACACATCTGGTATACCATCATTTTTAAACCAAAAATAGTTAATTAAAGAAAATTATAAAAATACTACAATTACAATTAGACATGCATGAATACATTTTAATATTTTTTTATTACAAAAAATTAAAATATGTTTTATTTTGGAATTAATTAAGTAATGTAAATCAAATATAAAATCCCAAAAAATTATGTAACTCAACAATATGTATCAATATTTTGAAATATATGTAGAATACGTTGTAACAGTTTGTAAACACATAAAAAAAAATCTAAAATTTTAAAATTTAAACAAAAATAGCCAAAAGTATACTAAATGAGATACAAATTATGAGGTAAAATATTTAAAATCGTTATTATGTCATAAATCCCATCGGTCATCTAAAATACCATAAAACGTAGACAAATAATGCCAGCACAACTATTATAGTTTCCTTTTCCTTTAATTTAAAAATTACTCCTCAATCACCCTCTCATAATTCCTAAAATAATCCTCCAATCAATTCCCTCCATAACTACACTCGCACGCATATAAAAATATTCATTAAAGTAAATTGCGATTAACCCTGTGAAACTACGACTATTTTGTAAGTTACCCCAATTAGAATATGAAACTTTGCAATTTATCCCTTGAAACTATTTGTCTTTTGCAAATTACCCCAATGAGTCCACCACTACTTTTGAAAGGGCACCCTAGTCCACTTTGAAGATTTCTTTTTCTATTTTATGTTACTTTCTTTAATCTATTTTCCACAAAAACAAAAATATAAGGAAGGGTAAAAAAAATTAAACAATAATATAGTTTGCTTGAACTATGAATTATGTTAATTTACTTACATCATCTTTTTTTGCTAATTAATTAATGTACTGTTGTTGATGCATACGTAGCGGAAAATGAATGTATCGAAAGAAATATTTTCCAAAACGGACTAACGTATGCAAAGTAATGTCCTTCGAAATAGGTAAAAAATACGTCTAGTATAATGTAGTACAAGTGATTAACAATTTATGTACTGAAGTATCACTTTTAACAATTGAGGATACTGATTTATGAATTCTGTTACAATTGAAGACTTAACGTTAAATAAAATGACGGAATTGCACTCCCACTCTCTCACATATCACGTAGTGAGTGCAATTTTATAAACATCCGTCAAAAATAATACCCAAATATGAGATATAATGACTCTAATTTCGTCGATTTATACTGTTAGTATCTTAAATTAACAAAAATTTATAGACCAGTACCTCAATTGTTAAAAGTGTTACTCTAATATCTAAATTGTTAATTAGTGGTGTAAACTAAACGTATTTTTCTTCATTTGAAATATGTTCACGTGGATTAATTTAAAAGGTACATAATGTATTGAAATAATTGAAAGTTTCCATAGTTAATGGGGGTCATCTGTACAAAACTTATAGTTTATGGAGTTTATTTGCAATTTACCCCACTATATATACAGATACAAAAACAGGGAAAGTGAACCAAAGAGAAGAAGCTGTAGCTTGAATATAATTAAATTTTAATAAAATGGGTGAAGGTTGGAATTACAGTAATATGAGGAAGGTGGTTTTAGGGTTAGGGTTTTGGGTACAAGGTATGAGGTGTTTCCCATGGATGGGTGTCATTTTCTTTTTAAAAGATTCACTGAAAATGAATCCAGCAGCTATGCAAATTCTACAAATGTCTTCAACTCTACCTATGGTTGCCAAACCCATTTACGGAATTATTTCTGACTCGGTTTACATATCCGGCCAGCACCGCCTCCCTTATATCGCCATTGGAGGTATTTTTTTCATTTTTCAATACTCTCTTTACATATGAATCTTTATATTGCTAACCGTGGCAAAACCGGGATTTGAATATGGTTGGGGCTAAATTATATGTGCACACTTTTTTGTAACTATGCGGGTTGGTGAAATGCTATAATTGTCTATTTTTTATTAAAATATATGGAAAAGCTTGTATTTTCTATGGGATGCTATAGTCATTTTTAGCCTACTATTTGTTACTCCTTGATTGATAAAGCCACATAACTGTGCATTTCTTCACATAATTTGGTCTTTATTATTTCCATTACTTAATGTATATATAGCTCGGTGAGTTGGATTTTGGATATGGATTTGGGATCGTTTGGTGGCAGTTTAAAGTTTAGCTTTTTCCCCTTTTTAGTATATCTTGCTAACTTGATTTTGCCATTTAATGTTAAAGGTCAAGTTAATGAAGTGAGCTTATGTGATTTTGCAATGATAAAGTAGTCCATAAAAATGGAGGGGTATCTAGAAAATTTTAGAGTTTATCTGTTTATGGCTAGAATTGTCCAGAATATTATGTGTAGAAAGTGTCTAAGATTGTGTTATGAAAAATTTATGAATCTTAATAGAATCTTGCTTTTCCTTCAAATAATTTTCCTCCTCATAAGATACCTAGCCTACTCTTCCTTACAATATTTATTCCCCACCAGAAAGTACATAGAGCGATAACTTAATTAGTAACATTGTTGCAGTTGTTGAGTAAATTTAAAAGCTTAACTATTTTTAGTTCTATGTCGTCAAAAAACTAAGATATCCAATTTTCAAATATCAAGTGAGCCAGCTTAAAGCATGCAGTCAAATAAGTCCAATTGTCTTCTAAGTTGTCGAATTGAGTCAGTTTAGAGATTTGCAGTCTATGGAGTTTTTGACCTGCAACCAAAACCTATTATAAAAGAATACAAGGTTGTTGTTATTGCTAATGTTATTGAACCTGATTTATGGTTAGGTAACTACAATAGACTATAGAGGTTGATGTACCCTGTTTTTGCTAGAATTGTTGCATTCAAGATATGAGCTTTTGTGTAAGTTTCAACGGAAACAACAAACTTTCGGCACAAAGTTAACAATTTTCTGTTTGCTGTGATCATATAAACAATTCTGGGACTTATAAGCTTATTTGGCTATAGGTTCTAGAAGTCAAAAGAATGGCCCCAAGTACTCTCTAAATTATTTGTTAGAGTTATATATATATAACAGAGTGAGTGAGTTATTGTAGTTATGAATATATACTGAATTTGGTTGCGAACTTAGACTCTTTCAAATTTGGAATTGATTTGCTAACATTCCTAAATTCTTTGCTTTCTTCTGTTTGCAGTGTTATTATAAGAAACATAGATGCTAAATTTATGTGACCACCTTAAATATACCTCCTTCAGTCCTATACCCTTTCTTACACTAATGATATCAGCCTTTTTATTTTAAAAATCAAATTTGTGAATTATGCAAATTTGGACTCTTATCGTGGAAGTTGTAAACTTTTATGGTTTTCACTTTTGAGTAGAAATGTGGTTGCGTTGTAAGGATACATGTATAGTAAATTAAGTATATAAATTGCCACTGTAAGGTTTTTGTTAAAAAAATTGAGATGACAAGCTATTATTGCAGGAAAATCTCCTTAAACGCGGCTTTAAGATGAGCCAATAGGTTCTCCTTGAAAGAATTTTGATCAGCTTATCAATTATAGGTTGTTTCTCTGAATCCATACCAGCTCTCTTAGTTTAGAGTCTTTATGACTTTAGAGACCTTGTACACTTGCTTCTAAATTAATTATAGCTTATCAGTTATAGCTTATCAATTTCCTATTATTTTGTCTATATTCATTAACTAAAACATAACGTGTTCTAATATTCTCACTGCCAAAAAATCCAACTTATCACAAATTCCAGCATCTCCATTTCACACCCACCCCCAGAATCTAAATTGCAAACTTTTGCTCCAATTTTGCTATTTTACTGCTTTGTCGCTTTCTTCTTCTTTCACGTTGGAATATGCCAAAGCTAGTGCAGAAGGATGGGTTTCCTTTTCTTTCTTTCTTTTTTTATCTGGAGACTTGAAACCTTTTGTAGCTCTTCTAGCTTCTTTTCCTCCCTTGATTTCGACTTGATATAAACATGTTCATGATCTTTAACAACATAATATTGTTTCTATTGTGAACTCTGAACTATTTCTCGTGCAAATTATGTATTTATAACTGCCACACATGCAAATATTAACACCTTTCTGTGCTTCATTGCAGCTCTACTGCAAGCAGTGTCGTGGATTGCTGTCGCATCTCTTTCCCTCACCAACATCTCATTCTCTGCTGTCACACTATATCTCCTCCTCAGTAATCTCGGTGCTTCAATTGTTGAGGTTGCAAATGACGCCATTGTTGCAGAGACTGGAAAACAGTCTGCCACATCATCATCTTCCTCGAGCGGGCTCGCATCCTTTGGTTGGATGGCCTCTTCCATTGGGGGCATTATTGGAAATCTTGTAGGTGGTTTCGCCATTGACAAATTTACGCCTCAAACGATGTTCTTTTTCTTTGGTCTTATCCTTGCCATTCAATTCCTCATAACAATATCCGTACGAGAAAATTCACTGAACCTTCCAAAAAACCCATCAAATGTAGGATTTAGAAAACAAATGTCCGAGCTCTCAGTCGCTTTGAAAAATCCCGAAATAGCTCGTTCGATAACCTGGTTTGCAGCCTCTTATGCTATAATCCCCACATTAACCGGCACTATGTTTTTCTACCAAACTCAGAATTTAAAAATCAAATCATCCGTGTTGGGGATCTCTAAGGTGTTTGGCCAGGTGTCAATGTTCCTATGGGGCGTTTTTTTCAACCATTATTTGAAATCTGTTTCACCAAGGAAAATAATCGCAGCCATTCAAACCTCTATGGCTGTTTTAATGGTCTCGGATGCTTTGTTTGTTAGGGGTTTCTACCGAGAAATGGGTGTCCCCGATTCTCTCTATGTTGTCGTCTTCTCAAGCGTACTCGAGGTTTTATTTTTCTTCAAAATTTTACCCTTTACTATTTTAATAGCGAAGCTATGCCCACCAGGATGTGAGGGGTCCGTAATGGCATTTTTAATGTCTTCTATATCGTTTGCGTTTATAATAAGTGGGTATTTTGGGGTTGCCCTCGCCTCATTTGTTGGTGCTACTGGAGATGATTTTTCGGGTTTATCTTATGGGCTTCTTATCCAAGCTGTGTTTACTCTCTTGCCGCTCTGTTGGTCTTCGTATGTCTCAGATGAAAAGGTCATAGCCAAAAGGAAAGAAAACTAAACATTGTAGTGACAATTAGCTGCTGTTTGTGTTTTCTTTAATATAATATTAAGATAAACTTGCTACAGAAATGATATCATGTTTTCTTCACCTCCTAAAGTTATCTTTACTGCAAATTCTTATGTGCAAATTCTTCTCCTTTAGCTGCCTTTTAAAAAGAGATGGAGGAAGAAGACTAAAGTTAGTGGCAATATTTAGCCTTTTCTTTTGCAATTCTGCTACTTGCATCATCTAGTGAAGCTAGTCTTGTATTCTTTGTTCAGATGTGGTTAAAACTTTGGACAGGTTCTGTGATGGCAATTTCACGGGTTTCTACCTATCCGACCCGTCGCGGGTCGGATAAAAGTGCAATTCTATTCGGATCGGGTTTAAATGGGTAATAGTGGAACTTAAAAGTGTAAATTAACACTCACTTCTATCTCTATCATATATATTAAACTAATAATAATAAATAACATACATTTAAGTGGGTAAAAGTGCAACTTAACACTCTTTATCTTCTCTCTCTCTTATAGTTTAAATGGGTAAAAATGCAATTTAAATTTCTTTCTCTCTTCTCTTTCTCATATACATTAAACTCTTTTTTTTTATAGTATTTTTATATTATATTTATAAATCAAATGATTTTTTACTCTATCTAACAATTTTTTTTTGAAATATTTGACATTTATGAGATTTATTTTTTAAAAGTGAAAAAAAAATATTTTTAAAAAACGGGTCAAATGGTCGAGTCGGGTCGGGTCAAATGTGTAAAATTGTGACTTTGTCCTCGGGTCGGGTCGGATTGAAACCCGCGAAATTGTCACACTGCAATCCAGAAAAATGTGTTTGGGCATATTAGGGCTCCAAAAAATTTCATACTCTAATTCAGTGATCTCAAGACCATTAGGGATTAAGATTGGGGTTAAGATCCTCAATTGATATTTCATAAATAAATAGAACTAAAAATAATTGTATGCGGCGGCTTAGATTAATGTATTGTGGCTAATAGTACAAAATAGACAATGCTAGATGTTATACAATCTGTGTTAAAATAACATCCAGTTTGCTTTTATTTTCATAATTGCTAGACTTCAATTATTGAAGTTACAACTTCTAAGATTGTTACAATAGTTGCCAAAGCTTTGAGGAAAAAAAAGATTGATGCTCTAATTAAGTATGCAAGTACTGTATGCATGCAGAAACGCAAATTTCAAACTGATCACCATGATTTCATCTTTAGAAAACTTAACAAATCAGCTTCGTTACTAGTCAGAGTCCCTTATCTAGAACGTTAAAAAAACGTTGACTGACCTAGTGTAGTTGCAGATTTTGGACTCGGCTTTTTATTTTCATTTGGTTGATCAGCCATAAAGCTTAGTTTTTTCTTTCTGAACCATAAGGAATTTTGATATTTAAACTCGATGAACCCAACTACCTAATTCTTTCATAAGCTCAAAATCATCCAGTCTAATGGCTAAAAATCTACGTCAAAAAACTCGTGTCAAAGGATCATCATGTTATTTCGGTAGTATTACTTTTAGGTAGATGTTCAATGCAAAATTGTACAGTTATCAACATGTTCAAAACTCAATCTTCACACGTTTCTTTTCGAGCTATAATCAAGTAGTTAAGACCAAATTTCTAGAAGTCTCTGGTCGTTCCCTTGGCGGTGGGGCTCCGACCAGAGACTTTTCCGACTTGTCAGTCGGAGAAAAGTGTAAGTTTTTCAATATTGGGGGTCTTTTCTATAATTTTTTGAAACCTTTTCTGTTACCTTTGGAATTTCTGGGTTATTTTTGATAGTTATTAAAAAGTTTAGGTCATTTTGGTTAACAACTGAAACTTCAAATTACCATACCGATAAAACATCACTTTATTTCTCTCTCCTATATCATTTTCACCCGCATCTCTATCGTCGGGGGATTCTTTTTTCATTACTCAGTTTACTCATATGTATAACAGATGTGAGATTGGAAATCCCACGTCTACGTGGCAGCTAATTTTTTTTTATGAACTTTGTCAATTCAATTAACGAAGTACTATTTAATTTTCTATGAAATTCGTCAATTCAATTAACGAACATAAAAATGTAGACCATATTGGGAAATTTAAAAAAATGTAGCTCATTCTGGTATTTTTAAGTAGCAATCACGCCATTTTGGCAAAAAAACTCAAACAAAAACCTAACAAAAAATGGGGGATTTTTATTTTTAAAAACCAAATTCACAAATTCTTTTTGATAAAAGTATATTATATAGCCTCCGAATATATGATTTATTCAGTCAATTTTTGAATTTTTTTTATCTCCGACTAATACCTCCGATCAGGCCTAGTCAAGTCGGTAGACCGCCGACCAACCACTAGCCGACTTTTAAAACACTGGTTCAGACCATTGATCATGTGTGTTGGTACAATTAGAATGCAGATGCAAAACTAGGTGGCTTTCATAGACTAGGTGGACTGAATAATGATAAGAGTATCTTAACCCAAAATGTAGTATTGTATATTAAAGAATATTAATGGAAGATAGTTTGGTATGACAAACATTTATTAACCCTATTTTTTTATTTTTAAAGTTGTAATTTTGTGAGAAAATAGTTAAAGTTCATGAACGAATCCAACCCGATCAAAACATTTTTTTGGTTTTCACGAAGGATCACGGTTTCAGAACTTTGCCACGACCACGAAGGCGAGTCCTAAACATGTTGAATGTTTTTTCAACATTTTAATACGTTTAAGGACATTAACGGATCCCTTAGGTGACAAAGCCCCCACGATTAATTAAAATGTTATTCTTTTTATATAAAAATTTAAAAACAACCGGTCTTGCAAGCTCAACAAATAACATTTTGTAGATTGTAAGTCCAAAATTTTAATTCGGTTCTCGCCCCTGTTTTGATGAGTAATTGTTAAGGCGAGTTGAGTAACAATTAATGTACTGGAACGATTTAACTAATAGAGTATCCGTTTTTAACAATTGAGTTAGTAATCTACGAAATTTGTCACAATTGAGAACATACCGATAAACAAAATAATGAAATTTCGCTTACATTTTATTGTCTATCACATGGTGAGTGCAATTATGTCAACATACGTCAAAAATAGATCCCAAAATATGATATATATCGACTGCAATTTCGTTAATTTATATTGTTAGTCCCTTAATTGGATAAAATTGCATAGATTAGTAGCTCAATTGTTAAAAGTGGTATTACAGTAGCTAAATCGTTAACCACTCACACTAAACTTATCTATTTTTACCATAAATAAGGATGAAAAATTTAATAATTTGATTTTTTAGGACCAAATCTGCGAAACCTTATAAAAAATCTGACTAAAAGTGTAAAACGTGTAATATAATGTAACATTTCCCCTTTTGCTGAATAGTGAATAATACAATAGAACTCCCTCCCTCTCTCTCCGCATAGAAAGTGAATCTCGAGAAAACACACACACACATAGATATAGAGAGAGAAAGAGAAAATGGGATGGGTACGGTGGGTGTGGGAAGGTACAGTGGTGGTGGGATCTTTAACGGGATTAGGATGGGGTGGGTTATGGTTTCTAAACAGGAGACTATATAAAGAGTATGAAGAGAAGAGAGCACTTGTTCAGATCATTTTTAGTGTCGTTTTCGCCTTCTCTTGTAACCTTCTTCAACTTGTTCTCCAAGAAATCATCCCCGTCCTCTCCAAACAGTACGTTTACTTACATACCTTTATATCTATCTCTCTATCTAATTTTAATATCCGTTTGGCGTGATTAGATTTGGAAATTAGGTATCCACTGTGCCAGAGTGTGTGATTGGTGACTGATTTAGTATTTCTCAATAAGTCGATATTTATACCCCCTTCCTTCCCAATTAATTGTCCTCTATGATATTACGTGCAATTTTGACCGGCTTATAACATGTATCAAAATTGTCGAAATGAAAAATTTCAAAACTAAATCATATAATTTAATGTTTGAACTATATGATTAACTTTTGAAAATTTCCATTCCGACAATTTTGATACAAGTTATTGGGAACGGAGGGAGTAACTCTATAATCACAGTTAATTAGGGGGAGTTTTAAAACTGGTTTTACTTGTATCATATATATGCTCCCTCTCTCTATACATACATACATGCCTTTAATTTTGTTTAATTCTATTCGGATGACTGTGCCAGAGTGTGATTGGCGATTGATTCAGCATTTACGACAATATTTCATTGTTTAATTAGTCTGTAATATATATAGAGTGAGTGAGTGTTTACTTATGTCACATATATACACTTTCTAAATAGTGTTTACTTGTTCGGTGGTGGTGGGATCTTTAGCGTGGTTAGGTTGCTTGTATTATATTGGGTCCGTTTGGTAACATATTTTTTGATCAAAAATCAGATTTTAAAATTCTGTTTTATAAATCGACTGAAAAGCTAGATTTTAAAAATCCACTGAAAAGCTAGATTTTAAAATTCTGGATATTTTAACTTTTTCAGCCTAAAAATCTGATTTTAAAAATATGTTTTATAAATCGACTGAAAAGCTAGATTTTAAAATTCCACTGAAAGGCTAGATTTTAAAATTCTGGTTTTCAGAAGCTAAAAAAATCTAGCTGGCCAAACACCCACAGATTTTTAAAATCTAAAATCCAAAAATCTTCAAAAAAAATATGTTGCCAAACGGATATGCTCCCTTTTTTAGTTGTTTGGATGACTGTGCCAGAGTATGAATGGCACCGATTTAGCATTTCTGGTAATACGACAATATTTCATTGTATATTACTTGTCCGTAATCACAGTGAATAAGAGTTTGTAAACTAGGTGGCGTTTTGGCTCTGGCAAAAAAATGGTTTTACTTTTATTATTTATAGTTTTATACGCTCCCTTGTTTTGTATACATACCTTTAATTTTGTTTAATTCTATTTGGATGACTGTGCCGGAGTGTGAGTGACGATTGGTTTAGCATTTACGACAGTATTTCATTATTTAACTAGTCTCATGGCCTATGTTGCACGAATACGGATACGGGTGTCGTATCCGATACGATACGGATATGCCGATACTGATTTTTTGAAAATTTAGGATACGATACGGCTAAGATACGACAATTATAATTATAATAAAAATTATTGTATATATATATATATCTACAAAATATACCGCTACAAATTAATTTTTACTTATCAAACATTATCTGGAAATACAATTCCCCAGAAGGTGTTCTATAATATGTGAGTACTTATGTATATTTGTACTTTCTTATAAATAACAAAGCTTTATACTAATATAGTATGTATGACCCATTACTTTAATGAGCTTATAATACTTTGCCTTAAAATTGTAAATAAGTATAAATTTCCAATCCCACCGTATCGTGAAACCTAGTGAAGCATTATTGAAGTATTGGATAGGTCAAACTTTTGAAAAGTCAAGGATACGACATTTGGAGTATCCGATACGAGTATCGGATTTATGATCCGGGAGGATACCCCTTAGTTAATTAGTTAAAGTAGTATTAGGATTAGAACTAGTCAGTAAAACTCCTTGTTGAACTAGGAGTAGTTCTGGTCATAATCCTAATGTGAATAGGATTAGTTCAAGCCTATAAATACCTCAGGCATTGGGGAGCAATTAAAAAGCTATCAGATAGAACTTTAAGGTCGATTAAAGTTCAGTTAAAACCTGCTTTTATTATTTAAGAGTAGATGAGAGGTTGTAACGGTTTTTTATTATTAATCAAGTTGCAGTTTCGCCAAATTTCTTTTCCTTTATATTCTTTCTGTTTTGGGTGTTTTTATTCTAACGTAGCAAGCAGAGCTCTAGACCTGATCAATTGGTCAAACCTTTGAAAAGTCAAGGATACGGCATTTGGAGTATCGGATACGGTATCAGAGTATCGGTATCCGATACGGCAATTTTTAAAAAAATTGGAGTATCCGTGCTAAATAGCTTATGGAAACAAACTGGTTTACTTATGTCATATAACCGCTTCCTTGTTTTATTAGCTATATTAGAGCTATCCTAACAGTATATGTATACATACCTATGCATACATACATATATACATACCGTTATATCTATCTATCTGTATTCTGTATGCCTACTTTTAATTTCCATTTAGGTGTAGTTAGAGTATCGACTGTGACAGAGTGTGAATGGCGACCGATTTAGCATTTATCAATGAGTGGTTATTGCATTATAGTATATGATAACTCTGTAATCACTGTTAGTAAGTGTGTTAACTAGGTGGAATTTTGGCAACTACATCATCTAAATTAATTTATGGCAAAAATAATAATATATATACGCTTCTTTGTTTTATTAGCTATATCAGAGCTATACAAACAGTATGTATACATACATACATAAATACATACCTTTAATTTTGTTTACTTCTGTTTGGATGACTGTGCCGGATTGTGAGTAGCGATTATTTTAGCATTTATGACAACATTTCATTGTTTAATTAGTCTGTAATCACAGAGTGAATGAGTGTCTGTTAACTAGGTGGCATTCTGGCAACTACATCATCCAAATTGATTTATATGGCAATTAACTGGTTTACTTATGTAATATATACGCACGCTTCCTTGTTTTATTAGCTAAGCATATTAGAGCTATCCAAACAGTAGATGTAATTATGTATACATACATGTACATCGATTTGGAATTTGATATCCAAATTTGCCAGAGTGTGAATGGCGGAGTGGATATTTCGTTATATGATAGTTCTTTAATCACAGTCAATCAGTGTGTTAACTAGGTGGAATTTTCGCAACTACTTGATGAAAATTGATTTATGCAAAACTCGTTTTACTTGTATTATATATATGCTCCCTCATTTTGGATGACTGTGCAAGAGTGTGAGTGGCGGTTGATTTAGCATTTACGAAAATATTTCAGTATTTAACTATTCTGTAATCACAGAGTGGGTGAGTGTTTGTTAACTGGGTGGCATTTTGGCAACTACATCATCCAGATTGATTTTTGGTAATAAACTGGTGTACTTGTGTCATATACACACTTTCCTTGTTATATTAGCTATATTAAGAGCTATTCAAACTGTATATATATATATACATGCATTGTACATCGATTTGGAATTTGGTATCAACTGTGCCAGACTGTGAATGGCGACCGATTTAGCATTTCTCAATGTTTGGTTATTCTATTAGAGTATATGATAATTCTGTAATCACAGTCAATAAGTATGTTAACTAGGTGGAATTTTGGCAACTATATGATGTAAAATGATTTATTCAAAACTGGATTTACTTGTATCATTTATATGTTCCCTTGTTTGGATGTGCCAGAGAGTGAATAGGCCAAATGACGACTGATTTTGCATTTCTGGTAATACGAATATATTTCATTGTATAATACTAAGTCTGTATTCACAAAGTTCACAAGTGTTTGTTTAACTAGGTGGCATTTTGACAACTACATCATCTAAACTGATTTATGGCAAAAGAATTGGTTTTACTTTTATCATATGTATGCAGTATGCTCCCTTGTTTTATAAGCTATATTAGAGCTATTCAAACAGGACATATATACATACATGTAGATCTATCTATATTTAAAATTTATATGCCTATTTTAGTCTTGCTTTCAATTTAATTTTGTATAATTCGATTTGGATTGACTGTTCCGGTGTGTGAGTGGCCACTGATTTAGCATTTCTCCTAATATGTCATATGTGCATGTGCTAAGACAACTAGGTGATAGCTACATGATCAAAATCAAATTTTATGGCAACACCAGATTTTACTTGTATTATATGTTCATGTACTTTATTAGCTAGATTATGAAATTATGATTTTGATCACTAACCTAAAATTATTTTTGTTGCACTAACCTAGAGTACATAGATCTATAAAGGCACCTCTATTGGTATGTATCCTTAATTTCAAATTGGTAAAACTCGATTTGTATCGACTCTGCGGGTGCGTATTTGGCTACTGATTTAGTGTTTCTGTTAGTAATTTAACCCCATATGAGAAATAGGAGGTCAAATGGCAAATGAACAATGGATTAATGCACGGTGCATATTGGGGTTAATCGATTTGAAACATGGGAATACTATTGCTTTGGCTGCGCCGCCCAAACAAGTAAAATGGATAACTTCCTCAGCTTTATATGGATCCCAAGGCACCTATAAATATGGAGCAATGTGCGTAGCTTTCATCAATCCCAAAAGACATACATAACGTAGAAGTGTCTTAGAGTGAGGATTACTCGGAAATCTCCTTAGTAACAAAGCAGTAATAAAAGCCGCTGTTGGGTGTACGAGTGGTGTGAGGAATGTATTGAGAATTCTAAGGTATAATTATTTGGGTACAATATTATGTACTAATATTGTACAAGTAATTATAGAGGGTCCCATATTGTAATCTTATGTATAGTGAAACATTTTCCTTATTTTTGTTGTGGACTAAGTTTAGACTAACCATGTATATCGTTGTGTCCAGTGCGTTGCCATATTTACTATTTGTGTCCGTTGCCTATATATCTCATATCATATTGCCTTATTAAAGTCTCAGATAACAATCCGTCACAATAGTTTCTCATCATATGTTAGTTTAGTAATCACAGAGCTACTCAGTGCTTTCCAACTAAGTGGAAACTACATCATCTAAATTGAAAAAGGACTGATGGATATACCTAACAATTTTGTATTATTTGGAATTATAGATTAGTTCCCTATTTGTGTAACTTCAAAAGTTACAGCATTTGTCCATCAGGGAAATTTCTGGTGAAAAAAAATCGCAGAAGTAGCATTTTTAGATATTTTGGCATGGGTTATACTTGTATCAGTAAAAACTCGATTCCTCGAGTAAATGTGTGACAAATGATGTAGAATTTCTCATCAAATGTCTTGATAAGATAATTTTGTAATCACGGGGTGAGTGAGCGTATGCTGACTAGGGGGCAACGAAGTCATCTAAATCAAAGTTTATGGCAACACTGGTTTTACTTGTATCATATATGCTCCCTTCTTTTAAAAACTATTTGGGCTATTTATAGATTGATTTTTACCAGTTGTTTAATTAAGACTTAAATACCTGATTGGTTGCATATAATATTCATATACGTTCTCTTAGTCACATTTTGCCAGCAGTTGTATGATTAGTGTAAGGAAAATCAGTTGCAGACATAAGGTTGTTGAATTAATTATTGGAGAAAGTGATGCCTTTGTACGACATTGTAATGTTGATTAGTTGAGAGTACAGAACACATGTTACAGGAGTTCGATTATTTGTATATGATGACCCTCTCAGTATATGCCTAACCTGTTGTGGTTCCTCCGAGTGCTCGTTTTCCTGCATATTTGAAGAAAATAAATTAGCTTATTTGAGTCTAAGAAAAGACTAGGTTCATCCATTTAGCTTTAAGCTGACCAACCAAATGTGCTGCAACTTGTAAACAAAATAAATAAATTAACCAAGCTTAATAACTGCCACCAAACTAGATATTAGTATCATACAAGTAAAGGATTACTCATTTCCCAAAAGTAAACAATTTCTGATGGATAAAGTGCAATATATTCACTTGATGTCGTTAGAATGAAGTCTTTTCATGATGATTATCTTCAGAATTTCTTGTAGCTCTACATATTGCTGAATGGTATAATCCTTGTTAATACGTTGCGAACTTTAAGCACTAATATGTTTCAAGTTTGATTGCGTTAAGGGTTTTCTTGTTTCTTGTTGGCTGTAGGACAAGATATATAAACTGGAAGGTGGATTTGTTTTGTTTGATACTGTTACTGGTCTTCATGTTGCCTTATTATCATTGTTATTTGATGCTTCGCAACAGTGGTACGTTTTCTGTTTTCAACTTATTATTTTAATACTTATAATAAAAAAATCTTGCCTTTTCATATGTTGGCTATGCTATAAAGCTCATGAATTTATTTGTGGAAGTTTGAATCTTTTTCCCCAGGGGTGAGGAGGGAACGAGCTGCAACCGGTGCCATTCTATTCTTGTTGGCTTTCCTCTATGGCTTTTGGCGTATGGGCATTCACTTTCCTATGCCTACGGATAAAGGTTCAAATCTTCTTATGTTTTGGGTTAAATAAGACATGAATCTCTCGGTTTTACTCAAAAACTGAATTAAATGGCTCTTAGATATCGTACTCTTTCCATATTTTCTGATTTGTGTTCATGCTTTAAACAACTTCTGTATGTTATGCATGCTTTTTTATCACTCACATTCGAAAGGACATGGATTATATTCCTTTAGGCTCTGTTTGTTTCAAGGGAAAAATAGTAAGGGAAAACATTTTCCCGGGAAAATGGATTTTATGGTTGATTGGTTGATAGGAAAATAAGAAACTAAGGAAAATATTTTCCATCATTTAGGATAAAGAAGGGAGATTGTATTACACCAAAAATGGGCGGAAAACATTTTCCTTTGTGATCGAAAACACAACGTTTTCACGAATATATATATATATTTTATCCTCTTACCTCGTTTTTTTTTCTTTTTAATAAAAAAAAGTTATGGATGTTTGATATATTCGCTTTTTTAACTTTTCAAAAGTTAGCTTTCGCGAAAAAGTTCAAAATCAGATAAGTTATAAATTGTGGACTTATTTTTGCTTTTACACATACAAAAATTAAAAATTTCTAATTACATTATTTTGTATACTTCCATGTCATCAATAAGTTAAAATAAGTTAAGAATGACTTATTAACAAAAATATGTTATAAGTCATTTATATGTAAAAAAAAACTATAAGTGACTTGTTTTAAACAAGTTTTTTTGTCATTGTTTTTAAAAGCACCTTATTTTATTTTTTAACTTTTCAAAAGCAACTTTCGCGAAAAAAGCTCAAAATCATAGAACTTAGGAATTCAGGTACTTTTTAGCTTTTACCCATAAAAATAATCAAACGTTAAAATTTTCCAACTAAATTATTTTGTACATCTCCAAATCAGCAATAAGTTAAAATAAATGAAAAATGACTTAAACCAAATTAAATTATATGTCGTTTATAGGTAAAAAAAGCTATAAGTGACTTATTTTAAGCAATTTTTTTTCTCATTATTTTTTAAAAGCAACTTATTTTAAGGAAGTTTTTTCCTCATTGTAAAAGCATTTTTTTCACTACAAAAGTCGATGCCAAACGCGCCCTTAGTCAAGAAATTTTCATGGAAAATCAAGTATCACCAAACACTCAATAAACGAATAGAGGGAAAACAATTTCCAGGAAAATAAATTTCATTTTGCCAGGTAAATATTTCCCGTTCAAACAAACAGAGCCTTAGTTATTATGCAGATGAATTGCAGCTATCACATTTTGTTACTTCGTGCAGCTATCACATTTTGTTACTTAGTATATTAATCATATTAAATATCTTATTAATTTTTGTTTTAGGCAAAAGGCTTTCTCATCTCTATCATTTCCTTATCTTGATTTCTATTTTCAGGATTTTTCACTATGGCACAATTGGTGAGCAGAATTGGTGTAATTGGCGTTACGGTCATGGCTGTCCTTTCTGGTTTTGGAGCTGTAAATTTGCCTTATAGTTACCTTTCTCTCTTCATTAGGTAAGATCATAAAGCCACTTGCTCCTTTTTTATCTCGTGTGTTCCTTCAAAATATCTCCCGAATGTTATTTTATGTGGCTGTCATATATTCTGTTTACTCAAAACATAAAGCGAATATATTTCAAAAAATACAACAGAAGTTAAAAATTAATTGACTTTTCTTCATCTTTGCATCATCTTTAGTGTCTTGATGCCTTTTCTTTTAAAATTTGAATAAAATGCTTGACAACGTAGTTTTACTTGACAAGATGACAGTATAAAAAAACGTTACTTGTCTTTTTATTTTATCATGTTATGATTTTTCTCAAACTGAAGTTCCTGTAATTTTGAGATGAAAGAGAAATTGAAGAGACAGAGATAAAGGCTCTGGAGAGACAACTGATGCAGTCAATTGAAACATGCATATGGAAAAAGAAGAAAATCATCCTTTGTCAAATGGAGATGGAAAGAATTCACGGATCAGAAGAGGTTTCCCCTATTACTCTATTGTTTACATTCCACTGTACATTGATCTGACATTATTCAGTTTTTGTTCAATTTTCAACTGAGTATTTTGTTTCAGTGTCTAGATAATTCTGTTTTTTAGTTCTTGCTGCAACAAACAATGCATATCAGAAACTTTTATTCTATTTAATTTAACTTCCTTCAAGTGTGAAAACATAGACTCAGAATCGTTTGGTTTAAAATATTGCAACAACTTCCATATCATTTGATTTTTGGCTGCAAACATATTCTGTAAAACATGTCAAGTAAGAAGGGCTGACCCTTTTTTCTTGGAAAAAGGCAATAAAGTCCAATTTCACAAGTTCCCCTTTGATGCTATCTGTAGAATAGTAGTTATACTTGTTGTTTACTCACAAGTCACATCATACTTTCTTTGCCACCCAATGCGTTTACTATTTAAATTTCTATTGTACTCTTCATTTGTATTTGTGTTTCTACCCGAATAAGCTTTTTAGCGATTTTGTTATCAAATAGATGACCTTCGCTTGTTTTTTAGATTGAGACTTCTGAGTAGTTTGCTAATGTAATTTGTCAAATTTAGTCATAGTATAAACTCAGGGGTAAGGTATCCGACTTATCTGGTGTCCCGGTGCTAACTTATCTATGACACTGGGTTTCAGTTAGTTTACTTAGAGAAGAACACTGTGTGTTGTCTTGGACAAAATAGAAATATAGTGTTTTTCATTGTTACAGGATTCTGTAATGAGTAATGACTGAGTAATGACTAACTAGTAAATATAATCAAGTCAATGATATTAAAATAAAGATGAATGTATTGATAGATTATTCAGCAAAAATATTATTAAATAGCTTCACCATATGTTGCAGAAACTAAAAGCCAAGTCTTTCTTGAAGAGAATAGTTGGGACGGTAGTGAGGTCCGTGCAAGATGACCAAAAGGAACAAGGTCGGTTTCGCCCCTTTATTTGCATCCTAATTTTTTTACGAAATATGAAAATGGTATAATTAAGATTTTTTTCATGCCTTATTAAGGTTTTTTGTTTTGTGAATTTAGTCAGCCAGTATCTTGTATGCTTTGTGCTGCTTCTTTAAGGCTATTTATATTTGTTTATTTCTAAATGTTCCTTTAAAGAAATTTTATCTACAGGAAAAAGTTGTGATTTATACTTTTCCGCTTGTATTTCATATTTTTTGAATTTATCTTAACAGATATAAAAAACATGGAAGCAGAAGTACAAGCTCTGGAAGAGCTATCAAAGCAGCTGTTTTTGGAAACCTATGAGCTTCGCCAAGCAAAGGTTCATGTCTTGTGATGTATTCTTCTCTTTATAAGTCTATGTCACTAATACTTTATTTAAGCTGTTGCAATAAAAAGGTGAAGACAATTAAACCTTTTTATCTACCACTTATATACTTGGAACATAGCATTATGTTGATGGAGTTTGTCTCTTCTCCACTTGTTTCCTGTGTAGGGAAGTAAATACTTTCTTATTTTTATCTTTTTTAGGAAGCTGCTACTTATTCTCGAACATGGAAAGGTCACATGCAGAATCTGCTTGGCTATGCATGCTCTGTCTATTGTGTTTACAAAATGATAAAGGTATTACTGTTCTTTCAACAAATGTTAGTTCCAAGTTTTGAAGAAGAATTCTTTATTTGTGTTGCTTTCTGTCACTTTACTAGTATTAATTTATGTGTGTCGAATGATTACCATATTCTGGTTCTTGATATAGCCACCTTGTTGATGTTAAGTACTATTCTTTATTTTGTAAAGTTAAATTTGCGGTAATCCTAGTTACTCATAGTCATAGATGTATTCGACTGTTGTCCATTGGCCTTTTCGTTCTCTGCAACATCAGAACTGGTATTGTTGCTCAACCAAAAATCAAACTTAATTGAAATAGGAAGGGTTATCTTAGCATCTCCCAATTGAATTCCTCAGTTTCCACAGAAATAATAATATTTAATAGTAGATCTTATTTTTTCCCTTTTTTATCTGATTTAATCTAAAAAGGGGGGTTGTCCTAAACCAATCTCTTTAAACTGTGCAGTCCCTGCAGAGTGTCGTCTTTAAGCAGGTTCAAATTCTTCTTCCTTATTTTCTTTTTCTTCTTCTACTAAATTTGAAATGATTTTCTTTTGAACAATATAACCATTTGTAGTTACTAATAGCATTATCAAATGATCTGCTTTGCATTGATAGGATGGTTCAGTTGATCCCGTGACAAGGACAATCAGCATATTCTTACAGTTCTTTGATATTGGTGTAGACGCAGCATTACTATCGCAGGTAGCTTATCTCTTAAGATGTTTCTCTTGTTGTTGAGTAATAAACTGTGCAAGAAAGGTTAAAAACCTATGGTACAGGTATTACTACGATTATATGGTTTGTTGTGTGACTCGTGTCGTCTTGTCTAGATTATCAGCTCCTTCAGATAAACATCAATCACTAATCTCATCTTTATTGGCATCATATGATTTTTTTTTTTGTTAAAAATAATATCGCTTCTGTTACTTGAATTTACCATGCATTTTCTATGTTGTGCAGTATATCTCTCTCTTATTCATTGGTATGCTGATCGTAATATCTATACGAGGATTTTTGTCAAATTTAATGAAGGTAGTTTTCCTTCCCTTCTTCTCTCTCCAGCTCTGTTTATGTTTGTTTTTTGTTTTCTTAGTTGTCCTTATTCCTTACACAAGTCGAAGATTTCCAGTAACGTGTAGTTCAGATGTTGTAAGATGATATATCAGAATTAGAGGGTGCAAGTCTACTTGACTGTTAAATGGCAAATAAAACGAGCCAGTAAACCCTTTGCACCATGCATAAATATACATACGTGCTGCCAATGTTGCTATATGAGGCCGACACAGTTAGGAAGTTGAGGCCTTCTTTTTTTAATGTTTGTAAAAGAAAAAATTAATCGATCGAAATATCGAGATTGCTTGTAAAAGGATAATATACGCATAAAACAACATCTATCAGAATATTTAAATTAGTATCAAAAACCATGAATAAAAATCCAACAAACTTAACAACCTTAAACCATGAATACTCTGGGTTCTTTAGTTCTTATGCTTGGGCTCGATAGTACTTGCTTTTCTATACCTTTGCTATGCGTAAGATCACACAAGAGACAAGGAGAGAATAGAAAGTCAAAAAGAGCTTGCCACTTTGTTGTGTGTGCTGCATAAAACCCTGAATGCAGTTAGGAGATACTATTTATTAATTCATATACAGATATTTTGGTAATTTATTTGACATAAATGCGGCCTACAATTTTTAAGATTTTTGGAGACCCAACACAAATGTGTTTTTTTTTCTTCCCAAAGCGGCTCTGATTATATGGATGTTTTTTTTTTTCTTTGTCTGCCACTGTGCAATTGTTTCATCCCCCTGGTGATCTTTTATTTTGAGTTAAAAGTCCTCTAGTCTTACGTCTTTCCTTCCATTTTATCAAGGAGGTATGCCGTTTTTTTAAGATTGTTTTCCTAATTTATATTTATATAAATTTGTGAAAAAAAATTGTCCACTCTTTTATGCTACTAATTCTTAAATGCATGAACATGTGCTGATGTTGTTAATCATAGAAGGACGGGCCTGTAATACTAAATATCCAGAATTGTCAGTTTTTAATCACAAGCAAAGTTGGTTATGTGAGATTAACAAACATTGATGTAAACTATGAGAGAGAGAGATCAGAGGCTAACCTCACTTGTTGGTTATGCGCAGTTCTTCTTTGCAGTCTCTAGAGTTGGGAGTGGGTCTTCAAGCAATGTCGTTTTATTTCTCTCTGAAATAATGGGGATGTATTTCTTGTCCTCTATTCTCTTGATCAGGAAAAGTCTAGCAACTGAATACAGGTAATTCATACTAGTTTAATTGTTTATCGCTCAACAAAGTCGAAAGCTTTTACATCTTTTGAATTAACTGGTGGTTGAAATTGTAATTTGGTTACAGGATGATAATTACTGACGTTTTGGGTGGGGATATTCAATTTGATTTTTACCACCGCTGGTTTGATGCGATATTTGTAGCCAGCGCTTTCCTTTCTTTGATTTTGCTCTCTGCTCATTACACGTCTCGCCAAATTGACAAACATCCGATTGATTAACGAATTTATATAAATATTTACTTTTGGTAAGTTCCAACCCCTGCTTACTTTGTGATACTAGTCCTTTCTTCCATTAGGATTCACAGTTGGTGAAAATCTGATTTGTTTGCGTTCTTTAATACTAGTTTCTTAAATTGGTTCGGAATTGTTTATAAATCTCTCTGGCGGTTTTGTTGAATGCTAAAATGATTATTATTCGCTTCATCTTTCCGTCTCTTATGTATAATCTGAATTTGTGAACAGGAATCATACATTGGTGGTGTTTATCATTATTGTGCCTAGAAAGAAAGGTATGTGTATAAAAAAAGGAGAATTTCAGGCTGCTTGTTTTTGCTAGACTTAATTAGCATAAGATCTTATTTTATAGACTTATTTCACAGAAGTCTCACTCAACAACATATCATGTCATTTGGAATTTCATTGTTAGTAGAATATGGTAGTCATGTTAATTATGTTATTTTCCAAATATAAATTCCGTTATACTATTTCTTGGATTTCAATGGTCATCGTGCCCCTTCGACAATGCAAAATACAGATAGGATCACGGTTCCGTTTAAAAATTACAAATGTGTCCCTACTTTTAATCAAATCATATTTATTGTTAACTTTATTTACTTTCTAAATGAAAACAAAGAAGGGTAAAAAATCTTACTATTATTTCAATTCTTATTTTTGCAGCCATTTCATGGGATAGTTGAAAGATGATGCACATCTCTGAAGGCGTATTTTGTAATCCTTCAGGAACTCTGTACACACGAGTAGATTGGTGATACATATACAGAAAAAATAGAAAGTGACAAGTTAGTAAAGCATTTATTTGGTTCATTGTCTGTTGTAATATAATGCCGATAGCAACAAATGTATGATGTTTAGTCAAGTTTAAAATGTAGTTTTTACTTCGTTTTTGGTCTTGCTTATCTGATGTTTGGAGAATACTCGCTCGGTACATTTCCTATCCCTGGGCAATTTTCTTGCTTTATTCCAAACAGCTGATGTGTTACTATTTCTTTTATGCTCTGTCGAAGCAATCATAATCTCTGGACACTGATTTTCTATAGTACTCCTTCGGTCTTATTTTGTTGGCGAATCATTCTTTTTGGTACTATGTATTAGCTTGTTGGGTCAGTTTCTAAATTTCATACTCTTATGTTGACTTTTCATTTTTACATATTTTCAAAACATCAGTCACTATATCTATCTCCTGGACTGATCGCTCCATAGCAATCCATCAGTCACTTTTCATTTTTACATAGTTTCTAAGTTTATATCAATGGTTTTTAATATCTTTGTGCTGATCGCTCCATAGCACTGAATCTGTTCAGAGGTGTTAAAGATCATAATAATAATAAAATAAAACGCCTGTTCTTGAGGTTGAAGGCCTGCAAAGAAGCAAATCATGTATTTTTTTTATTTTTTTTATGGCATTAGCCTCCAATGTACCCAAAAATATCAGTTTTTTATATTATATATATTTGTATGTAAAAGGGATCAATTTGGTTGAACATAAACTTGTTAATAGACTTACAAATCTACGTGTGTTGGCATTTTGAAATCGAAGCTTATATGATTTCATACTCTTTTTTTTTTTTTTTTTTTGGCAAATAAGCAACATATAAACAGTTGTACTCGCTAATAGATATCAGTACTATGAGTCGGACCTACCCTAGACTTTTATAATCCTTGTGCTTACTAGAAAAGTCCATTAATAGAAATTTAAACTTGTCATGGTCACTGGTCAGTACTATGAATACTGAAAAAACAAAGGGCAACAAAAAATGTAATTTTTAACTTTGATGAATCTCCTTTTTCAATGAACCATGCAGGCAAGTTTTTATTTACCCTTGTCTTGTCTAAAGAATACGTAAAAGCGGTAAAGGTTTGGTTTCGAGAATTGATTATTTAATTTGCTCCAAACAGAGCCGAGACGCATCAATGAATTTTGATTGGTTTTGATATGCGTTACTTTTCATAAAAAAACCGTATCTTTATTTAAATTGTGTACAACAATGATGTTTTCACTTTTCATCAACCAAATAGAAAATATGAAAATACTATAGAGACCATGAATGTAATAAACCATGGATTAACTCAAAAATCTCATTTCACTTTGAAAATAGGATGAATTTTTTCACTCTCCAACCGTAATTTTTTTTTTACTAATCGTAAGTCAGAGTTTTGACTGTAAAATTACCAAATTATCCATACGTTAAAAATCTGAAAATTTTCTAGAGGGCTTGGCCGATCGATCGGAGTTGACAGTCGATCGATCAGCCAAGCCCTCTGGAAAAAATTTCAGAGGCCTGATTAACTAAAAAACATATTTACGGATCGTAATCGTGACTTACGGTTTGATAAAAAGTAAATAGGTTAATTTGTTTCGAGTAACATGATAAAATATCGTTTCGAGTACTAATCACTTGAAAAAAATGATTAATTTGTTTAAAATGAAATTTAGCTACTTAACTCAAAAAAATATTTACGGATCGTAATCGTAACTGACGGTTCGATAAAAGGTCAATAAGCTAATTTGTTTCGAGTAACATGATAAAAGCTCGTTTCGAGTACTAATTATTTAAAAAATGGTTAATTTGTTTAAAATGAAATTTGGCTACTAAACTCAAGAAAATATTTATGGATCGTATTGGTGACTTACCGAAATAAATTATATTTACACAATATTCAACCTCTAAAAAAATATGAAAATTACGGTTTAGACTGTGAAATTACCAAATTGTCTCTGCGTTGAAATATGAAAAATTTTCAGATGTGTTGACCGATCGATCGGCTGTCAACTCCAATCGACCGGTCAAGCAATCTGTAAAATTTTACAGAATGTTTGACCGATCGATCGGCGGTCAGAATTTTAAATTTTTAACGTAGTGACAATTTAGTAAATTTACAGTCAAAACCGTAAATTTGAGTTACAAATCGTAATTTAAATTTACGGTTTGAGCTAAGTTAGATTTAGTGCTAGTAAAAAATAATAGCCTGGAAACAGATAAATTTGAGTGGAAAAATCAGCCTCTTTGAAAATTCAACTCTCTCTCTCTCTCTCTCTCTCTACATGGCTACAATCAGCATATACTCCGTTCCACTCGCGGGTATTATTCTTATTAATCCTTAATTTAATTAATTGTCTCTTAAACTCTTCGTATTTTAATGCACAATTCTATTTGATCATTTCTATTCTTCGTTTTTATCTCTATGGTTTCGATAGATTACACAATTTTAATCATCTCTTACAACTTATACTATAAGCCTCTATTGAATCATATTATAATCTTGTTGTTTGTATATGTTTCCTAAATTTTATAGAAAATTAAATGTCATAATAAAGTTGGATATAAGTCTGTATTTTAGTGGATTTTATCTCTCTCATTTAAGCTGAAATTAGTGAAAAAAACTTGTTATTTTTGTAGATATTAACAAAATAGTGTTAAGTAATGCATTAATTATTACCTTACTCACCTAATCGGTCAAATGCTATAAGTTTATTGTGGAATTAACAGATCTAATTAAATAAGTTTAGGACATGTTTGGTTTCCGCTTTTAAGCTTAACTAACTTACTTATCATTAGCTGTAATGCCTTTGATTGACCATCTTAAATGCTTCTTTTTTTTTTTAAATGGGCTGAAAATTGTGCAATAGTAAGGCAGTATAAACCTAGGTTTGTTTTCATCATCAAATCAGCCATATTATTTGCGTAAGAGCTACATTTATACAAGCAAGTGTTATCAAATTTGTAAGAAACTGTTTCCAAGTATTTTTAATTAGGGATTTTATATAAAAGAAATTACCCGACTAGCTTTCTCGTAGCAGTCTGATAAACTAATAAATGGGGTCATTTGGAATTTTCATTACGACATTCTGTCTACTTGTTAGAAAGTGATTTATTTTAGTATGTTCCTTCAGGTTTTTGTATGGTGTAAAAGATGTACACTTTTGAGTGCTAGCTAATGTATACTTAGCTCACTGGTTTATTTGAAGATTGTAAATTTTGCAACATATAGTAGTAGGTACATGATAACAAGGGGAGTATTATAACTATTTAGCAATAGTCTAGTGGGCTCAGTTTATTAAGTAAAAATAAGGACCGGTTTGTTTTTGTTTTTTTAATTGAAGGTTTGTACTAGAACTTAATTTTGAAACATGATGGTATTATTCAAGGTTTCAAAAGTCGGTAGGCGAGGTCTAGAAGGGAATAGGCCGACTTTTATCCATGTAGCCTGATTTTTCACACCCGAATGCCCAGACGCTTAGTCCTTGTCCTAACGCCTACACGATCGTCTAGACCTCTTTTTGAGTTTAGAAATTCAAACCTCTCGTTAATTCCCCCTAATAACCGTAGTCCCTGATTCTATATACGATAGGTTTACCTGATTCTATAAAACCTCTCGCTAATTTCTCCTAATAATTATAGTCCCAGTTCTTGTTGGCTTTGAGATCATCTTATAATATTTGGCTAATCTGAGTTCTTCTGGTATACAATCACATTGTAGTTTAATTATCTAAAGGAACATCTTTATTAGGGATCACAAAAGGCATATTATACGACTTCCTTCATTTTGGTTGAGACTTCAACTAATTTCCGATAATCATGGTCCAACCAATGTTTTGGGTGATACTCATTTCTCCTTTTATAGTAATGGCTCAAATTTTGTTATAGGCGGATCACATCTCAAATCATGTGAACTTTGGCCACGCAAATGCCATTTGGTTAATGAAACACCAAGATTGGGAATTCAATGGAAATCAAAGCCTATCAAGCGCAAGCTATCTGTCCATGCTGAACAAAAGTATAATTTCTTCTAATCTCTTTGATTTTGAATTATTTTGAGGTTGTATATAGAACATTTATGTTATTGATCTCGTTTCAGTGACTGCTTAGTATGCTTGAGTTGAAAAGCTACTGCTTTGGTTTTAAAATTCTATAGTGTATCTGTAAGTGTCCCTTCCGCAATGATTTTGGTCATACATATGATTTTTTTTACAGTGGACGTAGTGGCGGAGGGGGTGACTTTGCTGTTGGATTTATTCTCGGAGGTGCATTATTTGGAGCTCTAGGATATGTTTTTGCACCTCAGGTAATTACATAATAGCTCAAGCTAAGCTCCAGAATCCTATGAATTATCGAGTCAATTATGAATTCCTTTTTTGTTGCTTTTATTCTTGGGTCTTAATTCTAGTCATTGTTGTTTCGCTCTCTCTCTCTCTCTCTCTCTCTGTAGATTAGAAGATCACTACTGAATGAAGACGAATATGGTTTCCAGAGGGCTAAGCAACCAATTTACTACGACGAAGGTCTAGAGGTAATTGCACGCTGTTGCTTTGAACTTTTGTTCGATATTTGAAATTGAACCACCTGTGAATGTTAATTTCCTATTTATTTCATCGATTGCAGAAGACAAGGCTGACCTTAAATGAGAAAATTAATCAACTCAATACAGCCATCGATAAAGTGTCTTCACGATTGAGAGGTGGCAATAAAAAGCCTCCTGTGCCGATTGAAACTGACCCTGAAGATGCTACTATGTAACGTATTACCCATCGGTTACCTAAACCCTTTGTTTTATTGTTCATATCACACCTTCAGTTTGATACTTGAAAGATCCCTAGATGCTACTATGTAACGTATTACCCATCGGTTACCTAAACCCTTTGTTTTATTGTTCATATCACACCTTCAGTTTGATACTTGAAAGATCCCTTATTTGAGTATATGAACGATTGGCTTTTCTTGCTTTGTTAATAATGTAAACTAGTAGCAAAGTGACTGAAATCATATTTGTTTTGTATCAAGTCCATAATGTATCTGCGTGTAAGTTTTGATATTTTCTTCTGAAATGCCCATATGTTCGAACTTCACTTATAGCAAGATTTGATGCTATATTAAAGTCATGCTATCGGTTAACTCAATCAAAATGTACTTGATGCTTTGTGTGGAAAAATTACTACCTTTCTCATTGATATACTTATTACTCAGTGGGTTGCTCTATTTGATGCTCTCGAGAAGAGCTAGCAAAAAGTGCATTGTTCATATACTAGTAAAAGCCGATAAATTTCATTTTCCGCATTTTAACTGGACTCCTGTTTGATAATCAAACTGCAGACTAGATTAATAGTGAACTACAGTGACTAGGAATTGATTTTTTTTCTTTATAAATTATGAATTGTTTTTTTTCTTGAACCGTGTTCCCTCAAAATGTCTGTTATCATTTGATTAACGTATTATTTCATGCCTTTAGTGAAAATTAAATCTCTTTCATGATTAGGTACACAAAGAAACTTAGGTTGTCACTCTGATTCGCTTGCACTTAAATCTCTTTCTCCTTTTCAAGGCTCTCACTAATCAAGTGTCTTCTGTTAACCCAATAGAAGGCGACAATAAGATACTTCAGAAATAAGTAGGATGCTATGGACTCCATTTTAAGGAATTCAGCAATGGAGAGGCAGTTAAAATGCAAGTAACTTATTTTCGAAGCAAAACAGTGCATTTGTAAGAACAGGCTCGAACTTGATGAATAATGAAGTACCTTAATACAATCTGGCTGCTTCTTTATATTGGAAAATAAGGATGCGCTTACAATGTTGACCGTTTTCAATTAATTTTTCAAGCCACGGGTATTTTGGAAGTTCATATGGAAAAATAATGGAAACAATAAAATCGGAAGGGGGGAATAAATTATGAATGTCAAATCCCAAATGACAAAACTAGAAAATTTTAAATTTGAACCCCTAAAACCTTCCAAAGATAGAAAAAGCTCAATCTGTGTCTAAACAACAAAAACAGATTAAACGGTTTTCTAACTTCTATCGCAGAACCAAAATCTTAAAAACTGATCAGATCATCTTTAGAGGTTTGTTCCTTTTTGGAATCTTGCCCATTCTCAGATTCAACACCAGATTTCCCCCCCAAAATTATCTTATCAAGATCGTCCAACTCATCGTTGGCCACTGCAGTAATGGTGGGTTCTTGGCCAGGGGAAAGTACCTGGGCTTTCTTCATGTCCATATAATTTGAGAGAACTTTCTGTATCTCATCGTTCACATTTAACGCTTCAAAAAGCAAAGCATCGTTATCACTGGTTGCCTCAATAATTCTTTGAATGGTATTTCGGCTCGAACAACATTGTTGTACGATTGTTGTTGTCAGCTCATCCTGCCAATATGAAAAATTTTACTATTTGATTATGTTTAAGTTTTTTTGGGGGAGTACCTGGTCGGTAATAGGTCTAGAGCCAGAGGGACTCACAAACGACACATGGGTGAATGAGCAGAGCCCAAAAAATAAAAAACAATAAAGGTGGGAATTTTACCAAAATAAAAGAAATATACAACTTTCAATGAATAAAAGTGCAAATATGAGATGTTGGTCCAAATTACTAGTGTTCTCAAAATCATATCACACCGAGACATATTTTTATACAGCATTAATATTTTCCCCAAAGGTTTACAGTTACACCCATACTACCCCGAATAGCGTAAGTGCAGATCATCAGATTTTGCATTTCATTTGGGGAAAAAACATGGTTGAATCAACGAGCAGTGTCCACCTTGGCATGTGTCATTATCGCGGGTAAATATTCGGGGTAACAATCATTTATTATTATATATATGTAGCTTGCTATTTAACACGAAAGAAAACAGAAAATCTATATAACAACATAATTTTAAGTAAAATTACCACCAAAGCCTCTTGCTGGGTTGAAGAGGATAAAACCGTTGTGAGAAGCTCAATGCTGTTTCTAGCCACATCAAATGCTTCTTTTATTTGTTCTGCTGAAACTTTTTTTGGAGAAATATCATGATGAATTTGTTGGCCAATATTAATATTCGATTGTGAAGCTGAGCCCAGACGAGCAGGCGTACATATTCGAGCCAAACTTTCATCGTCACGGCCAGGGAACCTTATACCCCTCGATTTCAAACTCTAAATTTAACCAAATGAAGAGTCCATTAAGTTAAAAATTTAATATCAAATGCTTTTTGATTTGTTATCAGAACTAGTATCTACATCTGAAGGATCTGGGTTGTCAAAACAAAGTAATATTATACAAATCCTCTGACAACCCATCCAGATCAGAGCCTCTGGAGAGTATGCTCTAGCACCAAAAATACTCTTCTCGGATGAAATTTGAAATTACACGGAATGACAAAATTGTTTAAATTTCCTCTTTTTCCGCATCACATCGAGCGAAGATTTGATAAGTAATTAAATGTAGCTACCCAAAAAGAAAAAAAAAGATGCTTGAAACAGCTATCCTGCAATTTAGAAATCATCCAAGGACGCAGTTTCTTCTTACTCAGTAGTATCTTGAATTCTCTGCTCTTTACTTGATTGGTTAACAAGTGAAATTTGCATCATCGCTACTTATTCAAAGAAAACATTTTCCTATAGGCTATAAGTCGATAACAGATGAATCAACTCAACAAAGCATAGATAGACCAACCTATTAGCTTTATTAATTAATATAGAAATCACTCAAAACTCGTAATTTAGAAACCAATCTACAGAAAAACAAATAATCAAAAAACCAGCCTATTAAAATTCACAATTTAGATACTGATTGAACAGGATCTAATGATTCATTCACCAAAGTATCTGAATGTAGGAGTTCTTAAAAGCTTAAATTTTAATGTCGTTGTACTGATTGCTCGATTTTGTGTTAGGTAGGTGATTAGTACATCAGCGTAATCAAACACTTATTGCATAACAACTGTTTTTTAACTGAAATTGAAACTCCGATGTACTAATTGCTTGATCTGTGGTAAATTGACGTCAAAATTATGAATTATAACAGTATTAACCCTATTAACTTTTAATTATGTAGTAATAGTTAAAAGTTAATAGGGTGGTGTACAAAATTGATATACTTCAAAGGGATAAATTAAAACTAAATATTGCAAATAAAGACATTCTAAATACAGGTATACCTTATACGTCTCTTCAAAAGCATGCAAAAAAGGGAGCCCTCCAGATGACTCCTCCCATGTTTTAATCAACAACAAAGCTTTATTCCGGTTATTAACGATAGTCCGAGGATCATCAATCACCTTCACCATCTCATCAAACACCCTCTCAGCGGCAATTTCAGGGAACACCCTTTTGCAGTTGCTAACAACACTTTCAAGCAAGACCATAGCCAAGTACTGAACCCTAGCACTATTACTCACTAGGATTCTCTTTTTTATCCCTCTAATGACCTCAATACTATTGACCCTCTCATGGTTTATCATGTCACATATTTCGTAATTAATTGAAAAATCAGGCTCGTCTAGGTTTTCGGATGTAGCTTCCTCGACGATCTGATCCGGCATATTTTGCCCTTGGAAAAAATCTTTCATTTTCAAGCCCAGTTTTCGACCAAATGAGCCAACTCTATCCATAAATTTGTCACTCATGTTTAAATTTTTAATCGACCAGTATTATTTTTCCTCTGAATGTAAGCTCTTACGCTTCCTGAAAGCCTGAAAACACCATGCTTTGATTTTTCAATAGGATTCAAATTTAGGCCTTGTTTGGTTGCAGCTCAAGCCTTTTTTTTTTTCTAAAATGATAGACTATATTTAGTTGACTAGCTCAAATTTTTCTGTTTTTCTGGATTTTTCGCCTTGAAAAGCTAGAAGCTTTAAGCGGATGATCCTATAAACATTCACCTTATATTCTTAAAAGTAGCAACCAAAGAAGCCCGAGTGTGAGTATCGACCATTCAAAACTAAGATGAACTGTACAAACTAGTGATTTCTTTATGTCTTCATTGTATTAGAATGCAATGAGAAGGAAATGTATGGAATTAGCAAGAGGGTAAAAAGACAGGCAAAACAAGGAAATCAATGTCGTTACCAGCCGGAGGCTATAGTGGACAAAGGGATGCACTTGCAATCCCACAATATACGAAAAAAACTATTTTTTTCTATAAGAAGTTTCTAGAATAATTTAAAAATGACGAGTCTTGCAAACATGTAAATAGCACTTAGCGTCTTTGCAATCCTGGATCCGCCCCTAGTTTTTTTACCATGTATTTAAATACAAAATTATCGGTTTTTGCCTTTTTAAGGCCCTTTTATACATTGATCCTGAATACGCCACCACCGTGACAACAGTATGTTATGATAAAGCTCCGAACGTAGAATGTTCATAACATTATTATAAATGATAAAAAAAAAAAAATCTGAATTTGGTACAGTTATTCTATAAAAGTGAATACTTATAAGTAATAAATGAATAAACACTTTGAACATCAGCTTTTTAATCAGACAACCATAATAAAAATTATCTAACGCCTACATATTCATATCATTATTCACATTTTAGCAAATTGCAATAAGAAGAGAACAAAATTTAAAAGTGTTAGAAAGAAATAATGAGATCAGAGTGAGTGACGAAAAGAGAGGTTACCTTCAAATACAGAAAAAGAAACTAATTTTCGATCTTCTGATATTGTTTAAAGTTAATACTACTAACTTATATATAACGGAATTACAGTAATGGTCCTCATACTTACAGATGAGCTTCGATTAGATGACTTGGTTTCTCATAATCCTCCTCTTATTAGTTTCATTTATAACAAGTAATTGTCTTATAAAGTACTTCGGGTTGCTAGCTTGGTATCTTTGAGCCAGGGGCGGTCCAGCCCTAAGTGAGTAAGCATTGGGTCTGGGGCAAAGACTTGGGCTGGAGAAAAATAAAATAAAATTTTAGAGCAATAGTTCATCCCAATATAATTATATAAATCTCAGTTTATTATAAAATTATTTTTAGCCCAAATTGGCAATTTGATTAATTTAACATTTACAAAAAAAACACCCACCTATATATATATACACTAGTAATCGTGCTCCACGCGTTGCGTGTGTGACGCGCAATGCAATTAAAATATAAAAAATAAGTGTAGTTATGATACAAATACATGGATAATACAAAAAAATATATTATAAGACTTAAAATAATGTTTGGTTGTTAAAGAGGTACATATAGTGTTATTAGTTGTTATTTTTTTTGTTTTTTTATGTGAGCATGATATTATTGTAATTAATAAAAAAGTATAGGAGTATTTTTGGAAAAAAAAACTTAAATTGGGCAGACTCATTTGACTTGGGTTGACTTATATATATATATATATATATATATATATATATATATATATATATATCAATTAAAATGAAACTGATTTTATTTTAATGCACCATATTTGATGTTACAAAAGGTAACAGATTTAGAATGTTGATCATAATTTATTTTTTTGATAAATTATCAATGTTTTTATAAGTTTATTGTGCAAATGCAGGTTTATTATTCAAAAGCAAAAATCTGAAAAAAGTAAAAACAACCTAGCTAACTCCGAGAATCGAACGCAAACAAGATCAGATAATAGAACTTACGGAAAATTACATTACCAACTGGGGTAGCTTACTATTTGTTATTAACGATACCAAAGTATATAATTAGTATGAAAATTCCATGGGGGCTCGTGACCCCCCTGTTCCCCATGTGGCTCCGTCTTCGGAAGCAGGCGAAATTGAAGATAGATAATTTTGGAAGAAGCAAGGTGGTATCGGTGTCGGGGAATTTTATTTTTTGGCAAAATCGTTTCGAACTAACAACGCAATAAATACCAAACTGCTAGCCAAAATAGTTTCGTTCATTTTTCGTCCTACTAACGATTATGTCATATTACAGATTACGTATAAGATTTTCCAATTTATCAAGAAAATAAACCAATCCTCAAGGAATTATAACATAAAGATAAATGGCAAACATGATTTCAAATCTCATGACACTTTTTTGAAGGTCTGGGCTGTATGCAGACCGTCTGTAATTGATACAGACGGCGGTTGTATTAGTGGGGAAGTATACAGGTCACGCCACGTAATAAAAACTCAATCTGCTAAAAATACAAAAATAAAATAAAATTATTTTTAATTAATATTTAAATTTAGGGTATACTTAACTAGGGTTTCAATATATTTATTTGAGTTTTTAGTAGGTTTAGTTTTTAGTACGTGACGTGATTTGTACCATTACCGTCTGTATTAATCACAGACGGTCTGCGCATAAAGCATAAGCCTTTTTTGAAAGAGAGGGGAAGTTGCCCGCTTTATTCTTCAAGAAAATTTGATCATGTTTAAAGTATCATTTAGCTCTTAACATTTTAAGCTAAGAAGTTCTTTTGATGTGTCTTCGTTTATTTTTATGGGGGATATTATAATAACTTTAAAAGGTATGTGTTACACTCTCTTACATTCATCATTCACTTTTTCTAAAACGGAAACTTAATAGGGACGGAGGAGGGTCGGCAACTTCAGGTTCGATGGTGGAAGGAAAAAATTGTTCCACTATTAGTAAACTAAACTAGCCAATTTTCAAAGATACAAACTCTTATTAAGTCGGAAAAAGAAGACACACAAGGAACATAAATATTGTAGGAGAAAACATCCATATATATACATAATATATATACAGTATATTAATGTAGCTAGTTAGCCTAATTACATCAAGCCATGAAGTATTTTCAAACTCAAAGCAAGCTTCGGTGTGTACCTCTGAACACGTTAAGGGTTACTTTTGATAAACCATTTACACATAATTGTATTACAATTGTAAACTTAATGTGAATGTATCTATTCAACAGTTTACACTACAAATCAGTTTCACAAATTCACATTCCCCCTTGCTCTGTTCCGACAATAACTTCCAATTCTGCTTAGGACCGCTACCGTTTTGATTGCTACTTCTTTTTTCCCCGTTTATACAATCACAAAATATCCATCCTTGATCACCATACCGAACAGGCACTTACCAAATTGCGTTCCACTCATGCATTCAACTTGTACAAAATCTGGGTTTTTTTCTTCACTTGACTATATTATCTTCAAGTAAAATAGCTTTTACTTGCGAACCAACTACAAGATTCTTCAAAAATGGGATACCCAGTTTATCCATATTAATCAAAATCTCTTTTGCCTTATCTTCCATTGCTGCTGACGTGTATAAATGTACAGCTGCACTCATTATAAACCTATCCGGTTCAACAAATCCTCTAATGCTTTCAAAGAGTGATATCCCATTTTTCACATGCCCATAATCCATGTAACCCCTCACCAAACTTCGGTAACACGCAATATCAGGAACTATATCAACATTAGCCATTTCCGCAACCAACTTTTCCGCATTTGTAAATAAACCCGCTTTAGCAAAAGCTGTGATTAAGAGGTTGAAGTGAGCATTTGACGGGGAAATTCCGTATTTCTGCATCGAATTTAAGGCCTCAATTGCCTCTTCATATTTGTTTCCCTGAGCATACGCTCGAATAAGGGCAAGGTAGGTGAGAGAATCTGGTTCACAATTTTCCTTTCTCATGGACTGAAAAAGGTTTTCTGTTTCATTATAAAGCCCTTCAGGTGCATATACATTCATCATAATATTGTAGCAGACCTGCACTTGTAATCAATGTTTTAGAATGCGAACCTGTAGCTAAAGTATCTTTGCAAGAGCTTCACTAATGCGTAAGCATCAAAGCCTAAAATGTGAGCGTTGCAAATAATTATATTTGTAAACATAAAGTACATGGCAAAAACTGTTGGGTACGTTGTAAATAAACACAATAATTTCTACGGAAAATAAATTGACAAATAAACACAAAATGGTTTCCTCAAATATATAATTATCAATTACAACCTTCAAAATTAAGAGTATGTAAATGATACCGAAATGGACTAAAGTCCGAGACGAGTTAACTGCAAGCTTTCCCTTAAACGATATTTGCCCCGCCACCTCTGCTTCTGGCTAAATGGGGCACTTCGTTCCCAAGTTACAACGTCTATCGCATGTGACTCGACGGAAACGGCACGTCGGGCCGTTGGTGGTGCGGTACTCTCTCTATATATGTATGCATATGTGTATGTGTGTGAATGTGTGTATATGTCATGTATTTTCTTTGTCATGGAAAAGTTCCAAAAAAATGGACCAAGACCATCCTTTTTAAACATTTTCTTTGTAACTCATTTTACAATTAAAGACACATAAATGGGGAGAATGAATGGTTTTGTAACCACTAAATTAATAGCATTCTTCCCCAATAATAGTAATATACTATTACTCAATTACTATTCTCAATAATAGCAACAACATATTCATAATATGCTATTTCAACAAGTTAATAAGATGTTATATCAACAAATTATTAAATGTTCTTTCAACAAACTAATAAAATGTTATTTCAACAAATTATTAAATGTTAATTCAAGAAATTAATATGATGTAATTATAACAAATTAATTAATTAGCCGATATTTGTTTATTATTTAAATAAAACTCAGCGGTCATTTATAATTTGTTTAATCATCAAATTATTATCTCGGATGAATCAAGTTGGTTATTAAATAACCTTTCACCCAATTATGTAGCCGACTCGTCAATGCAATTAAGAGGTAGCTAATAAAGCTCTCCATAAATGCCAACAACGGCTATCGTTACAATAATTTATAACTCTCCAAATTAAATTACGATTAATCATAATTAATAAGAAGTTATAAATAATCGTCATTAATCTCATTAATGATCACCGTTACAAATTTTGTAACCCTCCAAATTAAATTGCAATAAATCACAATTAATAAGGATATCACCCATTATATCACCACATTAGTGTCTTTAGTAATGATGATTTCGAATTTGTAACCTCCGTCATTAATATGCACTCATGCAAAATTAATAGGAGTTACACCGTCACCCACAATGTTCTGGTCAGTTCCAGCACCCACTGTGTTCCGGACATTTTCCGCAGGAAATTGCTTGTTATCTCAAATAACAAACACGCACAATCTAATTTCGAAAAATGAAACTAAAACTCCTCATTCGCAAACACCAAATTTCTATAATCACGCATGGTTTCAAGAAACTGATTTTCCAATAGTATTCTAGTTCATTCCCGAAAAAGATTATCAAATTATGAAAGATTTATTCAGCCGTAAACACCAGATAAATCTGATTTTACAAAGAATAATCTCATAATTTAAACAAGTTCTATCGTAAGCCCCAAATTCTGAAAATCAGAAAATGGTTTTACAAGAACTATTTCGAAACTAGTTCTGACGTAATCCCCAATTTAATGGGTTTTACTAGAACTGTTTCGAATAATCACCAATCCTCCAATTACATGGTAGAGATCCATGTCTACACAAATACTCATCGGAAATTGCTAGTAATTTTATTAACATAATACAATAAACATGTTCACTAACAATATAATCTAGTCTCTAACTAGATTTATTATACCAATAAATTCATTCACTACTATATAATCCACATAATCATTAATAATAAAATCAAAATAATAGTCCACAATGATTTTCATACACCCATTCAAACCACTTTAAGTAAATGGATTTAAAACATTTATAAACAATTCGATTTTCAGAACCAAATAAATATGATTAATGCACCTGATTAAGTTACTAATATAACTCTCTGGGGAGTAGTATTCACAAGTAACGTTCCTTTTTAAAACTCACATAACTCATATATGATTTACACAAATACATCATTTAACATGTATATGTATAATACTAAATTGCATGCCGATCTAGCCTTAACCCAAAACATGCAAAGAATACTATCACCAAGTATGAATTTAAATAGCCCTTTAACAAAACCTCATTGACTTTGTCAACTCAAAGCCAAATGGTACGGTCCAAAACATACCAATACGTGTACACAAATAAATTGTTGAAAGCACACAAAAAGGCAAGTCATTATGAGGTAACATATGAACATATACACAATTATATAAATGAAAATATATATGGCATGTCACTGGACCTTGTATCCAACCATCTAACCATAACATAATCACATATGGTGCTATATACCTCTCATAAGACAAATAATAATTAACAAGTCAAAATTTCTTCAAGTTTCACAAGCATTAAAACCACAAAACAGAATATTCATTGACTCCTTGTTCAAGCATGTTTATGGACAAAACTCACCCATATCCAAACAACCAATTAGTGCATGTAACAAACAAAACACCAAACATACATGTTTTAGGAAATAGCAAAACTCAGGCCAACAACGAAATACTAACAAAATAAATAATGCGAAAACACAAATATTAACACCGTGTTACAACCAAAAACATCACTAAACATGCTTGTACACAAATATACATAAAATGCATACACACTACACATAAAGAGACGGTGTAAACAAAAAATAAGGATTTTCACATAACCCCAAAAAGGATAAATGAGACATAAAACGCTTTTGACTATTCAGCCGGAAACATCAATTTCTTAAAACGAAAGCTTGTCAGAAAATGATTTCCCAAATAACTTGTCGAAAAGCCATGCATAAAAATAACAAACATGAGATAACACTCCGAAACCATTACAGCCATAAACATCAAATTCTCGAAACCAAATATTAAGAGAAAATGATTTTACTAAGAACGATTACGGAGAAAGAAATAATTTTCTGTAAATCCATACACCGAAATTATTGTATTAACGTACGAAACATACAAATATCGTTTAAGATTGTTGGGTACGTTGTAAATAAATACAATAATTTCTACGGAAAAGAAATGGACAAATAAACATAAAATGGTTTCCTCAAATATATAATTATCAATTACAACCTTCAAAATTAAGAGTATGTAAATGATACCGAAATGGACTAAAGTCCGAGACGAGTTAACTGCAAGCAGTTTCCCTTAAACGATATTTGTCCCGCCACCTCTGCTTCTTGCTAAATGGGGCACTTCGTTCCTAAGGTACAACGTCTATCGCATGTGACTCGACAGAAACGGCACCGAGCCACGGTCGGGCCGTTGGTGGTGCGGTACTCTCTCTCTACATCTATATGTATGCATATGTGTATGTGTGTGAATGTGTGTATATGCCATGTATTTTTTTTGTCATGGAAAAGTCCCAAAAAAATGGACAAAGACCATCCTTTTTAAACATTTTCTTTGTAACTCATTTTACAATTAAAGACACACATAAATGGGGAAAATAAATGGTTTTGTAACCACTAAATTAATAGCATTCACTCAAACAAAAACCACTTGTTTTTCCAACAAAAACGACATGGCATTAATTCATACTATTTGTTTAAGTTCAGATTTAAAATGAATAAAATACAAAATTCAATTTAATTATGCAAAAATAAGTTGAAATTCAAGGATTGTAATCAATCCTTAGACAAGAAAAAAACAATTGGTAATGATCATAAAACAGCTTAATGACATCATTGTTTTTGTCATCTAACAAGAAATTGTAGTTGTGTACTTGCTTTTTAGAAAAATATCAAAGCTCAAGCGTAAGATGAGTTTTAAGGCGCTTTTAAACGAGTATTTTATAACATAGCTATCAATAGAAATAAAGAAGGATCAGCCATGGTCAACAGTCCGTAAGAACATGTAAAAGCGAGACTAGAATATCATGTTACTGCTTTGGTCAACAGAGCATGATTTCAGAATGATTATTACAAATGATATATATCACGGAAATAAAGCATATATACCTTTCCAGGTTTTATTCCTTCATCCTGCATTTTGCTAAATAGGAGGGACGCTTCATGAACTTTTCCTACAAAGTCCACAGAGAATAGTATGTAAATAACACATGTACGGATGTCCATAGACTCCATACTGCGATTTTATTTTTCCAACCCCTAAAACATGGGACTAGTTTTGAACAAATGACTTAACACAAAAGCATCTCATTTACCGGCTTTTCCATAGTAGCATATCAAATTGGTGTATGCCTTCTCATCCAAGCACAAACCTGTGTTCCGAGCCATGTCCAACATGTCTACAGCCTTACTCAAATTCCGATTTCGTCCATACACACTGGATAAAAAATATAAATTGCAAAAAATAAATTCATTTCTGTTCTTTCCATTACAATTTCTTTCTTTCACTAAAACAAACAAAATCAAATTTGTGTTTGGTGTTCAGAAAACTGAAAAAAGCTGCAAGAAAAACATTGGTAACATTTGGTTCTTAAAACAATTCTTTTCAGATAATTTCTTTAGAGCACCTAAATTTCAGACTACCCAAGTAGTAGTTTCCATTGGTTCCGAATATACTTTTATTAGCAACCCATTTAAACAACGGAGCCTCAAAACTCAACCTGATCATTGTGCTATATGTCTGAATTGACGGAGAGATCTTTGATGAGAGCATACGCTCGAAAATGCCAGTTGCGAAACGCAATTTACCTGTATAAACCCAAAATTAATCATCCCATAGTTTCTGGTTTGTTATTCTACGAGAAAGTATCACTTTTATAAACAAAATTACAAACCATGCAACTTTTAACATTTTGTACACCATGCTAGTAAGTTTTACATTTTATACGCCAGTCTACACAAAATCAAAACCTTGTTCACCAATATATCAGAATTCATGACGCATACACCAATTTAGAAATTGATTCACAATTAATATACCAGCCTATCAAAAAACGCTGGTTCTTAAAAGCATAAATAAACGCTGGTGCACTAAATCAATTTTGTGGAAAGTGGTATTTAGTACATCAGCGTGATCAATCATTTAGTACATAACTAGTGCTTTTGAGTTGAAACTCTAATGTTGGTTTCCTAACTGTTCGATTTTGTGCAGATTGGTGTTTAACTTGTGAATTTAAAGCTGTGGTAGTAGTTCTCCAAAGTTGATAGGTCAGTGTACCAAAGTCAAATTTCCCCTAATTTCTAAGGTTATTGAAAAAATTGGTCACGCTAACCTGCTTCAAGCATTGCCTTGATAAATGAATTGTATGCCACAGTATCTAATTCCCGGTTCTCCTTGAAACTTGAACGAATTACATTCTCTGCTTCTTTAAATTTTCCTAAAAAAGAAGTCACATGTTACAAGAAAGTTAAAAAAAAAATCATAATAAGATAAAGGCTTGAAAATTAATAGACTAGGAGGGAGGTAATTTTAAGGGGAACTCATCTCCATATGTTTGTGTAAGTTGAGAACATAAATGTAGAATGCATTTGTTTGGGGTTTCAATTCTTATATTTTTTATTTAAAGAATACTTACTGAATTGGTGAACAATTTATAATCTTAAATAATCCTTCTATAGTTGAGTCTGGTAAGAAGTGGGTAAAAAATTTACTATTAAGATTGAAATGATGGAAACCAAGTTTAAAAAAGTGCACCCAATGTTTCAAATTGGCTTGTTCTACTCATTTAGGCAACAAAAAAACAAATCGCTAAAAAACTCAAAAAACTTACACCTTTGTAACGTGTAATATGCTAAACAAACTTACAGTTTAAAGAAGCTCTTAACAAAACGTTTTAGCTACATACCATTTGAAACACTAAGAAAAGAGAAGCATCCCAAATGACAAAACTTACTACAATAGCACGATACTTGAAAAAAAAGTCACACAGAACCTGTCTTCTTAAATGACATCTGTACTAAAATTAAACAACAAAATAAACTTGAACCCATATAATAATTAAATTACTACTCTTACCACGGTCAATTAACGCATTTACGAGCATTGTGGTGGCAACTGCACCTAAATCATTCCCTTCCTTCGAAGCTTCTTTGTAAAACGAATGTGCAGATTCTAATTCACCACTTTTAGCAAACCCATCTATTATTACATTATACAACAATTGCTTTTTGTTTTCAGGGGAATCAGCGACCATTTCGATCACCATCTTGTGAAGGCTCTCAGCTTTCAATGTGTTGCCTACACAAGAAAATATAGAAATTTTCCTTAGTTAATTCACTTAAATGTAAGAGTACATTTATACAGTTCAACTCATATGGTAAGGTGTTACTTCACTTATGCTATCATTTCATTTTCAAAAGTTTAGGGAGAGAAAGTATTGGAGCTGCTGAACACAGCGAAACAAAAAAAATAAAAATCCCTCAATGAATGGAAACAACTTCTATAGCTTTATTCCTTAAACTGGGATAATAGTTAAAGAAAACATCTGACAAGAGACTTTCATTACAAATTTGCCAAACTTGTCGCCTCGAGTGTTGAATCCCCAGAATCCAAAAACTACGTTTTAGACCATAAATAATTTTACTGAGAATATGTGGGTACGGAAAACAAAATACTTAGAAGATAACTTATTCCTCACCTTCTTTAATGAATTTGTTAACAAGCTGGCTTGCAATTGACAAACCATTACCAGCGTTGTGTAGCATTTTAAGTACTTTCTTCGTCTTACTGAGCTCCCCATTAGTCAAATACAGAGTAAGCAACAGCTCAAAAGCTATGATATTCGAATGATCCAAGTGCTCTATTTCATTTAATTCTCCTTTCATAGCTTTAGCAAATGTTTGAAAAAATTTATTATCTTCAAAATTTCCACTTGTAGTAATCTCTTCTATCAATTGCTCCACATCTCTAACCAAACCTTCTTTGCAATAAATCCTTGTAACAGTTCTAAAAAGTTCCTCGTCGAATTGTACCTTACCCTTTCTTGACCGAATGATAAATTCCTTAGCCTTTTCATTATAGCCCAAATTCATATAGAATTTAATCATTTCATTGCAAGCCCTAGTATCAGGAATTCCAGTTCTAGATAAGGCCTCAAATGTAGCCTCGGCAGAAATTAAATCACCTTTCAATATATAACACCTTAACGAGACGATGAAAGACATTCTTGAAAATAAAATGTTTTTAGATCTCATTCGTTCCATAATATACAAAGCTCCTTCAAAATCCCCTGACTTAAGATATACAAGGGCCATAGATGTGTAGGTTTTTTCATCACTTAGTAATCCCAACTTCTTAATCTCTTCGAAAGTTCTCTTGGCATCTTCGTAAAGACCAAGTTGTCCATATATTTTAATAAGCCAACCATAAATCACTTCATCTGCAGCAACTTTTCTTTTTTCCATTTCCAAGAACAGGGAAACAGCTTTAGAATAGTCTCCATTTTTATAAAATATGGCTAACAGATCAGCGCATGTATATTTACTCGGAACTATTTGTTCTGATCTCATCTCCTCATAAAGTCTAACTGCTTCATCGTGTCTACCATTTTTGCGACTCGAACTAATTAAGAGACTATAACTAGACTCCTCCGGTACAATTCCCATTTTTTTCATCTGCTTAAAAATAATGAAACCATCCTCGGTAAGCCCCTTCTTCACAAACGAGCAAATCACAACAGTATAAGTAAACTGGTTGGGGACAATTCTGTTCGCCATAATGTCATTCCACAACTCTATGACTTTTCCATGGAGAGATTTCTTTTGTAAAGATGAAAGCATAAAGTTGAAAACACTCAGAGAGAGAATAACCCCTCTTTCTTGTACAGCAGAATAAAAGGATAACATAGATTTATGTCGACCCCATTTGGCATATAAACATAGCATTGTCCCACAAGCAATCTCATCTGGCTCACATCCACTTTCAAGCATCTCTAGAAAAGTCTGCTCCGCGAGCTTGAGTTTCCCAACTTGGCCGTATATACGTAGCATAAGCGTATATACAATGACACTGGGACGGTAGCTCAGCTGCTCAAGTTCAAAACTAAAAATTACATAGAATTAAAATGAGCAGGTATCATTTCAGGAAAAATAACACCATTACGAAATGACAAAAGTAAATGTTGGACATTCTGTGCTGCAATAATAATTTTAGCAAGTTGTCCTACCTCGTGTGCCAAGCAAAAACTAACTACCAAAGGGCATACATAAAGGTAAATGACTATAATGAGTTTTCAAAAAAAAATTATTTTACATTGATTTTTCTGAAAGCAAAGACTTTGTAGAGATACGTTTGCCGTTTTTCTTTCTGGCGATCGCATGTAAATGTTCTTCTCTATTGTAAAAAAAGACCGGATATGTGCTTTTGATTCCTAAACCAAATTCCAGCAAAAATCACTTTTGATGGGTAGAAAGTTTAGAATTTTTATTGGCATGCGGTTTGATTAATCAGATTTTACTTTTGAACATACACTTCAATGAACTGAATTCACCAATCAATCAAAGAAGTAGTTTTACTTTTATTACTTTGGAAACTTTTCACTTTTACTCAATTAGAGATGACTCCAAAAAATGCAACTCAAATGAAAAGGCGGACCTGTAATTTCATCCAATCAAAGAAATCTCTAGCCTGGCGCCACCCTTTCTGCTCCCTCAACACGATACACATTTCCGTGAAGGTGAGTTTTGCAACGAAATCTCCCATCTCTCTCCTCATATCGTACCCTCCATCCACCTTCCCCGACAGGCTCCTGACTCTCTGTATAGCAGCCACTACATGTTTTCCGTACATGTGGCCGTTTCGGTCGTCTTCTAAGTACCTCACCATCTGTTCTGGAGTCCGCTTTATCCACCTAGGCGTCTCCGCATTGGACCCTTGGTTCTTCCTCAATTGACTCAGATACCTGCAATAATAAATAGATAAAAACCACTACTCAACATACCATCTTAACCCAGATTACATTTCAATTATTTCGGTCGGTCAAGACTCAAACATCCACTACAGATTTCTTAGAAAATTCTATAATTTTGTCGTAAAACTACCACTTTTTCAATTTCGCATAACGATTTCCACTTTTATCCAAACAACAACTTCCTTATCACCTTCCCAATCTTTATTCTGGATTAATTTTTATCTCCTGTCAAGACTCGACCACCATCTACAGCTTCCCAAGTAAAAAATCACTTAATTCATAGTAAAAGTACACTTTTTTCATCTTGCATAAACCTTTAAACATTTATTCAAACAACATCTTCCTCATCAACTTCCCTATTTTTTGTCTCATTTCTTTTTGCTCCCATCAATACTCCTAAGTGGAGTAATTTTCAACTTAACACCTCAAGTTTAATGAACCAATTTACTAAAATGCATTATTAGGGAACTCCAGGAAATCTGATACTTGATAGAGTAACTCAAGTCAAAGTTACCTAATTTCATTAGAGACTATACCATACCACACCACAAGCTACCATTAATGAGAAAAACATAATAACTTAATAAGTAATTGATATGCATAATTTCAGTCCCCTGTGAAATAAATAACTATATATAAAATGTGGCAAAGAGTACCGGGCCTTGGCGTTGATAATTCTGCATGCATTATCGTCGGATAAAAGGGTTTAGGTTTTGGTTTGTTATTAAGTAAATTCACTTATTTCAATAAAAGCACACTCTTTTTTATTCATTTTGCATAAACATTTCAACATTTATTCGAACAACAGCTTCCCTATATTTTATCTCATTTCTTTTCACTCCCATCAATACCTCCTAAGTTAGATTTCTACTTTAACCAATTTGATGAAATGCATAATTAGGGACCATAGCACAAACTACTACTAATAAGAAAAATGTGATAACTAATAAATTGATATGCATAATTTCAGTTCCCAGTGAAATAAATAAATAAATACCGGGCCTTGCCGTTGATAATTCTGCGTGCGTTATCATCGGATAAAGGGTTTTTAGGGTTTTTGGATTTGGATTTTGGTTTATTGTTGTTATTATTAGCATCACTTAAGGTCCATGGGTCAGGCGTTACAAATGAGGAGTTAGAATAAGATGATTTTATTTTTCTAAGGGTTTTGGGTTTATTTGAGGGTTTAAGGAGTGTGGTGTGGATTGGGATTGTGAGTGGGGATATTATAAATGACGATTTTAGAGCTTCCATTTTTTTTAAAAGAAAAAATAGAGAGAGAGAGAGCGAGTGAGAGTGGGTTTAGACTTTAGTTTTAGAGCACCCACCGGACAAAACAAGAAGATAATAATAATACTACATGTTAGCTCCTTATAGATACGTATAGATACATAGAGACGTATGAGAAACAAGTGTTTATTCATTCATATGATTGTACGGAGAGATACATTAACAGACCCATAACCCTTTTTATATAATAGAGGATAGAGTTACATATGCTAGTAAAGCCCAAGATAAGCCTAATAATATACTACAACACTCCCCCTTTGGACGTCTTGATTTCTTCATCTTCATGCTGTCGATGTGAGTCGAGTTCATTCGCAGTGCTAAACACATAAAAACATTAGGGACGAAAAACCCAGTGTGGGACAAAACCGGTACCTAGGAGAAACTGTGTAGCCGAATGATATAGACCGAAATTCTATGTAATTAACTAACCACAAAACAGTGTGTCTCATCAAAACCTTGGCAGAGCAAACCCAATGGAAAAATCTCTGATCGAAGGAAAAAGAGTGCAACAGTGGTAGTAGTAGGGGATGAACCACAAAACAGGTGCCTCATCAAAACCTTGCTAGAGTAAACCCAGTGGGAAAAACCTCTAGTCGAAGGACAAAAGAGTACACAGTGGTAAGAAGTATACAACAGGATACTCCCCCTAATTTCGGCAATCTTAAGTGAGGTATGATGGGAACGTGTCTCGCTAAAAACCTTGCCAAGGAAAACCCAGTGGGAAAAAACCTTGGTCTAAGGACAAAAAGAGTACACGAGCATGCGACTGGATGCTCTCCCTCACTTGCACACGACAGGGTGCAAGGATTTCGACTAAGTAGTAATTAGTACAATAAACATTCACCTGGATGCTCCCCCTCACTTGTACACGACTGGGTGCAAGGATTTCATATTTCAAGAAAGAGTACGAGCATTCGACTGGATGCTTCATTTACTTGCACACGGCTGAATGCAAGAAAATTTAACGTGGAATAGAACGAGCATTCAACTAGATGCTCTTAAACTTCATATGTGAAGATGCATTTCGGCAAGAAATGCTAAATAACATAATCTAGTCATGTCTCTCTTGATCGATAATAACAAGTTATCCTCAAATAAGACAAGTGTTTTATCCGGATCGTGAGACAGAGCATATGTAATTCAAATATGGCTAATACGAGCTCGAAGCCATATACACTCTCTAGTCGTCTCATAGAGCACGAGTAGATCAGAGTGATTCGTTTGGAGTCATTTCAAGACCTCCAAGATATTGTCTTATTCCTAATGGTAAAGACAGACCATGTTAGGAATATCCCTTATGCGGGTTTGATAAGTAACCGGCATCGGTATAACCGAAAAAAGGTTGAGTTAATTCGAGTACCGAAGGGGGTATGTACACTCGATGACGCAAAATGGGATAAGACAACCCCTCATCCACAACTACCTTAAGGAAATGGGAAAATGTCTTTTATGTCATTTTGATGGCAGCGTGTTAGCGCGATGCTGTGTCGAGCTATACCATTCACAGCAGACGAGATGTTCGTCCTAGCACATTAGACCAAGTACAATGATGCACTTATTGTACTTAGATATGAACATCATGGTTCATTATCTCTTCATCGTCTCATCAGGGACGGACTGAGTCTATATCAATGTCTAGTGATCGAACGATCATGGGAGAATCTGACGACTTAGCGTCATGATGACTAAAACGTCATAACACCTTCTGAGTGTAGTCTGAATCATGGACTTAGATTCAATCTTTACGGGACTCGATCATCGGGTCAAGTCACTACCGTGTCTTCCCAAGATCCTTCATCTCGAAGGCAAATCCAAAAATGGATCGTGTAATAAAACACGCAAGGGCATAATACTTGTTCAAGTATCCCAAGCTAAACAAGTACTCACTTAGGCGGGTATAGCACATCCGCTCGGATTATATTAATCCATATAGTGAACGTCTCATTTAATTGAGATCGTGTTCCGTGGTCAGGAACTACTTGATTAAAGCATATGAAGTCACACAGGAACCTTCATCTATATCTCTTTGTCTAAATTCTCATAGAGATAAAACAGTTACCACAATCACATGCTGCATACTCAGTTTTTTGGGAAACTACTAAACTGATAAAGTAGGGGACCATTATAACGTCCATTACGAGGAAATAAACTATCTCGTAATCAATTCCAAGGTGTGAGATAAGCCTTGCGCTACTAGGCGAGCATTCTACAATCTCATTATTCTCATCACTTTTCCTTACGAATAACCAAATAAACGAATTCGTTTAATATTGATGGTGTTGGAGCTACAGGCCCGAACACACTTTCGCTAAGGAGTCTACTTGGATTGCAAGTTTCCATTAGTCCAGTCTATTCTACGTTGACTTCAGGCAACGGTACATGGTTCTCTGTCATAATTTACTCATATTATCAGTCGTCACCGAATATATGAACAAGTAATCAATGACAGTCTCGTTTCGCTTGAATATCGTCTAAGATATCATAATCGACAGATATTTCAAGATTCTCAGGATGAGGAGGAATCACACATCTCCTAGATCCTTTATAATCTCATACGACAAACGAGTTTTAGTTCACCACCTCTGGGGCTGAACGAATTAAGAACCGGACAACTTCCTCATATCTTGGGAAGGACGACAGACTGACGGCCGATGGCAGCGTCCTTTGCTTGGCGGGTTTGGCCAAAGCAACGTGTTACGACAGGAACACGGCGTCCGACAGGGACGTCTATCCTTGCAAGCATTTTGCAGCATGTATAAATGATCTCGTGACATCTCATAAAGTCATTAAATACGCCTGGCATTTAGTTAGACTTAAGGGAGTCTATGCACTTACTTATCACTAAGTGCAGTTTTGGGGATCAAGCTAAGACTGAGTGGGTTATGCCACGTTATTTCACGTCGTTCCTTATCAACGGTAACGTGCAAATCTCCCCCTAATGACGGGGGGAATAGTCTTAGCGATGTCACTTTCGCATATCATGCGGTAAAGAGATCGCTTGCCAAGGTTACTCTATCAAATGATAGGCAGGGGATTCATAATCGACTTACGTCCCCTTCAGAGGTCCATATTTTGAACGCTATAGCGGCTCAATCAAAATATTAATTAATCACTCTAAACACACGTTAATATGAGACTTCTGACTCATAACCAGTAACCAGCTGGTACGCATATGGTGTTTGAGTGTCTATGGGCCTCATGACGGACCAATGCAGCAAAATAGGATACCCCCACACGGAAATATAAATCTTGGTGCGCAAGACCAAGAAATGCGTGCAATCATTTGCAGTCGCATCATCAAACTTTCCGTGAGTCCATTCGGGTCTGAACATAATCGACAGGATGTTCAATTTCAATTTCCAAACTCAAGTAATTCAAATCGAAATTTCGATTTTTACTCTTCGGAATTATCAAGTCAACTAGACTTTTCAGGATAATCCGAATCATGAGCCATCAACTTAATGATAGGGCTAAAAGTTTGGGAAATGCTGCATTTCTGTGGACAACAATAATCATGTGACCTTATTGTCGATGTATCAACCATAACCATTTATATTTATGGTCCGTCTTATGGTTGGATAAGTCCACAATAACTCCTTCAATTCTTTATAAGAATTCTACGAGTACTTTTCATGATCTTTACACATATTAGTCTTTCAAGGTGAGCATTAGTGGCATGAATTTCGGATTAATCACGAAATATATCCTCAAAGAGAATCCAAATGCGATGCGATTATAAATCAGGCATCGTCTTTTGACCCAGGAATATCTCATCCGGTCAATGCCACAATATCAAAATGTTTTGATCAATCGACGACAGGCGAATGATAGTATAGACAATCATGTCTTAACATTTAAATCATTTATCATTTCGCCTGTCGTCGAAATGATAAGGTAACTTTAAATGCTTTCAAGAATGTGGTAGCAACCACTTGAAAGACATTGCAACTCCTCTAAAATACGGTTTTGAGTGGAGGCTATGTAAAGAAATTTCATTTCTTTCATGAGCTATTACCAGATAACACTGTTTTTCTCGAATATTTTATAACTCAACAAGATACGACAGGACCTACTCGAGTATAAGACCTCATATTTGACAAATCAATTTGGTTTTACCAAAGATTTTGATTTGGAACGACAAGTCCAGAATCGTTGTCACTGAGTACTCTTTTAGGCAAATAGTTGGTGAAATTATGTGGTACACTGTTACCCACTATTTCCAAAAAAAATCAACTACCCCACAAGTATTGCCTAAAATTTCATAATTTAAAGTTTGGTCACATTTGTCAAAGGAATTTGCTCAAAGCATTTTAAATTATTTCGAGAAATTTCGTAAACAGGCAAACCATAATCCAAAAGTATGTCCAAATGGAAAAATCATAATCCAAATGGAAAAACATAATCCAGATGAGCAAAAAAATGGCTCAATGATTTATCAAAATCAATAAAGAAAGGTACCAAACTTATTTGAGCCACAAAACCGGGGGTCTCAAGAATTTCCTTTCAGTTATCTTTAACCACATTAGCATCGGTTTTTTTCACCTTTATAATAGTTTTGAACTATTTAATGAGTAACTGTGCATGACCTTTGTCTTTATAGCATAGAGTTGTCTCCTTGAGCATTATCTTTTGCTTTGTGACAATGGGCCATATTGTTCCTTTCAATTACTGTCTTGGAGCCACATGTTTTCGATTTTAACGATTGTCTAAAATCTCGCTTGGCTAGGCGATTCATCGGGATCGCGACAGTTCAAGACAAATAACACTTGTCTCGGTTCTCGATTCGTGGAAAAAAATGTACACGAAGAGCATTAATACGAGGCAAACAATTCGCCATTGACCCAATAGGATTAAAACTACTCACCAGGGTAATTTTCTTATCTAATAACAGATGGGCGATAAAGGAACATGGTGAATATAAATTCACAATACTGCTTATGAAATACAATTTTCAAGCTAGTATTTTGGTGAAGGATTGCTCCAATATGTCAATTTCAGACATTTGTTCACCATATACGTCATCACGTCTCAAATGTGGCGGCGGAAAAAAATCAACGCCTTAGCATTCATCCTGAGGGTAACAACAAACTCGTGTTTTACTCATCAAAGATGGCATCCAAAAAAATTTTAGGCATCACATTTTCACACATCAGGGTGAGTAACATGTGGTGACGGATTAAAATCAACGTTTAAACAGTCATTTCGCAAGTATGTTTTACGATTTTTCTCATCATAGATGGCATCCAACATGTGTTGGGAGTTCTGGATTATTTATCATATAAAACGACTGGTTTATATGTTTATGGTTTGCACAAGCACAACCGTTTTTTCGAAATGACAGGTTCGAAAACATTAGTTTTGCTTCTCATGTGAATCGGTTCTCATTGATGGAACGACGGGTCGATACTAAAACACCAATTCGGCGAAACATACATCACTATATAAACACACTCGGGGAAATTATTATTTAGTCAACTCCGTTCGGTAGCTCTACTTGAAAAACGACCAGGAAAGACGGTGAGGATGGAGGGCACGAATGCCACTTAAAACCCGACCTCATTAGGATATCGACTTCTGCCTATATCTTTCCTAGACATCGTATCCAAATAGGTGAGCCTATTTAGGGAAGATTCATAATTTTTCAAACTTAAATGTGAATATATATGATTTCGCAATTCTACCATTCAGGGCAATAAATAACAGATATATCTATTCTAGATAACCACATATCAGTATAAAATATATTCATGATATATATCTAATCCTGCAGTAGATTTGGTGATAAACTAAATCAATTCAGGATTATAAATCACACAAATTATATCATACCAAATCAAATCAAATCAATTAGATCAAATCAAACAACTAACTGCCATATGGTATATTTATATCTATGATAATATAAAAGATATGTTGATTATACTAACAAGATATCAATCAATTATCTACGGTTTATTGCCATATAAGTAATTCTATACATGGTAGTTTTAACATGCAAGCAAACAATATATTTTTAATTACCAATTAATTCTATATATGGTAATTTTTAACATGCAAAGTGATTAAATATACATGGAAACATATCAATTTATTCAATTAACATGCAATTTTTATTCAATTGCCTTTTTAATAAATATATATATGTGGATGAATATTTAGACCGAATATTGACTTTTATAACACATATATACTGTTTTTATACATGTAATATACTACAGGGACTATCCGTGTAATTTCAGCAAACTATATATCTATTTACAACATTATTACAGCTTCAGTCCATAATTTTAGACAAGTTTCAGTTTATTCTTTTAGTAATTAACATGCACAGTCAATAGTTTCAGCGAATTACAAAACAGTCCTACTGTTTTCAGTTTTTTTACAAATTTAATCCCACAGATTAATACATGTTTTACACTAAAAAAAATCTATCAAGCATAGTTTTTTTTCTTCAACAAATACATGCAATTTGGGTTATTTTGTTACGATCATATATAGTTATCCATACAAGTAACAAAATCTAATACACATGGATTATATACTACGGTATATTTATCATGTTTTATTTATCCATAAAATAATACGTGCGATCACATATATGAAATAAATTAAGTTTTGAATTCGGTACCTTACACACGGTATGTTAGTGAAGGTCGATATAGCAAAATACTAAAAAGACGGATAAAACTCAAGGTTTATAAATACCCAATATCCGTGCGTTTACCAAAAATCTCCAATATCTGCGAGCGTATATCCTATTCTCCGCGAGCAAAGTGCCGATAACGTGTTGTGTGACATATTAGCTCGTTATAGATATATATAGAGATATGTATAAATATAGAGAGAGTTATGAGAAACAACAGACGAAGTGTTTATTTATTAATATGATTGTACGGAGATATACATCCAGAGACCCATGACCCTCTTTATATAATAGAGGGTAGAGTTACATATGCTAAAAAATTCCAAGATAGACCTAATAATATACTACAACAACCGCTACTTATTAAATTAAATGAAGTAAGTTTTACTGTGTTGTTTTCATTTATTTATTTTAACTTTAGATTTGTTTACTCTGGCATGGACGCCTTTTAAGTATTTTAAATAACACCACCTGACTCCGTACTTATTACAAAGCTCGTTTCTTTTTCATTTAATCGTTAATTATAAAACTATGTGTAATTTTGATCGGTTTATAACTTTTATTAAAATTATCGAAATGATTTTTTTTTAAATCTAATCATAAAATTTAACATTTAAACTATATGATCAATTTTTGAAAATTTTTATTCCCACAATTTTGATACAAGTTCTTGACCGATCAAAATTACACGTAGTTTCGTAATGTACAATTAAATAGGAACGGAGGAACTACTTCTTAACATTTCACGTGTAAATTTTAGTATTTTTTTAATTCTTTCACAGTTGAAGTCTTAAACCATTCCACAATGAGTTATGCTAAGTCGATGTTAATTCTACTTTTGATTACCAACGTACTCCTTTTTTCCTTTTTGTTACCGTACTCATTTTTAATTATTCACATATCGTCTATTGCCTTTTGAATTATTTGCATATCGTCTATTAAATTTTGATGCACAAATCTTCTACATCCGTTCTATTAAATTTTGATGCACAAATCTTCTACATCCGTTATCTGTCCGTTTCGTGACCCCTTGCTTATTTTCACTCAAATTTTAAATTTTCACAACTTATAACGCAATTTTATAAACTTTTATATTATATTATATTCAAATTTTAAAACATTTGAACATAATATTGTTTTAGACAATTTTTTTAATATTCAATATTTAATTTACACTAATTTATATATTTATTCCAAAATAAATTTTGTGTGGATTTTCTTTTAAAAATAATTATTGGAATGTATTGATACATGTATTATAGTAATTGTACAATTTTTTTCAAGTTTTTTTTTTTGATAAAATAAGCAAGGGGGCACGGAAGGGGTAGATAAATGGCGTAGAAGTTTTGGACTCCTACTCGAGTTCTATATTTTTATTTGAGTTTTTATTGTGTTGTAATTTTTTTTTTAATTTGTTAAATCCTAATTTGTCAATATATAATAAAAATTGAAAAATTAAATTAGTTATTGAAAATGTATCATTTAACCTTCATTTTTTAATCTAATGGTTGTAAATGTGACTGGATATTATACAGTGTAACTCATTAACGACACAAAATGGGGACCCAAATACTTTCATTATTTTCTACATATATTTAGTTAGAGAGAGAAAGTATGCACCGTAAAAGATCCGCTCAGACGGTTTGATTGCCCACTCCTTCCGACCGCATTGCTAGAACCGTTGTATTCTGGGAGGACAACACTCATAGATTCACATAACGTGTGAGAGACAAAATTGTTATTAAGGACATATGGTGACACCATAGCCTCGGTTATATTTTAGGATTTTCAAGGCTCGTGATCAAAACATTCCGCCAATTAACTATGTCATCTCTGGTATACGGTACACTAATTCTAACTTACTCAAAAGATACCAATCGCATGTTAACCATAGATAGAATTGGTAATAATAATATTGCATGCTTATTAGTTAATACCAAGTAAAATATCCAACAATCTTAAGAACGTTTTCTTCTTTGCATTTTATTTCGTGTGTTTAGGTTTCTTATTGATCACTACATCTTACTATTATTTAAGTGAAAAACCCCCTATGAGGCATTGAAACACTTTTTTTTCAAAAAAGCCCCAATAAATAGAAAAATTACAAAACAAGAAAAAAGAAGTTACACCGGCAAAGTAAAAAAAAAAACTGCCATGTTTCATTTCAAAATCTAAAACTACCGTTCCATTTTATAACTGTCTCTTTATTTATTTTCCATTTTATCATTATATATGTTGATTCCTTCCCTCTCTCTCTCATTCTTTCTAAAAAAACCAGAAAAACATTAAAAAATAGAGGAAAAATTTATCATAATTATGCCCAACGATACATGTAAATACCATTTCTATCCATTTATTCTATTTTTTACTTCATATCTTTATCCCATTTATTATTCAAATTAAAATATAGAATTCAGCGTATTTTGTTATTACGTGTATGTATGCATATAGTAAAAATAAATGAAAGACAATCTATTGTTGAAACGTAAAAGAAATCGATACGTTACACCACGCAACGCTTGGGCGAGTTACGCTAGTATTCTTTTATGTATAGAAGAAATTGAAATTGCTTGAAATTCGGTTGTCACTGAGATTACTGTCACGGGACTGTTTTTTCGCTCAACAAAAACAGCCACGTGATGGCTCGCTTATGGACTTAGCCGCTGCCACAAACGATCAGCCAACCAACAAACTCGCAACACTCGTGTTTGCCTCACAAACTCTCGTGTTTAGTCACTCAATTGCAGTCCGTTTTGAGGCAACGTAACTGCTCTAATCTGGACAGATTTTAAGACAAGTAATATATGTAAACGCAAGCAAACGTAAATGAACACACACGCGCAATTTACGGCCACAGCCAACCCAATATAATTCCGTTAATATTAGGAACCAGATTACATATGTTTACAAGTATTTCTCCAGCCAAAACTCTATATCAAACATGATGAAATCTGCCCATGTACTTATAATTTCGTACATGGCAGTTACAAGCATAAAACATGGGTCAAAAACTGCCCTAGCGGTTACAAAGTAGTGGGAAAACTGCAGCAGCAACTCTAGTAACCGTTCCCGCCCTTTTTCGAAGATGTCCAGCTCTTCTAAGGTGACTTTACAGCAGCTACAACCTGTCCAATGTTCAGCCCATTTTGATTCTCGTAATCAACCCGCAATGTAACCAAAACAGCCCGCCATTTGAAACCAAAGCAGTCCGTTGTCGTGACTCAAAACCAGCGGTCCGTTCGAACCATATCGAACGTGTTTCCTTGCTTCAAACCTGCCCAAAGTTTGAACCGTATCAAACTTTAATTCCTTGGCGCTCCTACACACCAAACATTAGCCAACGGTTCCCACAAACGTTCCTTCGAAGTGTCAATCCGCTAACCAAACGAATGCTAGCACAAAGATGCTAACAAACCTCCCCCACCTAAGCCATTCATCGCCCTCGATGAATCAAGTGTTTATTACAGAATTCAAAACCAAAGTTCAGTCCTCGTCTGACCCATAAGATAGCCCATACTTTTCCCACAAATCAGATTTCCCGCAACTTGTTTTCGCTGTCCCAAACCTGCAACCAAACCTCGCTCCTTAGGTCAATTTTCTTTTCAAAACCCGCTGCCCAAAGTCCATCTCAAACAGCCCAGATTTTTCCTCGTTTGAACAGCACCACGCTGTCCACTTTGGTCGACGTAACTCCCTCGATAATACCCCACGGCTTTTCCCATCGAGTCGACCACCCGCCCGTACTTACGTCTAAGGCATCACTTGCATGCTTCCTATGTAAAACTTTTCGCCCTCCTTATCTGTTTCTTCGTCAACCTGAAGTGCCGATAACCGCTCCTTTTTCGAACACTCCTTGGCGAAGTGAGGACCTCCACAAATAAAGCAAGCAAACGTCTTGCTTTTCCCCTTTTCCTTGCCATTATGGCTAACCGATTTCGTGCTTCGACAGTCATCATCCATGGCTGGTTTTGATGTTTCTACCTCGCTGAATTTTGTCACAACCTTTTTGCCGTTCCTTCCATTTTTCGACTCGGTTTCCGAATTCAGTTTATAGTCTAACAAACCATCCGTCGCTGCCATAGCACTTGACAGATCTTTCACCGCCAACCTTCGTAACTCTAATTGTGCCCATGATTGCAACCCGGAAACAAAATTAAACAACTTGTCCTCCTCGGACATGCCGCTGATTTCCAACATAATCGCGCTGAAATCCTTGACGTAGTCCCGAACAGTCCCCCTTTGTTTTAAATTTCGCAACGCTTCTCTTGCAACCCACACACCGTTACTAGGCAAAAACTGCTCATGCAATTCTGCCTTCAACCAATTCCATGAAAATATTGATCCCCGAGCATTATCCACTACCCTTGAACGCCACCATAACTTTGCGTTGTCGCTCAAATACATACTCGTTATCGCCACACGTTCACCTTCTGGTATATGGGCAGCGATAAAGTACTGCTCCATATCCCATAAAAAGTTCTCCAACTTTTTACAATCCCGATCTCCAACAAACGGTTTCGGTTCCGGCACTCTCCATTTTGTCACGCCACCTTCGTGACTTGTCGAAACTGAATTTCCAGCAACCGCTTTCCGCAAGATCTGAATCTCGTCTCGCATAATTCCCATTCCCGTCGTTGAATCAGCGAGTTCTTGCACCAACGCCTCGACCTTCGCTTTCAAAACAGTCACGTCATCCTCCAACACTTCTGTTTTGACAGTCAAGTTCACGCCATCTCCAGCGGGTTCGGTGCCCACAAGAGTTTCCAACCGATTGAGTCTGTCCTTCGTCGAAAGATCCTTTTCTCTCGCCTCGTTCACCATTGTAACTTCCGCTCTGATACCAGTTGTCACGGGACTGTTTTTTCGCTCAACAAAAACAGCCACGTGATGGCTCGCTTATGGACTTAGCCGCTGCCACAAACGATCAGCCAGCCAACAAACTCGCAACACTCGTGTTTGCCTCACAAACTCTCGTGTTTAGTCACTCAATTGCAGTCCGTTTTGAGGCAACGTAACTGCTCTAATCTGGACAGATTTTAAGACAAGTAATATATGTAAACGCAAGCAAACGTAAATGAACACACACGCGCAATTTACGGCCGCAGCCAACCCAATATAATTCCGTTAATATTAGGAACCAGATTACATATGTTTACAAGTGTTTCTCCAGCCAAAACTCTATATCAAACATGATGAAATCTGCCCATGTACTTATAATTTCGTACATGGCAGTTACAAGCATAAAACATGGGTCAAAAACTGCCCTAGCGGTTACAAAGTAGTGGAAAAACTGCAGCAGCAACTCTAGTAACCGTTCCCGCCCTTTTTCGAAGATGTCCAGCTCTTCTAAGGTGACTTTACAGCAGCTACAACCTGTCCAATGTTCAGCCCATTTTGATTCTCGTAATCAACCCGCAATGTAACCAAAACAGCCCGCCATTTGAAACCAAAACAGTCCGTTGTCGTGACTCAAAACCAGCGGTCCGTTCGAACCATATCGAACGTGTTTCCTTGCTTCAAACCTGCCCAAAGTTTGAACCGTATCAAACTTTAATTTCTTGGCGCTCCTACACACCAAACATTAGCCAACGGTTTCCACAAACGTTCCTTCGAAGTGTCAATCCGCTAACCAAACGAATGCTAGCACAAAGATGCTAACAATTACCATGTGTTGGTTTTTGAAACTCAAATCAAATTAATTTGAAATTGCTGGATGTAACTTCCTGTTTAATATTTGAATTCTCCTATACTGCCATGTTTAGTTCCTAAATTTCTTTGAATTTAACTGTTACTATGGTTGAACCGTGTGCATCTGTTCCTATATTCTTGTTTTTATATTCTAGATAAAAATGGACTTGAATTCATAATTTGAGTATGTAAAGTGGACCCTTATATTCTCTGTAACATTAAGTAACGTAGCATACCCATAAAACTTAGTTTGATTTTGACTTCTCATATTTTACATCAAACCCACCATAAACTTTCTATTTTTTAAGAAAATCAGTATGACTTTTTATAAATAGAGAATAAATAATATTTTTCATCAACTAATAAGCAATGGACCCTCTACTTTAATTATGTGTATGTTATTTTTTCAAATATAAATTTTATATTAAAATATAATGTTAAAATAGTTAATTATTAATAGAGATATGTTTTGATGAGTTTATAAAACATACATTACTCTCTAAATATCAATTTTTACTACACATTTGATTTTTTTTTTAATAAGACTCATATGAATGCTATTCAAGAAGAAGTATCAAAACTCATGATTAAAGCATACACCATTTACAGTTACTTGGTATCAAACTAGAAATTGTATTAACCCTGTTTGTCTGTATATTTGTGGTGCCGTTTGAATGAATTTTCAAAGGAATTTAATAAGCGTTTGGTAATTAATAACCGGTGTTCGTTTGGATATACAAAGTTGCTTGATATCCATGTATACATATAATACATCTTGCTTGTGTCTATGTTCATGGTTTTATTTTGGAATTTCATATTTAACTAAGTGGACCTTATTAATAGAAAATGTTCAATACCTATCATTTTTTGGACTTATTGTCCATAAAGACACTCACTTGTGATCCGAAAGTGGGATCACGAAGGACTATAGTCAAAATGTCAAGAGTTTGAGAAAACGTGATTGACTATAAGTTGCACTACGATAGATATTGAGGTGTACGAGATGATACAATAATGATAACTTAATGTCTGATAGACATTAATAATAATTTATAGTATGTTGAAATTCTCAAATTCTAAAGTGGTTAAAACCCAATATGAGTCGACGCATAGTTAGATGTAGACCTAAAGGGGAAGCAGACGTGTTTCGATTGACTTGAGAAATTTCAAAACATGATATGCATTATATATTGACTTCAAGGACATTGTATAAACGACATTGGGTGAGGCGATTGTTCTAGATGCATTATAGTAAATGAACTTTGAGAAGTTATGAAATAATAAATGGATCCAGTAACAGAGGTTTATCAACGGAGCAATGTTGACGTCATCGAGGGGAATGAGGTTTTGAAGCCCTCTAAAATGGATACCCGCCTCAATGGCAACCCAACATAGCTGGCTAGAGGTCCCAAAATGTAGATTTAAAGGAACAACCGAATTGTTATGGGGTCCGACCAAAATTACTCAGGATTTTATTTCCTACCCCTTCCTATGTTGACAGAGTGATAAACCTGTTCAACGTGTAAGGTTAAGTTAAACTTTTAATAATCCTTATATTTTGAAAAAGACCAAGTGGGTAAGGCATGATACCCTCATAAGAGATCACTTATATCGAGTGTGATAGGGGCCGCTTCTATGATAATGATTTAAGGCCAATTCTCTAAACTTCTCGATGAAATTAACCAGGTTGCCCATGGCCAAAACGGGCACAACCAAAGGACTTGAATACCGGTGTAAAAAAGGCATTGCGTGAGTATTATTGTCTTGATATACACAAAAAGCCGAACAGTTCAAGACATCGCGTTTACTGGTTGGCGAGTATATCCGATAGTACATCACTACGGAAGGTTGAAGGCGAAATCTACCTTTCCCAATGCAGTACTTTTGGCGGAGCTCTCTCTCAACTTTGCACCTGCATTTGCATCTTTGACCAATTCATTCATGTGGGGATGTTGGAATAATGTTTTATAATTAGTTATAAAGTGAATAAATTGTTCTATGGATGGACTGATTTTTTAGTAATTTCATAGTACATGGTCTTTGTTAGGAAATTAACAAAACTAAGGCAGGGAATTTTGGCAATTATAGCCAAAATGGGTTACGTTCCAACAGTCACTTATATGATGAATGGTCACACACCTATTTCTAAAAGGCATGAAAGTCATTATATATGACTCATTTTACCAGGGTTACACAGGCTATAAAAACATAAAAATTATTTTAGAAAATTACTTGCATTATTTTCTACATATAGTTTAGTTAGAGAGAGAAAGTCTGCACCGCCAAAGTTCCGCTCGAGTGGTTTGATTACACACTCCTTCCGACCTTATTTTTAAAACCGTTGCAGCCAGGGACGGAGCCAGAACTTTAAATTTGGAGTTGCCAAAAAAAAAGACACTCAAAAGTCTCAGCATCTTACTCTTAAAAAAAAAATTCTATTTTGTATAGTTTTAAAAAAAAAAAAAAAACTACCACCCAAATTGTCTCGCCGTTTTGATAGCTAAAACTAGCTCATTCAAAAACATGGACTTGATTTTTTTGACATAACTAGATAAAATACGACCTAAAAACATAACTTAATAAAGAGAACATAAAGAATCAAACTTATATTTAATACTCAAGTTCATAAAATATTTGCTTAAATTGTTAAGATTTTGATTTTTTTTAATGAAATTTTGTCATTTATTTTTGATAAATTTCATAACTTATGGACAATATGTTAATCAAAATGTATAATTTTTAGATTTATAACTTTATTATTTTCTCTAAATTAAAATATGAATGATTTTATTTTGTGTACAACTGTTAGAATATATAGCAAAATATTTAATCTTAATTTGAGATTTTTTTTTCTAATTTTCTCAAATAAAAGTTCGAAAACAGATAATAAAATATGATACATTGAAAAGAATATAAACATCTCGAATCGTGTTAAATTAGTGTATGTGACACTAGTAGTAGTAGACACTAGTAAATAAAACATTCTTTTGTTAGTTATGTCATGTGTTATTGTAAGTCAAGTTCGTACACCCCCAATTTGAATTTTTATTTACTCATACTATTTGTAATTTTTAATTTTTTTAAATAGTATCACTATAAAAATGTACGTAAAAGTACATAAGTACAAAAACAAAATATAATTTTAAAAGGGGTTGTCGGAAATAAAATTTAAGTGGTTGCCGAAATATTATACTTACAAATTAATTTGAAAAGCAATACATAAAAAATGAAATTATTGAAAATTGTGGGGTTGCCGCAGCAGCAACCCCCGGTCTTATGCATGTTCCGCCCATGGTTGTATCATGTGATCACAGCGCTCGTAGATTCTCAGAGCGTGTGAGGGGAAAACTGTTCTTAAGCACTTATGGTGACACCATAAACTCAGTTATATTTTAGGATTTTCAAGTCTCGTGATCAAACCATTCCGCCAATTAATTCTGACATCTCCGACGTACGGTACACTAATTCTAACTTACTCAAAACGTAGTAATTGCATGTTAACAATAGATAGAATCGTTAATGATAATATTGCATGCTTACTAGTTAATACAAGTAAAACACCCAATAACTTTTTCCAAAATTATACTTTTTAGTTGTAAACCAAACACATATATTTCCAAACACTATGGCATGACCAAACAAGCTCGGTATACGTTACAATTTTACATTAGTTATTAAAAAGAAACCTTTAAAAATTCTCTCCGTTTGTTTGTCTCCGCAAGTGACCTAAAAAAGCTCAGTACGGGCCCTACGAGTGCATAAATTGTACATAATTTTCCAAGTTCGGGCGTTTGGTGGAGTATTGACAATTGCTCAAAGCCACTAACAAATGAACACGAAGTCATAACATAATACGTAACATAATTGGGAGTAAGAAAAAGGCCCTCTACCTACCCCATGTCTATCCAAAAGGCATGGACCATCCACCACCACCACCTAACAAACTACTAAACAACGTTAGTAAAATAAAATAAAATAAAAAGACCAAGTCGTTACTAAAATAATTAACAATGTAACACTAACGTGGACATATTTGTATCTATAAAATGCTTTCAAACACGTACAAGGAACCATTCTTAATCGCTCATTTAATTTTTAACTGCTTTTTTTCCCACATTCTCATTGTCATCACTCACACACTACACCAGAGCTCCCAAGGCAACTTAGTTCGTGCTCTATTAAATTTCGGTTAGTTTATTTCACTTTCCAAAATTTTAGTTTGTCACTAAGTTTTGTACAAGTAGAGTAGATTCCTTACCTTTTCATTTTTTTTTCCAGGTTTATTATACATTAATATCATTAACTATAGACGTTTTACCGTTGGTATCATGAGTACGAGTTTTCTTTTTAATACCATCAATTATACACTCTGTTAGCATGTGATACAAAAATGTAAATAACTTGATAGTTGATGGTATAAAAGGGTGTATATTTGATATCGATGGTTACTGAAAAAGTGTATATTTGATAGTATTATCCGATGACAAATGTTTGGTGTACAAGAATCTAATTAGGTAGGTCAGCTAATTAAAGTTCATTATATTTTCTATAAGAAGTGTTCTATAATGATAAGTTCAGCTGTTGTTCTCGGTTACGGATAGTAGATATTACTTGATATTTTATTTCAAGTTATGATCACCTCTGCGGCTCTGTATTTTCTTGAAGTTTGATTATCTATATTGAATTAGTTGAAGGCGAATCTTTTGAGGTTCAGGAAAGCTCTTAGATTCATTGAGTTTAATCTAGAAAAGTTTTTAGCTTATTCAGGCGAAATTCCGGAAAAGCTCAGATTTTAACTCTTCAATCAGATGTAGTTTAGTTTTTAGGTGAAAAAGCAAAAAATTAAGCTCATAAGTTGGGTTTTTTTTTTTTTTTTTTAGTCACATGTACTATCAAACCGTTTTCATTAAATCACCTGGATTTTCATTTTTTTCCTTAAGTCACATGTACTTATACATTTGTCATGGTCCGCTACCCTCTCCGTCATTTCGCTCACAGAAAGTTAAACACGTGACCGCACGTGACCAACTTCCGTTAACGGAAGGGGCACTTTATTCATTTTCTCTCTTAAATGACTCAGAATAAAAAAACAAAAGAAAAAAAACCTTAATAATGTTTTTCCTTTATTAAAAAAAATATTTACCAACATATACAAACATAAAAAAAACATCTTCTATCTCATCTTCTCTCTCTATATCTATCTATATAGCCCTAGATTTCACGATCAACCCCAATTTTGGGTCAATTTCTGACTTGATTAACTAAAGTGTCTCTGCCGTTAACGAAAGTTAGTCACGTGCGGTCACGTGCTTAACTTTTTGTGAGCGAAATGACGGAGAGGGTAGCGGACCGTGACAAATGTGTAACTACAAGTGACTTAAGGAAAAAAATGAAATTACACGTGACTTAATGAAAACGGTTTGCCAGAACAGGGGATTAAAACATAGAAAACTAAGCTTATAAGACGAGACAATGGTACATAGTGCTATTTTAGCTTTAAACCCCCATCCCTTTCAAACTTTGAGATGCGAAATCTGTAGAATGTGCATATTTGCTTGTAATTACATTACTACCAACTATTCTAACTATGTTATAGTTGGTAGCTAGGGAATTAACAGCAACTTAGGCATTCACCCTTTAGTATGCGAAGGTTGTATGTATATGGTTATATTATAAATGTGAATTGTGAAATTTCATAGCGAGATGGGGCAGGGACAAGAACTGTTACACCATTCAAATTTGCAAATAGAGAGTGAAGTTCTCGGGCCGCTAGAAGTACTTGGCTTTGAGATGTTACATATTTCTGCAGAGAAAATCACCGGCCGCCTTCACGTCAACCGCAAATGTATTCAGGTTGATTTTATTTCTCTTTCCATAACTCATATTTTACAGAAGAACACTAAAAGCAAGCCTCCTTGGGCTTGCTATGGACTATATCATCACTTATGAGCTGTCCCAAGTCTACAGGAAATTTAGCACTAGGAGACAAATTTGCTTGTATATATTGGTATTTATTAAATAACAAGGTTTTCATCTAGTTCCCTACAGGTTTGTAGTGTTGCTGAGGGGTACCTACATTTTTGTGTACCAACCTACAAGACTTACAATTACTACATTAGTCATTAGTGATTAGATACTTATTATAAAAAATGGGTAAAAGAGTAACATTTATATAGACTGATGGATGGATACAAATGTCATGTGTTGGTTGGTTCGCCCTAAGATGTATGACGAGACCGTGTGCAAAAAAAGTTACTAGGTTCGGGAATTTAATAACTTATAAAAAGGAAAAAGAAAACTTAAATTTTATATATATTTTGTACACTGTTCTATCCCGCCTTTTCTATTTCAGTTCCCAGTCTGTTATTTTGTAGTTCAGTCCTGATCTATGAGAGTTTTATGATTTTATCTATGTATTGTAATTTGTACTAAATCCATGGTGAAATGCAAATGTTGGTATGCTAATTACTAAAATTGGTAGGTTGATGCACTAATCCAATACAATGATACATTAGTTGCTGACAGTAATTTCACTTGCTTATGAGGGATATTTCCCAATTGTAACGTTCTTCCCTATCAGCTATTTAATTTTGTGTATTTTCCAAATTACACAGCCGTTCAAAGTGTTACATGGAGGCGTATCAGCACTAATAGCCGAGTCACTGGCAAGCATTGGAGCCCACTTGGCTTCGGGGATGCAGAGAGTGGCGGGGATACATCTGTCTATTGACCATCTGAAACCTGCTATGCTCGGTGACCTCGTCTTTGCCGAAGGCATCCCTATCAGTGTTGGCAAGACCATTCAGGTTTGTCACACAAAAACTTGCTTGTTTTTTGGCGTAAGGATCTAAGTTGTGACCTTTCTTCTGAACTTGTTATGTCAAGCGTCTTTGCTGCTTAAAAAATACCTCTTTTGCCCTCAAGGTATGAAACATAAGAATTTTTATATTGAAAGGCCCTAATTACGTTTTTCAATGAACCACCTACATGATCATTTTGTTTAAGTCTGGATGCAAATTGTTTTTGATGATAAACCTCGGCTTATTCCCTGAACATAGACTAGCATGAAACAATATATCTGCAAACTTGTTTATACAGCATCTGAAATCCCTACAAGCCAGTATTTGTATGTTTATGATCACTCGAATGAGACAATCACTAGTGTTAGTACATTTTTTTGGGGCTTAATTTTTATTTTCTCCACATATTTAATCTTGATTTGATCTGTTATGATACTTGACAGTGATATTATCGAAGTTACTAACATGCAGAGAAGGAGCCATGAGGGGATGGCAGGGGCTACAACCACCCCCATATTATTAAAAACTCTACCATTCAGTGTATATTTTACATGAAAATTTATAAAAGTAGTGGTTAGCCCCCTAAATTTTCTTTTGCAATTCCTGCACCCCCATATACAAACCCTTGCTCCGCTATTGCTAACATACCATTTCACCCTTCCCCAGTCAAGTACTTTTATTATGTTAAAGTTTTTCTTATTTTCTGGATAGCAAAGATAAGTAATTGCTCCTGTTGTCTCAATATTAAGAATAACACAGGTGAAGACTAAGATCGAAGTGAGGAATGGGAAGAATTTGAAACTACCTCTGCTCTTTAATCTTTTAGTTGACTACTTTGCTCATCGCTATACAAAAGCGAGTATATATAATAAATGAAGAGGATCTATATTACGGGGTAAAATTGTTCAATTGATAGAGGGTGTTTTGAACCGTAGCACACTACTCATTGGATTATGAACAATGTCTGAAGGAGACAAGAAATATATTCCAGAAGTCACCCATTCCACAGATATATGTTTTGTTTCCCCAAATTCTCTCTTAATAACCAAATGACTTTGCTTTTTCTTTTCTTTTTTAGTGTTTGAAGACCTGTGAATTAAAGCCTTTTATTTTTCCAAGAAAGAGAAAGAAAAAAAAACTTTTTTGCCGAGACTTTGATTGGCAATATTTATGCCGGAATTAGCGCAATGCGTGCCGCAGACAAGGCATCCATCCACGGATACAGATATTTAAGATTTCTAATAGACTTCGATAAAACAGTTTTGCAGAGATAATCATCTCAAGATTTAGTATGACCGCATACTGTATTACCCAACGTAAATCTACATCAATAGCAATGTAAACAAAGTTTTATGCTGATGATTAAATTCGGCTTTCCATATTAGGAAGGCTGTGAACATGACTACATTAATGATCAAGACATACATACTGACCCAACAAGGACAAGATGTGAATAAATTTCTGAATTTATTCTATGGCATGTACTATCAGTGAGGACAATAATGGCCATAAGTTTTGTTTTTGCTCACTGCAGGTCTGGGAGATTAGACTATACAAGGTGGACAAAACAAACGAGGAAAAGAGAAATTTGATATCTACTTCTAGAGTGACCGTCTTAGTGACCATGAATAAGTCCGAGCATGTCAAAGGTGCTGCTGAAGAACTCAAGAAGCTAACATCAAAGTTGTGATCATATCTAGTCATCTTCTATTCTAAGAAAAGGAGAATATGGAGTTAATTGAAAACTGAAATTTGTCTAAATTGATTAGTTATATATGAGAATAATTGTAGTTTGTACAGAAGCAGTTTCTGTTTCAGACCATGTTTTACATGTGCCACATTAATTTCATGATGTCCAAACATTGTATCAGCTACATGCATTTTTACCATTGCCAAAGGAAAGCGGTAGTTGTAGCAAAACTCACTTCCTTCTCAGTGAATAAGAGAGAATGAAAAGGCAAACATGTTGCATCTTCTAGTATAACTCATTGTCTCATCGACATCTCCTTATGATGATTCAAATTTTAATAGTAGCTGGGTCGTAATTTATGCTGATTGCTGATATATTTTCTTGTCCTCGGTATGCTTATATGGTGCTTCAAGTACTAGAGCTAATCAACACTACTTATATTGGGGAGGAAATCTTTAGAGGCATTTTGAATGTAATAATCAAAACAAAAAGATATCCAGGGAACAAAAATATATCTGGAAAATTTTGTGCTGTCAATTTATTCTAGGAGTATTACATTGAAATAGCCCAAAAAGTAAATGTGAGCCGATTCAAAAACAAATTTGTGGAGCAAAGCCTGAAGTACCCTTTATCAATAGGGTAAATTGAACTTTAATTAAATGGAAAGTAATAATTTTTTAGATTAATAACTACAAGGCCATATTAGGTTAAAGACTCCTGAGCAAAAACAACTAAAGTATTGGCCAAGTTTAATATATCTATACATGGAGTAAGATACTATCAATATGAAGTTGTATGTATAGCTAGCTAATACGAATTGGATCATGTGGGAGCAAGCAAAAAGTGACCTACCCGTGAACAAGCAGGAATCACTTAGTTAAAATAAGTCAAAAGAAAATAACTGAAACTGAACAAAAGATTGGCATTGTCTATGTAACTTTAGTTTGATCCGACAAATGAACTGTTGGCATGGGGACGACAATATATTCTCCAAATTACTTTGAACCATACAAATGAAATATGACCCGTGACACCTACTACTTTAAATCTTGGTAGATATACTTATATAATCTAAGAATAGATGGATAATGATCACTATCTTCATAAAGATGAAATTGTAGAATTTGGAAACAAAAACATGTAAAGTCAATCAGATAATTATTCAACCACAAAAATAAAAAACATGAACTACTAAACTTCATCTTATAGTACTTAATAATGTCAATGACACAAATGTCCAACTTTACATCATTTTCATAACATAGCTAAAAGGAAAATCGACCCCGAGAGCAAAATAGACTAGTTTTTCGTTGTCGTTATTAACACTTTATAGTAAAATGTTATAAAGGGGAATCTCACTTCTTAGACCTCGAGACCCTCCTTATCATAACGAACAACCAAAGCACGCGATAAAACACAAAGAACCCAACCAAGATGTACACGTCAGTCCATCTATGACTCGGGTGGAGCCCACGGTTCGTTAACACATCAGTACCGGTGATCATACAAGTCTTGTTCTCGTCGTACCATATAAAACACCTTGAGGCTAGGCAAGAGTACTCATTGATCAACAAGGCATCGAGAGCATATTTGTACATTGAAAAATAGTGCATAAATAACCAATATTTTGGTAACCTGTCGGTGGAAATAAAATAGCCTGAAAATAGGAAAAAGCTTGCCAAGAGGATTGTCAATAATGAAGTACCGGATATGAAGTTTGGGGCTATAGAGCTTAAAAACAGGACAAAGGAATTTGCCATCAACACAATTACCCAGATGACCAAAACAAAAAAGGAAAATGCTTGCCATGTCCCACATAGGCCTACTAAGAAATAGACACTTGTAGAATAGATACTTGATATTACCAAAAGATATGGTAAAAAAACAAGCGTGTTAGCAATTAAATAGGATGATAATCTGTAAACTCCACTTGAGGTTTCCCTTAGTAAAATAGGCCTCTCGTTTATAAAAATAGGAAGAGCTTCTGTAGTGGAAGAGAGAAGGAAAGTGAGGGTAAATGCGAGAAACCCCATTCGCTTTTCGATTCCTTTTTTGTCGAAACCGATATTTATAAAAATGGTTCCTAGAACAAGTCCCACTATAAGTGCTTGTAGCGTGTTTGTTAGAAGAAGTTGTTTTGTTCTGTAAATTATTTTCCAAAACCTTTGGTAGAGGTTCAGGATCTCATGAAGCCTTGGGCTCTTATATTTGATTTGTTTTTTAGTATCTTTATCAGGAGAAATTGGGATAATAATGGGTGAAGAAGTATCATCAGGAGATGGTGTTTGGGCATTGTAAATAGGTGAACTCTCGATCTGGAGTTGGTTTAGTAATTCCATTGCGTATTCGAGAGAATTAAGTTGAGGCGGGACTGTGAAGCCTTTCGATAGTAAGTAGGCCTCAAGTGAAGAAAGTGTACCTGTTAAAAGTTAAAAAATAACAAAAGCAGCACTTTAGTAAGCAAAACTGATTGTAGTAGAAGTTCTGATTACCAACAGGCAACAACGCTAAGTTAATTATACAAAATTTGTAAAGGCTGACAACTACAATGATATATGATTTCCAAAAAATCTTGCTCCATTTATTTTCTCTATAAGGGTCCAACAAGACCTACACCCTACAGTCCTTTTCTTTTGGATTTGCATATAGCAAATGGAGAAGGCGAGACATCTTACAATAATCATTCAAATAATTGACATAGGTACTTGTTCACCACATATATTTGTGTACCAGAATTACCCTTATTTTTACCTCCCGAACATCGTAATTGCGAAGAGCATTGATATATATACACTTATACATGAGTTGCACGGAGAAAGTGAATGCGACCTTCTCAAATTATAAAGTTAGTCCCTGGTGGACTAACTGAGTAACTTCATAGAGTTCCACAACTTCTTTCGATGTTAGATTTAGGAAAATGTGTGCGCAAGAAGCATTTTCCAATTGCAAAAGAAGCTTTAACTGTTCTACTAATTACTTTAGATTTGCAAAAAGAACTCGGTTGGACCAATGACATGCTGCCACACCTAAGTGTGTCATTTTTTTTCAGGGAAATGTTGAGGTACAACAATGATTTTCTATTAACTTTTGAAAAATTTAAGCGTACTAATTTGCACAAAAAGACTGATGTAATGTACGTACCATGATGAACAACGGTTCCTTTAGAGAGCAAAAGTATTCTGTCAATAGTGGAGAGGATCTTGAAGCTAGGTTGGTGTATGGAAAGGACCACCGTACGTTGCCGTGAGTCTGCGGTTGTTCTGAGGGTCTGCAAGACCTTGTAAGCCGATGAGCTATCAAGGCCTGAAGTTGGCTCGTCGAGTATTAAAACAGATGGATCACTTAACAAGCTCAGCCCAATCGATACACGCCGTCTTTCCCCACCTGACAACCCGTCTGCCATCCTAATTGTCAAAAAACAATAAGAAAAGTCCGTATGGTTATATGGATTAGTTTCAGCATCATCAGAATAATACACACACTCAAGGGCGGATCTACTGCAGAATTTTGAGGGGCGTAATACTTAAAAGGCAAATATTGTTTGGTTCATACTTGTTTCTGGAATATTCCAATGTAGATTATAAAAAAGGATGTATTTTATGTAGAAACATAATCTACTTTTAGGTTATAGACTTGCAATTGAACTTCATCTTTGTAAAGTGACATTTGTATTAATTCCAAATATAGTTTTTCTAGTTTCTTTTTCCTTTGTGTCACTTCTTGCTTCAACAAGAATAGAAACCTCAGTAACTTGGCTAAGTAGAAGGCTTTCAGAATGGACACTAGCTTAAGGGAAATAAGATATTCTTTAGTTATCAATAAACTTTATTGATGTCTTCATATACTTAGTTTGTCCTATTGTATATTTGTATGCATGCGCAAAGAAGTTTGTAAAAGCAAATTAAAAACTGGCGCTCATGAATGAAGAAAACCACTTCACCAATGTCACTTGGCAAACCAATCTAACCAAGAAAAATCACCCATCTAGCTATAGACTAATTGTGCGTTTATTTTCTTATATACTCAAAGTAAGCAAATTATATTTATTAGACAGAAACAGGAAAAAAATTATGAACCAATTAATAAACATGGATCCAACATAGGTTCACATTTGATTACAAGGGTCTATTAATGCTATATACTCGTATATATTTAATTTTGAAAAATCCGATACAAAATGAACATTTGCATGTACCTTGTATTAGACAAGTGAGTAAGCCCAAGCTCATCGAGTAGATTATTCACAACAAAGGATATATCCGGTGTTTTAGGGTTCAACAACCTAGCAGAAAACTCAAATGTCTCGTACACCGTTAGCAAAGGGAGGCAAGCGTCGTGCTGAGGTACGTAAGCAGACAGTTTCCTGTAATACGAACGGTTTAGAGGGAGAGAATTAAGTAAGAGTGTCCCACTGGAGGGGTAAGTTCTCGCTGCCAGTATATCTAGCAGTGTGGACTTACCCGCACCGCTAGGGCCCACCACTGCCAATATCTCGGAAGGGTATGCGGTGAAGGAGACGTCTAGAAGGATGTTTTTCGGGGGTGATAAGGTGAGGCATGGTTTGAACAAGAGTTTGCTAGAGGTAACGGTTTTAACGTATGAGATCGATGAGGCTGTTATATGGTAGGTTTTCTTGTTTGGTTGAGGTGGTGGTTGTTCTTCCATATTATGGGAGGTGAGAGTAGAGAGAGGAGAGGAAAGTTGTGATAAATGACTCTTCATGGGCAAAAGTTATGAAATATAATGCTAGTTTTCATTTCTAGCTACAAAATAGTTTAAGCTAGCTCTAGAATTTGAGCTCAATTGATTATTAAGATAGGTAATTTGCTTCTGGTCACTAATCCTGCCAAAGTGACTAGTGAGTATCGTGAAAAAATTGAGACAGAGAACATCAAATGATCGAGTTGCTATACTATTTCTACAATTAGCATTATTGTCACCGTACAATATATTTGTTGCTATCGTGACATCTCCTCTTTCACGCTTTCATCTATTACTATTATAGTAGGAAGAAGGAAATAAGTATTTTTATCGTAATTAAGTTCATAATGACATGTTTATTTAGAGTTAGACAAGCAGGACGTCAAGTCCGAGCTATTCTCCTATTTCAGAACTCGAGAGAAATCGGAGTTAAATTTCTATAAAGAAAAAGAATTAAAAAAATTAGAAGAGTAGAAATATAACCATATTTAGATGAGAGTGTCACCAATACTCTCACAAATTAATTTTTCTAAATACTGGGTACGGGGACGAGTATCATGTGGCGCATTTGTAGTACCCGATACGCCAATTGAAGTATCGTTTACTTTAACCATTCATGTACGCCTATGGCTAAAAATATTAAATATTTTTTATTCAGAAAAATGAAATAAAATTTAAACTTCGAAAATTTGAGAAGATAAATATATTATAATCTACTTACATAATGAATTTTTATTAAAATTAGTGAAGAAAATTGATTAATTAGTTATGTAGGGAGAGTAAATATTGTGAAATAGCGTATCAAATATTATTATGCATAAAACGCATCGACAATCAATCTCATCTAGCCGCGTCATTTTCTAAGGTTTATAATGCATGAATTTCATTTTCTTCTTGATTGTTAGTAATGGTTTTGATAAATTTATTTAATCTATTAAATTAGAAGAAGAAATATTAATAGTAACCTAGGCGCATGCACCGTATCCTTTTTTTTTAATTTAAATCTTGTATCCCCGTACCTGTATTGTATCATGTACGATATTCATACCGCCGGTGCAACCTAGGGAGTTTTTTGCCCAAATGGTCTACTGTAGACTGAAAAATCCCAGAATGGGTTCTGTTTCTGTAATATTCCCAAAATGGTCTACTTTCGAAAAACGACCGATCGAAATGAATAAAACGACCGGTCGTTTTTATCATTAACTCTCTGGAACAATTTGGACCAAAAACGATCGGTCGTTCTGTACATTACGATCGGTCGTTTTTCAGACCAAAAACGATCGGTCGTTATGTACATTTCGATCGGTCGTTTTTATTGTGAACTCACTGGAAGAAATCATACCTAAAACGATCGGTCGTTTCTGAAAAACGATCGGTCGTTTTTCTTGTGAACTCTCTGGAAGAAATTTGATCTGAAACGATCGGTCGTTTTTTAGAACGATCGGTCGTCTGTTGAAAAACGATCGGTCGTTTTTCACTGTCGACCGATCGACTGTAAACAATTTACAGAACAAGAATTTTTTGCACTTTTCGACACTGATTTGACAAAAAATATATAAAAACATGATCCCCTTTTTGAACATGATCTCTTAAAAAATTATGTCGTAAATTAATATGTTTAGTACGAGAGTGTTGGATTGGATTTTTCCAAAGATTTATAGAACTAGTATTATCACATAAAATGATGTCGTAAATTAATATGTTTAGTACAAGATGTGTAGGTGACGTTTTACTAAACATCCGATTTAAAACAAGTAAATGTCACAACATCCGATTTAAAACGAAGTTAACCAAAGCTAAACGATTAAGGAAAACGAACGATCAAATGCAAGCGAAAAATTGGCCATAGTTTTGCCTAAAAACGGTTAATCGCCACAAATGAAAAACAACACAAACAACCCAATCAACTAGATATATATGCGCACAAGTTATAATAACATCAAAATCGCATTTGTAGAATTATAAATATGCAATCTCACAACGTCATACAATTTAACACGTAATGATAAAGAGCAACATAAAAAAGATTCATAACATAAATGCAAAGCGTTTGCTACTTATTACATCAAAAACAACGTTGGAAGAAAAGGAAATACAACGCAAAATAAAAGAGAGGTATTTCTCACCCTTTGACATCATAAATGAAAAACAAAGGAAATACAACGCAGAATAAAATAACCGCCTAGTCGCGGTGGGAGGTCGCGTCGTCCTCTTCTTCGGCGTCATCGTCGGGACCGGCTAGATCGGGAAAATACCCATAGAACTTTGCCCGTTGCTCGGCGCTTATCCTATCAATTTTGTCCAAGTCTTCTTGACTTGTGTTCATGGAGCGAAACATGCGTCGGTTGAGTCGTGCATTTTGATATTGGTCGATGTATAGATCGTCGTAGAATTGTTCGGTGCGCGGAGGACGGTTGGAAGATCCGACTTGAGCTTTTCCGCGACCTCGAGTGGGACGAGAAGAGGAAGGCATTATGTGAGACGGGGGAAGGGACTCGGAGGAAATAGGCACATCCTCACGAGCGGCTTGCGGTGTGGCCTTAGGGCCGACATATTCTTCCTCTTCGAGGGAAAGAGTAGTATAGTCGGGGCCGGACACCCGTTTACCAGACCAAGTAATGGTCTTGGCGGTAGTGTTGAATTTTATTGACATTTGGGCAAGATAGGAGGTGTCCCAAATGTGTTTGTCCTTTTTCTTGAACAGGGTTCCACCGGGAACAAGGTTCATGTCTTTTAAGATGGCCGAAATCAAGGCACCGTAAGGTAACCCATTCTTGGATTTCGTTTTTAGCGAATCCATCTTAAAGAATATGAGTGTCGCGAAGTCAAGTTTGACTCGGCGATGGATGCACCCTAAAAGGAAGATGTACTCATTGGTAACATCCGTGAAGTTTGAGGTATGGGGGAGGACAATATGGGAGAGGATATGGTAGGCTAATTTATTTCGGAAGAGAAGGCCGTGGGCTTTGTTAGAGCGATTGTTGTGTGCGGGATGAAATAGTTCATCTTTGAAATCGGTAAAATTAACGATGTTGAGCATTTCGCAAAGTTCGTCACTTTGCTCGTGCACCCCCTCAGCATCGAGGTGTAGAAGATTTCGTAAACGGTCTACACCGTAAACGAAGGGTTGACCATTAAACGATGAACGCACGCGGAGTGCGTCATCATGATCCCTATCAAGAACTAGGTTATGGTAAAATTCGTATATATTTTCAATGAAGAAAGGCTCTTTTAGAGTAAGAATTACATTGAGTTTTTGGAAGTTTAAATCTTGCATGAGAAGAGGAAAACGTTCAACAAATAAAGGCATGTCTAATGTAAAGTTAGTCAAAATAGCTCTTTTACCCATTGTAGATGGATAGAGGGGAGGAAGAGAGCCGGAAGAGGCACCGGGGCCCGATGGTGGAGCGGTGGAGGGGCCGGTTCGTCGAGCGCGAGGAACACGGGGGCGGCTCGGGGACGGAGGCACGTAGTCGTCCTCATGTTCATCGACGATGTGTGATTGAGCTTTCTTGGTGCGAACCATGGTTGGAAATTAAAAAAAATTAGGGTTTAGGACAAATTGGTATTTTGAAAAAAAAGGGTTTTCAAGAAACGGAATCAATCGATTGTTGATTATAAGGATTAATAAGAGAATTGGGTTATATATATGTAGATATTAGGGATTTTTGATAGATTTTGATAGAAAGAGACGATTTTGAAAGAGATAGAGGGTTGATATAATTGTTGAATGAAATAGAATTAGGGTTTGAAAGAAGTTAAAAGGCTGAAAAACAGAAAAACGATCGGTCGTTTGTAATTACGATCGGTCGTTTTTGGACAAAAATATTCCAGTGAGCACACTTAAAAAACGATCGGTCGTTTTTTCATAACGATCGGTCGTCTGTGTAAAAACGATCGGTCGTTTTGTAATTACGATCGGTCGTTTTTGGACAAAAATCTTCCAGTGAGCACATTGAAAAAACGATCGGTCGTTTTTGCATAACGATCGGTCGTCTGTGTAAAAACGATCGGTCGTTTTTCACAGCGATCGGTCGTTTTTGGACAAAAATCTTCCAGTGAGCACACTTAAAAAACGATCGGTCGTTTTTTCATAACGATCGGTCGTCTGTGTAGAAACGATCGGTCGTTTTGTAATTACGATCGGTCGTTTTTGGACAAAAATCTTCCAGTGAGCACACTTAAAAAACGATCGGTTGTTTTTGCATAACGATCGGTCGTCTGTGTAAAAACGATCGGTCGTTTTGTAATTACGATCGGTCGTTTTTGGACAAAAATGTTCCAGTGAGCACACTGAAAAAACGATCGGTCGTTTTTTCAGAACGATCGGTCGTCTGTGTAAAAACGATCGGTCGTTGTATACAGCGATCGGTCGTTTTTGAACAAAAATGTTCCAGTGAGCACACTAAAAAAGCGATCAGTCGTTTTTGCAGAACGATCGGTCGTCTGTGTTATATATGTTAATCAAATATATATATTTATGTTAATTGCACTTATTTATTTATGTTGTTCATTCTACTTTTTATGTTAATTACACTTATTTATTTATTCATACTTAACAAACCAGTTTATCTTCTCAAAAAACAGTATGAAAAAACACTGAGAATAAATATAGATATTTCATCTTAAAAAAGACAATTACAAGCGGAAAATTAAAATAGTACAAGATACATATTGTCTCGTTGATAAGCGGACAATTACAGCTAAAATCATAAGCGTCGAGCACGTATTGGATACGGACACTTACGACAATCATGTCCTCGCCCTTGACAACTAGAACATCTCATACGTGCTCGTCTCTCCGACTGATCCATACCATTATGAATACGAGTAGATCTTGGACGACCCCTTTCTCTTACAAGAGTAACATCCGGAAGAAATAATCTATCACATGAATCCCAATAGTCTTCATGCCGAAGAGGACAAAATTGCGCCGAGTACGTACCTTCGTATGATTCAAGACTGTAATATTTTACTATGTAAGCTTCCCAATCAAGACGGTTTGCAGCGCATACGGAAAACACATGTGAACAAGGGATTCCATCACTCTGCCACTTACCGCAATCGCATTGCCAAAGTGAAAAGTCGACAACTTGAGTATTGCCTCCCCTGGAATTTCTTGAACTTGTACACACGGAATAAACCCCTCTTTCATAATCGAAAGTAACATTGGTATGACCAATGTCCGACCTACGTTTCTCTAAAATTTTAAGGATATTGGGACCATATCTTGTGCCGCTGTTTCTCATCCCGATTACTATCTTTTTCCGCTCGCAAAAATAGTGTACCAACTTATAGAAAATAAGCTGCACAGCAGCAGTGATTGGTAAATTACGAGCAGCTTTTAAAACATTATTGAAAATTTCAGCCATGTTTGTGGTCATGTTACCATGTCGCCTCCCTTTATCATGAAAATATGACCATTTTTCCGCAGGCTCTCTTATCAACCATTGATATGCTTGAGGATTCATGACTTTTATTGCTTCCATGATTCTTTTCAATTTTCTTTCTTGTAATTCCCAAATGGCGTTCTCCGCTAACTTGTGTAAGTCAGGATCTCCTTTGAAAGCTTTCTTAAAATTATCCAAAAAATGATTTGAACAATATCGATGAACAAAACCTTGACCACGCCAAACTCCTCTCACTGCACTTAGAATACCATCATGTCTATCCGAAATTAGACAAATATTCACGCGCTCTTTAATCACATGTCGCATAATGTTAGAAAGAAAATAGCTCCACGAAATTGTACTCTCCTCAGCAACAAATGCACAACCAATGAGAAAAACATGATTATCTGCATCCGATGCCATGGCCAACAAAATCTTACCTTTATACTTCCCATATAAGTGAGTAGCATCAATAGCGATAACTGGCCTACAATACTGAAATGCATCAATAACGGCCTTAAATGTGAAGAAAAATCTGTTCAATACCTCACCCACTGGATTTCCTACCACATCGTAAACTGGCGTGGTCTCATAAGAAGCAACGGTACCGGGATTATACTTTTGAAGCGCTTTCATAAATTTAGGTAAAACCTTATACGAGTCTTCCCAATTACCAAATATCTCTGCGATTGCTTTTTGTTTACCCAAATAAGCTTTTTTGTATGAAACTGACATTTCAAAGCGGGCATTCACAATCTCTTTAACTAATGAAATCTTCATCATAGGATTAGTTGTGATGGCATTTCGAATGGTTTGGGCAACAAGATTGGAATCTAACTGTGGATGATCAGTTGTAAGCTCGGCATGAATGCATGTATGAGGACCGTTGTACACCGACACTTCAAAAAATCCATGTTTCTTTCTTAGTGAAGCTCGTAGTTTCCATTTGCATTGTTGAGTTTCGGCCAGTTTACAACGAATTTCCCAAAATTTTGCCTTCGAACTTTTAGTGGAAAAATGGATGTTACGTTTGATTGACCAAAGTTTTATTCCCTTTTTCAACATTTCTTTATCCCTAAATAAAAGACCAATAAAAGGATCATTAACTTGAGGATCCCAAAATCCAGGATACATCATATAATTTCGTCTCTGGTTACTATAATTTTCTTGAGTGTCGAACGGTTCATTAAACAAACTTGACATTGGTTGATGCATAGGAATTTCATCGGGAATAGTATTATTCGCCAATTGTGACCCACTTGATTGGTCGTTTTCATCCTCATCCATATACAAGCCCATTTCAGATGATAATTCTTCGTACTCAACTTCTTGTACATTTTCTTCGTCATCGTCAGACTCGTTTTCGCTAATATTGAAGTCCGGATCTTCATCCTCTGGTTCATCCCCAAGTTCTATCGACCAACCAATATTATCTGCCAATCGACACACTGCATCCAAATGTGTCAAATCTGGTTCGTTGTTCTCAGAATATACCTCTAGCATTGGCTCTTGTCGAATGGGTGTTCTACTTGATGTACCGATTTCATGCATTGGCTCTTGTCGAATGGGTGTTCCACTTGATGTACCGATTTCATTAGTGGAAAGAATATTATAATACAACCCGTAATCTTGATCAGAAGAGTAAACTTGCTCAATTTCAACATATAACTCTATAAACGTTCTTCCATTTTCTTCTATTAACTCAAGCATGGTTTCCAATGAATCATTATCATCAACAGCCAATCGCATATATTTAAACTCAGTAAGTGTAGTCAGATATGGATAACGACATGTTAAACTCAAACGATTTGAAGTCGATGATACATCAAGTACCTTAAACAATTTTTCCAAAAATTGGTCGTATGTCGTGTTTCTAGATACCTTAAAAAAAAATTTATAAGAAATATCATAAGATAACCCCTCGCTAATAGTTTCCATTATCGTACCTCCCCAATAACACATAATTGTAGGATTTTTCATTTCGATAACCACACGGTAAAACTATCAATTTTACTCAAATAATACTCCAACAACACAAAATATTGAGCTTTTACCTGTTTTGGAAGAGATCTGAGATTTGCCCTAAAATGATCTAAGAGCTCTGTTTTTTTATTTTCACAGTGCTCTGGGAAATGAGATGAGTGGTCTGGGAAATGAGATGAGATTTTTTAAATAGGAAGTAATTCAGACCAAAAACGACCGATCGAAATGTACACAACGACCGATCGTTTTTGGTCTGAAAAACGACCGATCGTAATGTACAGAACGACCGATCGGTGTGGAACGAAAATGTTCCAGTGAGCAAACCTTAAAAACGACCGATCGCTACTATAAAACGACCGATCGTTTTAAGTAGAAATTCTTCCAGTGAGCACAACACAAAAAACGACCGATCTCTAGGATAAAACGACCGATCGTTTTTGGTCTGAAAAACGACCGATCGTAATGTACAGAACGACCGATCGTTTTTGGTCCAAATTGTTCCAGAGAGTTAATGATAAAAACGACCGGTCGTTTTATTCATTTCGATCGGTCGTTTTTCGAAAGTAGACCATTTTGGGAATATTACAGAAACATAACCCATTCTGGGATTTTTCAGTCTACAGTAGACCATTTGGGCAAAAAACTCCAACCTAGGTTAGCAGTAGCCAAACTTGATTGATTATTATTAGCTAGGTACATGCATGATACAAATGGCAAAAATAATTCACAACCTGCTTGATTATTACTCCTAGGTTCATACATGATACGTACAAAGGATGATACTATATACACCCGTTAAGTCGTTTTCCAATATTGTGTACATGCATTTTGATTCAAATAAATGTATTTAAATGAAAATCTATGCATGTGAATCATCCCAAAAGAATTGTGGTGGTTGAAGTAATGCAGACTGTCATTCTAATTAGAAACACTTTATAATAATTTATTGGCATTTTATCTATAATGCTTGTGTAGTTCACTGTTGACTAAAGTCTGGATATCCATGGAAGTTAGTAGCAAGTTGAATAAAATCACGAGTTCACTATTCCCTTTCCCTGTCTTTAATAGACTCTGCACTTAGTTTTGGTGTAAGCTAATATTTTGAAATCATTTTAATTTTGTACTATTCATTCAGAAGAATTTCAGCCACTGCCATCCGTGAGTTTCTTCGTCCATTTGTGCAAAGGATATATTGCTTAATTTTATTCGTAACTGCTAAACTGGGTCCAAGTTTTCCCACTAACATCGGCATTTAATAATTTATATACTAATTTAACAATAATTCATAACAATTTTCATGTTTTGTATTAGGGTTAATTCATGTTTTGTACGTATACCAAACTATCGGTTGTTAACAATTTTCATACTCAACTACGACATTTAACAATTTACATACTAATTCAACTTACTTTTGATGACATGACACGACATAACATAAATTAACTAAACATATGTCAAATGACGTGGCAACACCTCATTTTCCAAAATTCACATTGATTTTTATTGATTTTTTGTCTTTTATTTAAAAAAATATTTAAAAATTTTAAAAATATGATTGAGCTTTTAAAGTTACAAAGTTACAAATTATAATATAAAAAAAACATTCTTTGATTTTTTTTGATTTTTTTTAAAAAAATCATTAAAAAAATCAAAATAAGATTCTATAAAATTCAAAACTCATTTTCTAACTTCTCTAACCATTTTGTACTAATTTTACATTTTTTCTAATATTTTTTTAAAAAAAAGAGCAAAAAAAGTCAAAAAATAATTAAAAAATTCAATAAACATTTAGAAAAATTAATTTGTAAATTTATAAATACAGATTCTGACGAGTGTAACTAAGTTTTAAACATTTACGATTTGTTCTAATTTTTTTGAATTTTTTCAAAAAAAAATCATAAAATAAAAAAACTCAAATCAGGAGGTGTTGTCACGTCATTTGACATCTGTTTGATTAATTTGTGTCACGTCATGCCATGTCAGAAAAATTATGATGATTGATCAATTATTGTTAAATTAATATGTAAATTGTTAAATGTCGTAGTTTGGTATGAAAATTGTTAACAACCGATAGTTTGGTTACAAAACATGAATTAACCCTGATATTTATCCCTAAATCTAGTACCTAATTCATGAGTCTTCTAAAAAAAATGAAGAGAGATGCACAAAGATAATTTATACTACCGTGTAATACAGTGACGTCGAAGAAGAAATTATAAGCACTTAGATCAGGCCTATAGAAAATTAGTCTTTACAAGCTTCTTATCTATCGATTGAGATCTTCCAGTATATTTATATGTTTTCTTATAGGAGTACTTAACATAAATGACTTTGTTCGTATTTAATAGTAAGATTTAAAAAGAAAAACATATATGGGTAAACAGCATATGCACAAATTATAATTTGTTGAGGGTAAAACAATAAAACCATGGAAGGTGGTGAATCTGGTGATCCATTCGCGCATCATGTTTTCATCCATCATTTTGATATCACAAGATACTAAATTGAAATTCTGCAAGTAAAATGCAACTAAAATCTAAAATCAAAGTTTATTAGAGGGTGCTCAACTTTAGTAATCCAGATGATGCAAAGTTGGCTCGATTCATTAAATAAGCGAATGAATACTAACTCTCGAGTTCTCAAATGGATAGTCATTACCCGGGGACAAGAGGAAAATTTGGGGATATCAAAAACAAAATATAGGGAATGTAAGGAAATTGCAAGTGTACTCACTCAAAACTTTCAGGTATCATTGTCGATTTATTTTTTGCTTTTCCCTTATGGCCCCATGAGTATTTAGCCTTGCAAGGTGGTATTTAGTAGTTTACACGGGGTTCCACACGTCCATGCTACTCAGGTAGAGCATAAGCCAATGGGTATTTTACCACTTCGAACCCCATCGCTGTTTATGGAAAGCCCTCCCCACAGTAAATTTCTTCGGGTCGAGCTCAAATATTCAACTCACGGCTCATTTTTATTTTTATTTTGACAAGAAACTCACAGCTCACTGAACAAAAGAAAAATTACTCAATTAATCATTTCTGGGTAAATATCAAAGAATCATTCAGTTAAGGTAGACTACATGCTTGTACATAGGTTCTTTTTTCTCTTTTTAATAAGCATCCAAACAATGAGCACACAATTCTCTGATCGCGCTACTGCATTTAGCAAAAGTTATGCAGCACAAGCTGTGACGTTTCTCGGAAAAAATTAACAATTTAACAAGTGTGATGTGTGCAAAATGGATAGCACGTGGACCAGGGCATTATGTAGGCAATAAACATAGTAGAATCAGAAGATAATGCCATTAGTAACAGCAGAATACACCTGCAGCAATTTTTAAACACCAACCAGTCATATATTAAATCAGGAGTGCATAATAGTATCATACATATGCATAAAGTTTATTAAGCAACAAGTAAGAACAACCTTCAAGATATTGATGTAATACGAACAGAGTGATCAACAGAACCAGTCAAAAATAGGGGCAAGGTTGGGTGCCAATCAACTGTAGATACACCACCGCTATGTGGAAGGGTTTTACTTCCATCGAGATCACCTTTAACCTGTTTACATTTAAAACTTGCTTCAGAAAATGTAGACTACCTTTAGGCCCTATTTAGATGTCGGAAAATGTGCACTATAAGAAAATGATTTATTTTGTTTTGGTTCTGATTTTGTAGACATATACAAGAAAAATAAAATACGTAGCAATCCAAGAACCATTTTACTACCAGACACAAGAAGAAGAATACACATGGGATATCGACTTAGCTCAAAACTCTTTAAGATGAAATTATATCGAAAAAAACTAAAAAATGTCAAAATATATGAAAAAAGAAGTTAAAAAATCTCAAAATCACGCAATTAACTAGAGAAAAAAAGATGTTCTAAAGACAGATAAAACTCAAGAAAAAAGCTACAAACATATGGAAAGCTCGGAAAAAGCTCAAAACATACAAAAAGAACTAAATATGCAATAAAATTGAAAAACATTGACAATACAAAAACAAATTTCAGGCAAAACTGTAAAAACATGTAAAAATCAAAAGAGATCCTAAAATAAATAAATAAAACGCAGAGTCGGTAAAAAGAATCAGAACATCAAAAAAAGAGAAAGATGAAATCAAGCAAAAGTGTAAAATTTGTGCAAATGTGTGTGTGTGTGCAGGGGTCAGATTAAGAGAGAAAGACAAAAAATGTGGAGATATACATGATATATAGGCGCTCTCACTGAAACAGATGTCACCAACAGCCTTCTCCCACTAGCATCTAATGACATTTCATGTCTGTTGGCTTTAAAGTTATCAACGTTTCCATACCTGCATTTTCACGGTAACAACTTATGAATAATGGGTTCTATAAATTCTACAATCTCATAATTCAATCATTTTAATGGATCTTTCCATTTTAATCTTCACTGAGAAAATTTTCTTCAATTGTTTCCAAGTAGTACTAGTAACCCAAGTATCAATACTGTGATGTACATATATAAAAGCTATTGTCAAAATGATGGGCCACTTAATTGAAGTACCTGCTACAATTCCTTGACCAGATAATTTTACCCTGATTATGCAAACTCCACTCGATGACCTGAAGTGGGAAATATTTAGTTATAGTATAAATTTTGACAGATAAATAGAAAAAGAGTGTATATGCAGACCTTGGAACAAAAATAATTTAAGAAGACCAAAAGTAAAAACTTGCCTTTCCATCAATTCCCAAGGTGAATATACTAGTCTCATCTGGCCCAAAAAGAACCGAGCTAATAGCAGAATCATGAGCAGGCCAACCTGTGATTTGTTGTCCTGCAGACATATCTTTTAATTGCATTAAGGTTACACAGTTTCTGATACTTTCTGCAGCCTCACTATTACTCCCCTTTACCCTTAAATTATGGAGCTTCAACCAAAAACACTCCTGCACCAGGCTTTCTGAACCTAACCCTATTTTTTTAGAGTAATTTATCACTCACTCATCCTTAAAAATATTGAGCCACTGCCACAAAGCCTATTTAAAAATATAATATTAATTCATATCATCCCATCTCTCCTCTCACCTTTCTTCTTTCTCACATATATGCAATGTGCAAATATAAGTTCTTATTAAAAAATGTAACCAACAAAAATAAATGTAACATAAAATTAAGATAAGAGGTAGTTCAAGTTGATAAAGTATAAGAGAGGGTGGTAAAGGTGAAGAAAACCAACCGTGCACCCAAAGATAGAAATATCCAATAAGCAAATGCCACCAAAAAAGTATGCAAATATAAATTTTTTTCTCGAGGTGTGCCAAAAAAAAATGGCTTAGCGACTCGAAAGAAAAAATCTCAGAATGTAAAAAATGCAAACTGATTGAAGGTAGATATAAATAAAACAAATTCTAAAAGGATACCAAAGATATGAATCATTCCATCAGTTGCAGCAGCTGCTAAAATCTTCCCATTGTGGTTGAAGCATATGGAGGTAATTGCTGGTGGATCTTCACCAAGAGGAAGGACAGACTGCAATAAAGTTAATATTTAATAAGACGTCATGGCTGTGATAAAGACGAGTTTGCCCCTAAACTATAGTACATGCTAATTTCTGGTATAAATAGTGGCATACCACAGCTTTCCAAGTTTTCATATTCCAAACTGTTAAGCTCGCAAATTCCAACGTATCCATAAAGTTCGTCCCACTCCTACAAAAGCGTTAATCCCGTCAATATTTTCACCAACTTGAAGAGAAAAAAACCCATATAGAAAACTCCTTATCCCAAAAGGTGACATGAACAAAGAATCAAATCTCATACATTTTTTAAAAGACAGTATCTTCGACGACTAATACCTTCTGGATGCAGCGGCAGATACAAAAATAGGTTCCACTGGGCTACATTTTATATCCAAAACACTGCAGTAGACCAAGTACCAATCATAAGTACAAAGAAGAAACAGCATGGTTATTCTTCAAAAAATCTAGTAAAACCAATAATATAACCTGGGAAATGCTTCACCCGTGCTGAGATCGCAAACAACGCGCTTTGAATCAACATTCCATGCTTTAATGCCTCCATCAGCAGTGCCTATTAGAAGCTTTTGGTGGAACAAATTATAAACTAACATTTTTATCCCCATAATTTCAATTGCAACACTAATGTTTTTCATACTATTGGTAGAAGTTCTATCAGGTCCCCATAATTAGGTTACATATATAAACCCCATATTCTAAATAACTTGCAAAAGTGGACCCCATAAATAACACTATTGGTCCCCATGGGAAGAGACCGCCAATGTAATTTCTGGAACTATAGGAACTTGTAAAGAAACTATGTGGACTATCTATGTAACTTTTCAAACTTTGAGGACCAACAGTGTTGCAACCTAAACTATGGGCCATATCATCATTGAAGTATGTCGACCATAGCTGATTCGCCCTTTTATTTTTCTTCATTTTTTTTTAACAATGATGCTAAATAATGTCCCAACTCCAAAATACCAGTTTTAACACATCGTTTCTAACTCGATACTAATACAGAGTATATACAAGTATTCAGCAATATTAATATTGCATACCAAGCGGTCGGTTTTGAAATCCCACTCTAGTGACATGATCTCTGATCCACAGTAGATAGTCGCATTTCTTGAAGCTGAGGTTGATGAGTCATAAGTCCAAATCCTTGGTTATAACAAAAAAAAAACACTAACAGAGTTATACAGAGTGAATATTGATAGGATGCCTTTGTAACTCAAAAAACTTCAATGCAAGCAGTTTGGTAATGTTTGTTATTCGAGTTAGGTATTCAAAGATTTCCGTTATAGTCAAGGGTTGACTTTTCTGTTTTAATATTTCAAAGATATTTCGAAAATCCGTCAGATTGGGATTTTTGAATACTTGAAAAAAAATGCTTCTTACAAGTTTCTTTTCACCTTGTGTCTTTGCTTTCAACGAATATAGTTTTCCACTTGCGTTGTGCCATTGGTTTAGTAGTTGCATCACATTTGAGTTTTGAGGTCAGTGTTATCCGAAATTTCAAGTAAGACTGGAATAACAATCTGGGGAGTCGGGTAGTACTTTGTTATTTGGGATTTCTACTCAAAGATTCCTTTGGTTAAACTGTTAATTTCCCTTAAGTTTGATTTCGAAAATCTTTCAAATTAGGATTAGGGTTTGGTACCCAACATCAGTTAGTCTTTGTAACAAGCCATTATTAAGGGCTCAATATTTGGATTTTGGACTCTTAGATACGCCGCATAATTTATAAGTCTACCAGGTTTATGCCTTTCAAAAGAAAACACGGTATGTAAGAAGATTACTCTTTGAGAATAAGATTTACCTTACTGTACCATCTAAAGAAGCACTGGCAATATTGTTCCCGGATCCAGAAAAACGACACCTACTGATAGGACTTGTATGACCTAAAAATGTCTCCTAAAATACAACATAAGTAAATCAATATGGTATTACAACTTTTGGAAGTAACAATATGAATAATTATAAAACCATCCGTAATAGTACCTGAAAGTCTACTTTCACTTCTGGAAATTCTTCTTCTTCCAGCATTTCCCCGGCCCCGGCAGTTTCTATGACAACATAGTTAAAATAAACTTTAAAATTCATCAGTGAACTAACTAATCACTGTTCGGTAAGACGCCATTTACATTAAATGAAGCCTCCATCTGGCCCATGAAAAGAAATATAGTGACGATGAAACAGATTAGTATGTCCAAAGATATAATTGCGGATAGAGATAGCAGATATTTGTTTCCCTATAAGTGTATATATGTAAAAAAAAACATTCATAATACCACAGTGATTAATTGAAGTTCTTTAACATGTAAAAGTTAGTAACACACATGTACAGGTTTGAACCGAAATTTTACACTGTGTATTAGTTCCAACTTCCAAGCCCATAGTATGTCCACATTGAATTTCTAAGTTTCAAGAATCACAAGTTGTAGAGAAGATGAAAATGAGGAGCAGGTTATGATTTGGATTCTTTAAAAATTAAAGAGAGAAATTGAACATTATAAGTATGTTGCTTACCGCTAAGACAACCACCCCGTAACATTTGGACCTTATCATTTGGGGTCTCATTCAAGCCAGCAACAGCCAAATCCTTGGCAATATCTGTTACACTTGCAAATCCACTATCTACATTTGCCATTGCTGTATAATCAGTCGTAAATTTTACCCCATCATTGCTAATTACAGGAACTGAGGAACCACTGTGACAAGAAGCAATGTAGTATTCAAACCTCGGCAGTTTCTATGTAGAAAATCATAAGAATCTCATTATAAAGGCTGACCTCCTTGTTCGCGATATTACAGCTTCTTTCTCCTCCAATAAAGCCTGAAGTTCAGATAACTTAAGATTTAGCTGCCTAATATCCCTTTTCAGCCGGTTGACAGCGTTTTTTTCTGAACTAATCTTCATTATGGCGGGAATACGTAGAAAATGTTAAGGAAAATTAATATTTCGAAATGAAAATTGGTTTTGGAATGCTCAATTCTGCTCAAAAACCAGAAACAGCTACACAGAAATTAGAACATGTTTGGTTGCAACTTTTAAGCAACTAAGCTGGGTTCTTTGAGTATTAGAAAAAGGCTAAGTCAAATCAGCTTATAGCTTTTCTAGGCACAAAACTCCAGAAAAGCTCAGATTTTAGCCAGTCAACCAAATGAAGTCCAGCTTCTAAGCGGAAAAAAAACAAAGCAGCAAAGCTTAAAAACTGTAACCAAATAAGGCGTAAGTAAATTCAGGAGAATAATACTAGTTGAGGATATGGTTGCCGTTAAACATCTCGCTCAAGAAGTTCCTAACAGAAAGGTGCAATGAATTAAACCATTCCCGGGAGAAAAATACACGAAACTGAGGATCCGTGTTCGGGTGCTTTATATATGGAATAGCTGCATGATAAAAGAAAACAAAAATAGTTCAATTTATAAAATCTTTTAACCTGGAATAAAGAATCTAAACAAGCTTAAACAATACACACCAAACCATGAAGTCCATTCTGGATCCCTTTGCAACAAATCATCTCCGTAAATATTAAAAAACTCCGTAACTTTGTCTTTTCTTCCCGACTGTAAAGCATAGACAACGTAGTATCGGAGAACGGAGACTTCCAACTTTGACAGTGTAGAAAAAAGCACCGAATCGGATGATGAAAAGCATTGTTTGAAGAAGTTCAAAAGGCCAACTAAATTTTCCGCTCGGAACTGAGGAATATATACTGAAAAAAGTAACTCCAAAATCTTTTCCGTTTGAAATCCTTTGCCTATATCAGTGCTTAACTCTCTCTCATATGCTTGCAAAGTGCTTGTAAACCCTCGAAACACAAGAAACTCTCTTACAAGCTCCTCGGCATACTGCATGTTTTCCATCTCGTCCCGAGATCCCTAATAAGAAATATATATTCCGTTTTATATAGCCTTCAATAAACAATAAAATCAACCGGATAATCTAAAATGATCATTGAGGCCTTAAGTAAGATGCTCACAAACATCATCAATACCGAAAACTAACGAAGAACAAAACAATCAAAAACCAAACTAACACTCTCCTACAAAGATTAGATAAATGAACTAATACTTACTCCCTCCGTCCCGAAATAAGTGTCTTGCTTCGAAAGATGTGATAATTATGGATTTGAACCAATTTCACTTAAAATTCAACAAAAAATATATCAAACATTTTAAACAAAAACTATTTACTACTTCAAATATGAGATTATAATTGTAAATTTGATACGATTTAAGTACCAAAAAGACATATATCAAAAAATAAAAAGAGAAAATTTACTAAAAAGGAAAATGTACATTTGTTCTAAGACGTGACAAAATGGAAAGCAGGACAGTTATTACGGAACGGATGGAGTATAACCTAACTTTTATTTAAAATAAATAAATAAAGCGAAACTAGCAAAACCAGAAGAACCCTATAATTAGGAGTAATAATTAACACCAAACGCCAATAAGAAGAACTGTACCTAAAATTGGGAAAATGTGAAAACAACAGTTATAGTGCCTCAATTTGTGTTAAGAGGTTCAGAATTAGGTTACAAAATTTGTTTTTTTTTGTTTTTTTTTTTGGAGTGAGAGGTTTTGAATGAGGTAAAGATCTAGAAACAAATACATGGCGGTTTACAAATACGTTCGTGTTTATACCAATAATTTGTGTTGTATTTATACCAATAATTCGTGTTTATACCAATAATTTGTGTTGTATTTATTATGAAAAAAACCAACTGGACACTTTTTTTCGTAAAAACGCTCCAAATCAAGATTTGGTTAATGCAAATCTCAATGGTTTCACGACGGTAACACAAATATGCGTCTTGTTTTTTTTTCTGAGATGTATAATGACATGTTTTGAATTTTTAAATTTTACCATAATTTCGAAAACATGTCATTATACATCTCGGAAAAAAAAACAATACGCATATTTGTGTTCCCGTCGTGAAACCATTGAGATTTGCATTAACCAAATCTTGATTTGGAGCGTTTTTACAAAAAAGTGTCTAGTTGGGTGTTTTTCATGATGTTCATGTAACATTTCCCATTTATTATTATTATATTAATTTATATGTATAAACACATATACGACTTTATACGAGTACATGTTCACATTGGAGTATTATTTTTAACACTTTTAACCATTTTACTACTATAATTTCTATTATTACATTTTCAATGTAATATGCTTTCTTATTTATTTATAAAGTTTCAAAATTGAAATAGGTATAACCTTTTTTAGGATTATAAAAAGTTATTTCACTTTTTTTTTTATAATTATCCGTTAACAAATTAGATTATAAAAAGTTATTTCACATTTACGAACAAACTGAGCACAATCACGAACAATTTTTTGTTTAACACGAACGATTACAAACACGATTTCATAACTTCGTCACGAACACGTACATAATATGGACAATTCTATTGAAAAAACAAACCGATCACGAACAAAACATGTGTTCGCTTCGTTGATTTAATTACAACGCTAAATGCGAGAGTAAATGAGCAAACAACAACTTTGTGTTTTGAAAAATGATTTTTTATTCAAAGATATAGAATAAAACAGATAGGCCAAACTAAACATTTAATTACAAACATACTAAACATGTGTTCATTCAAAATTTCAAACCGTATTCTATTGAAGTAAAATTCTAATAATAAGTAAAGAAAAAGAAATAACACTTAATAAAAGAAACACAAATTTCAATAAAAATTACAATGAGTTTTTTAACTTCAATGGTGAGCTTATTGCCGGATGTGCTCAATGTGAAAATCGCTAAGTTGCTTTTACATTTCTCTATTCCCAAGCGATACAAAAGTATTTTGAAATGAATTGTGAACGGGATTTGAAAGGAACGAAAGCGGGGATAGAGTATTATCAGAACCCGTTATTGCAAAATTAATTGGACACAATTCTTCTGCAGTGTCGTCTTTCACAATTATATTATGTAAATTATACAAGATATCATCATATATTTAAAATTCTCTCAATTCCATAAGCGTGTCGGCCTTCCGAAATTAGCCAATGAGACTGAAGTATACTGAATGGACGTTTGATATATTTTCTCACATCTTCTTGGTACTGATCAGAAACCTGTTGTTTCTAAAGGATATGAAATTGTTTTCATAAACAAGTCCAACGTGGCTAAATTCATAATACTGGCGTGAGCGATTTTTTTAGATTTAATGCTTATTTCTTTATATTTGTTCCAAATAAAAAGCGTGACTTTCTCATATGAATAATTGTTGAAATATATTGATACATGTTTAATCATAACCATACACAAAAAATTCAGTTGTTTAATAAAAATAAATATTTTAGGTTAAATAGTGAACGGGCCACGAGATGGAGGTAGAAAAAGGGTATAAAATCCAAACTCATCCCTAAAAGCAGCTCAAGTTTTCAACTCGAATTCTTATGCTCCTATGGTCGACTTGTTCCAATGCAATTCTTAGATTATATTTTGTATTTGATCAGAAAAGAGACTACACATATTAAAATGAAAATATATAATCCAATAGTGAATTTACAATTAATTATAATACAATTTCTATCCCCGAAACTTATAAACTAGTCGAGTTTGAGATTGTTTTGACACATCACATTATCAAAACACGTTTAAGACGAGTTTTTATTATCGTTTCGAGCTCATTCTTAGACGTATGTTTAGAATGAGACACATTCATGACATGTCAATCTTATGACTAAGCAATTAGATCATACATTATAAGTTATGACGTATTTTTCAAATTAGCAGGCTATTTTATGAATTCAACCTTCATGTCAACCAGTTTTCTTTACCTATTCTCGACGTTTTATAATAAAAATTTAATTCCCCTTCCACTATGGATGATTCACATATGTTCACTTTATGCCATTTCCACACCATAACCTTTTGCTCATCATAAACATAAATATTGTAAGTAACACAAAACTAATAAATCAATCACTAAGAAAAAGTTCATTTACCAACAGTTCATTTTTTTGAAAATTGTTGATAAAGTAAGTGTCGATAAATTTCAGCAATAGTTTAGCAACATAATTAGTTGCTATTATGTTCCTAAAATTTAACAACACTCACTTTACGAAATGAACTTTTTTCTTGTAGTTAATATAGATATATTAACCAACTTGATTCCAAAAGTCATCTCTTGTCTGTCGAGTACACAATTGATGTATTCAAGCCGGACCGACTATTTTCATCTATGATTTCAGGATTTATACAACCATATGACATCAACCATTATCAAAAGTTCAAAACATTAGTGTTGAATCCTAATTATATGTATGAAACTGAAGCAAGTGACCTATCATAGTAACTTTGGTCGAAAGATTCCGATATTTGGTGTTAACTAGGGTATGAGATCTAGCTTTCAAGTACAATAAAACGTAACTCTTTCAATAGTATCTAATATTCCGAAATTCTAAAACACAGTATGTCTCATCAATAAAAACTATTTTTTTAGAGCGAACCGATGTATGACCTAATATTTTAAAACCTAGCTAGTAAACTGAACGATGGGGCACACCTTATTTTAAAGTATTTCCGAAACACCGAATACTTTCTCTATAGGACAATATACTTAAATTCCTACAATAAGTATAGTCAATAATAAAAATGGAAGTGTTGAATAATTTTTATATGTATACGTGATTTTGTTGTTGTGAAAAGTCACACAAACATCGAACACGGACATGCGTCGGACTCAGACACATCTCGGACATGGCGAATGGGGTGTACGACACGAGATATTGGCATGTTTGTTATGAATTTTCTTTTAACCATATGGACACGCGTGTGAGACACGTTTCAACAATAACCATATACAACTAGCTCAAAAAACGAGTTAATTTTTTTAAAAAATATGAGTTCATCTAAAGTGTCATATAATAAATGTAAGTTTAACATAAATATGTCGATTAGCATATTTGATAATATTTAAAATAAAAATAATAATATTACACTTTAATATTTGAATACTTATAGTATTACACTATCACGTTTCGAACTTCATAGATAAAAATAAGCCATATTTCAAATATGGGAGAGCTTATATGAACGTAACTAAGACATCAACTTGGATATTTTTTTGTAAAAACGCTCCAAATCAAGATTTGGTTAATACAACTATCCATGGTTTCACGACGGGAACACAAATATGTATCTTGTTTTTTTTTCCGAGATGTATAATGACATGTTTTTGAAATTATGATAAAATTTAAAAATTTAAAACATATAATTATACATTTTAGGGAAAAAAAACAAGACGCATATTTGTGTTCCCGTCGTGAAACCGTGGAGATTTGCATTAATCAAATATTGATTTGGAGCGTTTTTATAAAAAAATTGTTCATTTTAATGTTTTTCATGTTGTCTATATATCATCACTCTAAATATTTATGGCAAACTATTACTCCATTGTTTATACAGATACTCTCTCAATTAATTGTAATACGTGTAATTTTTATCGGCCAATTAATTTTATCAAAATTGTCGGAATAATTTTTTTTTTAAAAATTAATCATATAGTTTAAATATTAAATTATACAATTTAGTTTTAAAAAATTTCATTCATACATCTAGGTAGGGAATGAGTATGAAAACATGTCACGTATATAATAAATATAATTATTTGTACAACTTGCAGTTAAAGCAAAGGGGAGCCGACGATAGAAAGAGAGAGAATCTGAAGAATCTAATCGTAGACCCCAAACCCCAATATTAATAATAAAAAGGGACGGCTCAGATTCATTATCTTTTCTCTTCATCTCTCTCTCTCTCTCTCTCTAAAAAGAACAGTAGCAGCCTTGGAGATTTCTTTCTAAAAGGTAACGCTTTTATTTTTGTATAATTTAGTTATATTATATTTTTGTTATTATATTTAGATCTGAGCTGATTTTAGGGCTAATTGAAGATGGCGTCGAAGCGGATCTTGAAGGAACTTAAGGATCTCCAGAAGGATCCTCCTACTTCTTGCAGCGCTGGTATATCTATATATCTATATCTATATATCTGTATATGTATATGTATTTATTTATGTGTATATGTATATGTATCTGTATCTGTATCTGTATAGGTATTGGATTATTTTTTATTGTTTGATTGTTAGTTTCTTTGGTATTTGCTAAATTGGTACCTAATCTACTGGCTTTTAGCAATTTAGTACCCAACCTACCTGCTTTACTAAATTGGTACCCAAACTTTGTGCTTAATATCCAATCAAGCCACCCATGTCCAATTAAGCATTATAGATTGGTACCGAATTGGTAAAAGTTGGTAAATTTTGGTACAAGTTTGGTCACGTGTATTGTAAGTTGGGTACCGAATTAGTAAAAGATGATGGTATAGGGTATTAAACGGTGTTTTTCCAAATTAGATAATAGAGCGCCAACAAGCAAGAGTGCCTTGATTGAAGATAAACCATTAAGGTTGGGTACCAATTTAGAAAAGGGATGGGTCCTAAATTGCTAAAATCTGATAGGTTGTATACCAATTTAGCATTTTTCACGGTATTTTCTATTAGCAGGAGAAATTGAAAGGCGAGAAATTCGCGGAAAGATTTAAAATGGAAACTGATTAGTTGTTGAGAATTATTTGTGGTATTTATGTTGTTCCTATAGGTGCAGTATTTATTTGTTTTGTGTGAAAGGTACAGGTTTTCGCATAGACTATTAGTTATTTTCTGTTTGTATTTGCAATTAGTCGTAGAAATACTGGAAAAACAACTCACAGAAAGATGAAATGAAAATTTTAGCTAGTGGCTTGAGGAATTTTACAGCATAATGAATCCTAGTTTTTCAACATGAAAGAATTTTGAATTTCGCACAGATAGTTCGATATTTTGTGTAATTATTTGCTTCAGTATGAGAAGTAACAAAAAGAGCAAGATAGTGTAATGGATTCTCGTTTTCTTTTGTAGAAAGATGGAAACGTAAATAAGTTGTTCAAGCACTTCCACAAAAAATCTAGTCTTCATTTTGTTAGCTGAAAGTATTCCTGTAGTTACGTGTATTTGACCGAAAATACTTTTTTTTCCGAAGGATGAGTTTTGGATATATTTTAGTGAACTGATAGCTGGTTTAGTTATAATTCCTGTTGGTGATGGTAAAAGAGACTCTGGTCGAACTTGTTGAGTGGAAAAAAGGAGATAGTTGGGACACTTGGTAATCATAATATAGCTGTTCCTTGATTTTATTTCCTGTCACCACTGATACGCCTAAAATTACTCGACTCATTTACAATTGCCAAAACTATATAAGCACATTACATGCCCATTTAAAGACAAAAACCCTACCTCACTTGTCCTATAGGATTCTGGCAATACAATCTAGTTGGACTCGGGATCGTGGAACTATCGCTCGAGAAGTAAGTAAGACCACCCTTACTTCACCCAAAAAGGATTCCCATTTTTTAGACTATATACACTAAATACACTAATATACTACACAAAAAAATACACACATACATAGAGCCACACATACACATTTGACTGGAGCAGGAGCTCGGGAGATGGCCGAGGTACGTGGATCCAAAGAAGGATTCACCACAACCCTGCAGTTTGTCACAAAAACGACTCGTATGTGGGTTTAACCGTTGAATTACGAAGCTATTGCACCTGGAATCACTTCGATCCAACGGTTAAAACCCACGTACGAGTCATTTTTGTGACAGACTGCAGGGTTGTGACGAATCCTTCTCTGAGTCCACGTAGCTCGGCCTTCTCCCGAGCTTCTGCTCCAGTCAAATGTGTGTCTATCTTTGTATCCATTTGTTTCATGGTATTCGTATATATATGTATATGTGTGGCTCTATATCGCTTTTGTGTAGTATATTTGTGTATCTAGTGTAGAGAGAGTCTCTAAGAAATGGGGATCCTTTTTGGTGAGGTAAGGGTGGTATTTATAGGACAAGTGAGGTAGGATTTTTGTCTTTAAATGGGCTTATATAGTTTTGGCACTTGTAAATGGGTCGATTAATTTTTAGGCATATCAACCGCAGCTCTGGTTGTGCTTCAGCAGCTCGCTGAAGCCTCACGGGTAAGGGAGAGAGAAGAGAAAATGTTCAGTGGGGTTAGATTTTTTTGTTTGGACTAAACCTGAGTTAATATGGGTCCTTTTAGCATTGTTTACAATTATCAAATACTAATTGGACAAAATTCGAATAGCTCCAAAGAGAAATTGACTTGGTAACCCTTATTGGTAATTGTAATCTAGAATTCATTCTGCTTTTGAGGTGCAGATAGTTGCATTTTTTTTTCTATTTTAACTAATGGAAAATTAAGAATTGTCCATCTGAAAATTTTAACTAAAAAGTGAAGTTTAAGTGATGTTATTTGAATAGTTTAGTGTGTAAAGTCTCTTGGTTGTGGTAAACATATATCTTTCCTACGTAGTTTATGACTAAAGCAGAAAGAAGACTTTTGGTACCCTAACTTGGCTGAAACTTAAGTCTTATATACTGTACCTAAAAAAAATACCTCACTCTACACATGATAATGAATACTATATCACATGAATGTGAGTAATCTCATTGAGTACTTGATTGCGTTGTTTAAGGAGACAATATTAGATACCAGTTACATCTTCTGCAACCAGAATTTGATATTTTATTTATCATCTTTGTTAAAAGTAAGATAATGGTTTTGATAGAATCAGATTTGAGTGTTGTTGTTAAACTGCAATCTGAGTTTTAGACATTGAGGGGTTGCTTACCTCTTCTTTCTCGTAAATGTTTCAGGTCCTGTTGCGGAGGATATGTTTCATTGGCAAGCAACAATTATGGGTCCTGCTGATAGTCCTTACTCTGGTGGAGTTTTCCTCGTCAACATTCATTTTCCTCCAGATTATCCATTTAAACCACCAAAGGTGCCTCCTCTACTTTATTAAATGGCACAGTCAAAAAGAAATAGTAGTTTTACTATAGGTTTTAGGGTCCGTTTAGCAACAGATTTTTTTTAGTGGATTTTTGGATTTTAGATTTTAAAAATTTGTGGTTGTTTGGCAAGTTAGATTATTTAGTTTCTGAAAATCTGATTTTTAGGCTGAAAAAGCTAAAAAATCCAGATTTTTAAAATCTAGCTTTTTAGTAGATTCTCAAAACAGATTTTTTAAATATGATTTTGGACCAAAAAATCTGTTACCAAACATAGCCTTAGTCTTTCAATAACCTGGCTGGAAATGATCTCTACATGTATCCGAATTTGAGCCTTCATTTATGACTACCCATGTTTGTCTTTCTCTCCTCGTCCTTTTGACTGATGGAGCAAGGTCTTGTTCATTTTTTATAAATTACTGGTACTTCTGTAGTTGTTGGTTTTGGAAAAGGAATGGAAACATTCAAACTAAATGATAAATGAAATGGAAACTCAAGACTTGTTCTTGAAAATACAGAAGTAGGAATTGAAAACAGAGAGGATATAGCTAACGAGATATATAGGAGTACTCGATAATTTGAAAATTGTCGAATAGTGGTTAAAAAAATGGTATTATAAATATGGTGACATATTTTGACCAGTTGACCATTGTTTTGGTTTTTTAAGTTGCATCCACAGTAGAAAGTAGTACTATTAGATTGAGAAAGTGTTTGGATGGTGTTCGTATACGGTTCATAAAGTAAAAATGCCCATTTATATAATAGCGAAATCTTAACCATAACCTTTATTCAAATTGTGATCAAGTGGTTGTAAGATCAAGAATTATAGTTGGCACAGTTGGTTTGTGTTTTTGACCCATGATCTGTACTTTACTTGCAGTGACTAAAATGGAAAATACTGGAATTTTATGCGTACTTCCTTAATGATCGACTTTTCTTTTCTCCAAAAATTATCTTTGAATACAGTGTTAATGTCAAACATAGCATATATTGAGCTGTTTGAAAATTTCGACTCAAGTGATTGTCCTTTTAGACTGCATTACAAAATTATGCCCTATAGTCCATGAATGCTTAGGTGGCTTTGGTGGTTGAAGCTTATTAACTCAGTTTTCTTTTTTGCTTTTCCCCATTAAAAGGTAGACTGTATTTGGTAGACCAGCTTAAAAGCTGAGATTCTCTGTTTGTTTTTTCGTGGATAAGCTAGAAGCCCTGAGCTGGATGAAGCTATTTCTGAACCACAAAAATCGAGCTTATTATTTGATATGTTCACCCAAACCATCCCATACACTTAGAAAAATCTGTTTCTTGTTTCCATCACTACTATATCAATGAAATTTCTAATGTTTGTAGACTTGATTTGGCATCCTATTTATATTCTCTCTTCCTCTCACAGTTCCATGTTTTGGTTTTTCTCCAGGTGGCTTTCAGGACAAAAGTTTTTCATCCGAATATTAACAGCAATGGAAGCATATGCCTCGACATCTTGAAGGAGCAGTGGAGCCCAGCTCTGACTATTTCCAAGGTTTATTTTTGTTCCATATTGATAATCAATATTTTTCCTTGTTTTAATTTCCTTCATCTTGATAATCAGTGTATCATAAATATTAAGGAGTCGAGGACTAGACCACAGTGTTACATTTCAATAAGTTCCTTTGAATTTTCTTCCTTGTGTTATTTGCTCGTAGCTTTTGAAAAATGTTAGGCAATATAGTTTTTACAATGTGGAACTCAGATGTCTTTGACCTATTGTTTCCCCTGTTCAATTTTTTCTTTTTGTTAGTAAAATGAAATATTGGTTTTTCTTTTCTAATTTGTTGTTTTTGACTTTTTTTTGGGGAAAAAAATCAAACATGTTTGTGTTATTTGTTCATTTGGCCGTGTGTTGCGGATAGCTCGATGCACTTGGGTACAGTTTAATAATTTACTGAACAGTACATTTTTCTGCTAATTGACTTCTTGTGAAATGGAGTTTCCATCCATGAAGGCAAAAGAAGAGTAAAATATACACTTGCACTGTTGTTTTGTTTATTCTATCCCGAAAGATGCTGTTGTTGTTTATTGATGAAGTGGTTATTGTTGATACTTTGTAGGTATTGCTTTCGATCTGTTCATTGTTGACAGACCCGAACCCTGATGATCCATTGGTTCCCGAAATTGCACACATGTACAAAACCGACAAGAACAAGTATGAGACCACCGCTAGAAGCTGGACTCAGAAGTATGCAATGGGCTAATAAATTAATATTTCAAATGCTCATGCTGTCGCAGTTTTATGTATCAATCAAAGCTTGAATATCCTCTAAATGGGGTCAAACAAAGCATATGTTGGTTTGGGATTTGTCGTCTGAAAAATGTTGGGCATTCTAAAACTTGTTTCCTTATATTTGCGTGCTTTTCATTTGTTTTGCATATATTGAAAATATCGGTTACATATGATTTAAATTTTAAAATACGTTTTAGGGCATCCAAATATAAAACTTGATGCCGATTGCGTTTTATTGGGGTAACTAGTTGCTGAAGTGCAGTTTAGCTTCAGCTGCTGAATTAATAATCCTGGCCAGTAGCCATCAGGGTGCAATAAATTTCTTGAACAAAATCTTAATTTATTTTAGTCATCCAGACCCATTTCAGCGGCTACACAGATCTTCGTGGCTAGGATCGTTTCTTGCAGCTGCTAAAGTTGGTATGTAGCTTATCATTCGTGACTTGCTATATTATAACAAATTTTTGATATCATCAGATATGATCGTCTTTCTTAACCAAAAATAAAAAAGATATGAATATAGCTGAGGTAATTCTGATGCAACATAACACATGCAACATCTACAACTCTTAAGCATTGGTGACCTGCTCTACAACATCTACAACTCTCAAACTGTTGTACTCATTTCATAGTGGAAATGGGACGTGATCTGCCAGCGAATTGAAAGACTAATGTTAAATTATGTTATAATTTTGCTAAAATAATTACACCTAAAAGATGAAAATCTTGTCAGAAGCTTACAGTTATCTCTCTATTAACTAACCCATGGTTATTTGACTTGCGTAAGTACGTTTTTGTTTTCATAATAATGTTGGAACCTATAGATCTAGCAGTAAATGTATTTTTTCCCACAACAAATGTAACTATTTTCCTTAGACATTCATGTTAGCCCGCCAATTTGTAATTCTTTCCTCGACAGCGAAAGTGATCTAGGGAATAATTAAACTGGACTCAAAAGCGGCGAGACTTGGTTGCTACAGCTGTGATATTCGTTTTCCAATAACTATGGACGTTGCATTCTGTTTTTGGGCGAACACACATGATATGCTTAATGCTCCATTTTGTGTAATTGTACCTCTTTTCACGACTTTTAGCATATGAAGTTTAAATTATCTGGCACTTCTACTTTTTCACCTTCACATATAATCTTGTTAAGAAAATAATTACTAGTAATAGTAAACATACATTCTTGTGATTTAGTTAATAAGCTACTCAACTTCATACAACCAAGTTATCTATCATTTCCCACAATTTATTTGAACAAAAAAGCTACAGAAATGAAGTTGCACAACCTTAGACGAATGGCGGCCATTTGCATACATCTTAATAATACTACACAAGCAATAATAATCCACGTGTTTTACAACTTCAGATAAGGAAACAAGACAGAATGATTAAGTATACAAACGAGTTTAGCCTATACGTTCTCAAAATTCACCAGAGGCCGAAAATAAACCGTGAAAATAAAAGCTGACGAGCTATCCCAGTTTTGATAAAAATCAATGAGGGGAGATATTTAGAAGGCCCGCTCTTTAATAATGTCAAAGCTCATTTCACTAGGGTCTGTCGCTTGCAATTCGACTTGAATGCCATCCAATTCCCTCTTGAATCTATCTTTGGAGCTTGCATACACCATCTTCATCCTCACTTTGGATACATCCGGGGACCTTTAACGAATATGTGCAATGAAATTAATTCATCAATAAACTAAAGATATTGATATAATCCTCTCAGTACTATGGATGTTTTCCCATTGTTTTAGCAAAATTCTATTTGATTGCAATCTCACGTTGATTAATTGTTACAACTTCAGTTTCAAAATAGTATTTAAAAGTGAGGATTTATCTCTTGTGATTGTTTTTCTCAAAGGAGAAGTACAATGGTTATTTACCCCTGATTAATTGCAATTGGGTCACTAAATGAGCTTCTATTGCCTAATAAACAAGAGTAGAGAACCATTTTCCTTGCATCATCTAAAACTACGGTGGTCGAATTTTAGCTTCCCTAGTTTAACAAAAGAGAATCCAGTTTGTATAGGATTACACACGCAAAATGATTTTGTTTCGTATGAAATTTACCAGGCAATGAAGAAAATCTTGCTTTTCTGACAGTTTTCTTCAGTGATGAAATCAAAATCAAATACAGCATAGCGACATTCATCAGCAGGCAGAGAGGCAGCAAAGTTCTCATAGCTCTCTTCTGGATTTCCCAGTTTCTCAACAACCACTTGTTGACCATCGATCCTAAAGATGATGAAACGGTAGTTTCTTTTTGCTTTCAGTTCTAAAAACTTGAGTTTACATTCATCATCAACACCCGTTCCAGACGCTGCATTTGCCTATTATATGTTTGAAAAAAAACTGAACGTTACAATTTACAAAGCCTTGCACAAGTCATTAAAAGGAAAAGGATAGGCACACACTGGCCATGTGATAGTTTTCTATGAAATTTACGGTGATGATGATAGATCAAACTCATCATTCTGGCATTTATTATTCGGTCTGGTTAAGCTGAAGGAAAAAATCAGCTGAAATTGTTTGCAAGGACCCTCGGATGTTTTCATTAAAAATATTCACCATTTCATTCAGCCATGGGATGACTAGATCCAATGGCCTTAATAATCCATTCTGGCTGGAATTTTTTTATTTAGGAATCTCCAACAGAATAATCCATAATTATGGCCAATTAACATTTTCGATAACAGAATAGTGTAGGTGAATACTCACGAAGTCATCAAACGGTCAATAGGCTTATTTATTCAGCATTCTTGGTAATAAACTTGAGCTTCAGTGAAAAAAGTACTACCGCTTTTTTAGAAGGTTCCCTTTTTCGAAGAGTAGTTAATCTTTTAATAAGTATTAGAAACAATCAGAATTTTCTTAGTACAAAGGAAAAATGTCATCGTTTAAAACAAATATTAAATCTTAAAGAGGAAAAAAAATTCATAATATGGAAAACAAATCATAATAATGAAGATGGATCATCTTTTGTGGCGTAGATATTCCATTTTGACAGCAACAATTAAGCATAATAAATGGTATACGATTAGAGATAATAATACCATGGTGGCTTGTGATCTGGGATAGGCAGGTCTTGGAAATGAGAAACAAAGAAAATTGAGAAATGATTATAGTAATAATAAAGAACTTGAGATCCTTGAATTTGGGGAAATAGGAAGAAGGGAGAAATGTTCCATTTTTAGAAGAAAGAGAGAAAACTGCGGGGAACTAGAGAGATTTGTTAGGGACAAAATGTGAGTCTGAAAACTTTCTTAGCCTTCCTATCCACACAACTTATCAAGTATAACCGACTTACAGTTAGATTTTTTCTTGTTAACATATCATCAAGTTATTCCCGCAAGAACATCCTTACGGGCTTTTGCGACAACCTACATGCGTGTCATATTTCTATGAACCAGAAGCTACATATAGGATACTTAATACTAATAATAAACAAGCCATACAAATATCTCAAGGTGGGGGGATCTAAAAAAATGAACAGCTTGAACATGTAATTTTAAAACAAAAGCTCAGGAATAAATATATCAAGATGTCCTCAGATAAGAGTCATGGTGGGAAAAGCGCAACAAATAACTGATGCATCCATTTTATTTCACTAAAAAAGAAAATAAGAGATTTCGCGAATGACAATAGAGAGATAAATAGACTATACTATGGCATGTTTCATTCATGCCATCGATTGAGTACACAAGTGTACTAAATAATTTCTTCTGCTGCATTCAATGCCTAAGCTGGTACTCATTGTATACTTTCTTATAATTCGTTTTGGTTGTTAACTTCCTTAGCATTTTATGGATACATCAAATAATCTCAATCATCCTTTACAAAATTCTATTTCCTCGTATCCTGGAATGAACCTACGTTCCTCTTCTTGGAAGTGGTAATTTTCGCAAATCTTGTTAGTTTTGTTAAAAAAGATTTACCCATATGATTAAAAATTCTATTTCAAAAGATCTTATCTATTACCTTTTTCATTCAAATAAAGTGATTCAAGTTGCGGTTGTCATACATATTCCGGACGCAAATCAGAACAAGTTTCTTTCCCCAAGAATAAAAATTCTGTAAACAAAAACTGAGGGAATCACCAACTTTATAAATCATATTCACTGGTCTAAGTGGAATTTTTTTCTTGTTGTCTTTTCTAAATTATTCACCAAGTTTCTTTTCTTAAAAAGGTGATTTACTATTAAACAATGCGTTTTTTTTTTCTCACGTTCGATGTACCTGTCCAGTTTGGACACAACAAAGTACATAACTTCAGAAAATCATAGGTCGATCTTAGCTCGTCTAAAACACAAATATGGAAATTGGCTACCTTCTCTCGTGTTGTGGCAGTAAAAAAAGTCTTTTTGATATGAGAAAGATTGGTGTTCTGAACACAACGAATCGCCTTACAATCGTATTTTCCAACAATTTTTCTGATGGCTACTTTAACCAAACACTTGGTTGTAGCTCATACTCTTTTCTTATTCTCAACAAGGGTAACAAATAACAACTACACTAAGATTATCAACATCGTTTTCTTTTTTGTCTATCCGAAGTTATAGTTGTTTAAAAGAGGGATAAAAGAAAGGCTAAACAAACTGACCAGCAGCACTGCCACAGAATCAGAAAGAAATAGATGAAATAATGGAATTAGCATTTAAGTTAATTGATTGCTAAGTTCAAAGTTGACTATAAAAATTAGTTTTTCAAGAAGGAATACGACACGCAAAATCCTGAAAGTTATGGGAGTAGAATATCTTAGTGTAGTAGAGGGGCGTAACCAATATTTTAGTTCAGCGGGGGCACAATATATATAAGAATTAATGCCCAATAGGTACCATTTTTTAAATTATATTAATTTCACATTCCCTATAGGTACCATTTTTTAATTATTTAATTTATTTACCAAAACGTCATACACATATTTCATAAAAAATGAAAAAAAACACATAAAATTATATAAAATGCAAAAAATCTCAAAATAAATGAAAAAAAACCACAAAAAATTGTAAAAAAAAATAATAATGTATTTTTATAAAAAAAATAACAAAAATAACAAAAATGAAAAAAAATATAAAAAATAACAAAGAAAATAAAAAAATCATAAAAAAATTACAAAAAAAATTATAAAAAATGAAAAAAATCACAAGAAATTATAAAAAAAAATGAAAAAAATCACAAAATTATAAAAAAATTGAAAAAAATCACACAAAAAATCATTAAAAAAAATCACTTTTATTGAACTTTATGCACTTTCGACTGTAGTAGATGCACTTTCAGCTGAACTATATGCACTTTTAGCTGAACCAGATGCACTTTCAGCTGAACCATATGCACTTTCAACTGAACCATATGCACTTTTATTGAACTAGATGCACTTTCAGCTGAACCATATGCACTTTTATTGAACTAGATGCACTTTTAGCTGAACCATATGCACTTTCAGCTGAACCAGATACACTTTTAGCTGAACCAGATGCACTTTCAGCTGAACCAGATGCACTTTCAGCTGAACCATATGCACTTTTATTGAACTAGATGCACTTTCAGCTGAACCATATGCACTTTTATTGAACGAGATGCACTTTTAGCTGAACCATATGCACTTTCAGCTGAACCAGATACACTTTTAGCTGAACCATATGCACTTTCAGCTGAACCATATGCAATTTTAGCTGAACCATATGCAGGTTTTACAGAACGATATGCACTTTTATTGAACTAGATGCACTTTTGTCTGAACCATATGCACTTTTAGCTGAACCAGATACACTTTTAGCTGAACCATATGCACTTTCAGTTGTACCAGATGCACTTTTAGTTGAATCAGATGCATTTTTAACAGAACTATATGCACTTTCGACTGTACTATATTCATTTTCGACTACACTATATGCATTTTTGACTTAACTATATGTACTTTCCACTAAATTAGATGCAATTTAAACTGAACCAGATGCACTTTCAGCTGAACCAGATGCACTTTTAGCTGAACTATATGCATACTCACTTTTATTGAACTATATTTACTTTCGACTGAATTGTATGCACTTTCAACGGAACTAGATGTACTTTCAGCTGAATTGAATGCAATTTCGACTCAATTTTATGCATTTTTGACTAACTATATACACTTTCGACTGAACTATATGCACTTTTATTGAACTATATACGCTTTTGACTGAATTATATGTATTTTTAACTGAACTAGATGCACTTTCAGCTCATTTAGATTAAAAAAAGGCACATTTATCATGGAAAAACCATTTTTTTGTATAAAAAAATCACTTTTCGGTATAAAAAGTGTTATATTGACAAAAAAAATATTTTTTGTAATTTTTTAAAAGGTTTATGATTTTTTAATTTTTTTATAATTCTTTTTTTTTTTGTAATTTTTGTGATTTTTTTGTGAATTTTGTGATTTTTTATGATTTTTTGTATTTTTTGTGATTTTTTGTGATTTTTTGTAATTTTTTTGTGATTTTTTGTAATTTTTTATGATTTTTTAATTTTTTTTGTAATATTTATAATTTTTTTTGTGATTTTTGTATTTTTTAATAATTTTTTTTGATTTTTGGTGATTTTTTATACTTTTTGGTGATTTTTTATAATTTTTTATATTTTTTATATTTTTTATGATTTTTTTGATTTTTTGTGATTTTTATGATTTTTTGTGATTTTTTCATTTTTTAAAAAAATCAATTACTAATAAATCTCATATAGTATAAAAAGTGGTACCTATGAGGAAATGTGAAATTATCAAGATAACTAGGAGGAATATAATTTGCCATGAAATACTTATAGGAAATTACCCCTATATATAAAGAGTCGACAATTTTCTTTAAGTTTAGAAGATGAGTATACAAGTGTATTGTAAGTGGAACTCTTTTCGGACAGTAAATAAACACTTATTCAAGAAGTAATATACTTGAACGTCGTAAGAGAATATTGCATCAATGATTAATAAACAATCCATTGAATAAGAAAAAATGATAAACTTATAAAACATGTAATATACCACGCCAAAAACCAAATACATACCAAATTATAAAACAATGTCCGAATAATATAGTTTGCTTGATGGTAAATTATCGTGTTTTACATATATAAATTTAAACTAGTCACTTATTTGGATAATGCACATAATAGGTTATTATACAAAAATGAACCACTTAACGATTTGTCAAACAAGTTTAATGATACTAAACAAAACCTCGTTCCAGAAAGGATGTACCCTTTTGAATTTTGATTTTACAAAACAAATAAATTTTAGAATTTAAGCATTAAAAATAGCTATATTGGTATTTTATCATGTTACATAAGTTGATGAAAGAAAATTAAACTCAACCTATTATGTTTATTACGTAAAATAGTATCCGCATTGAACACTGAAGAGTTAACCAACTGGACTAGAAAAGTGATATTCAAAATTGTTCTAATTTATTAATTGACCCTCAACGTAAGGCAATATCCGAAACCCTCTTGTTTTTATACCTTGATATATTTTTCTCAACTACAAAATATATTTCTAAATAGGAAAATGATATATGGTAAAACAAATAATACCACATATCTCCTCATAGCTATTACCAATGCCTGAAACAAAAAAAAAATATGGCAAAATACAAAGTGCTAGATATCTCGATGAACTAGGAGTTTAATCATACTACTCCCACATGAGTTGTGTACTTCTAAACATTCATCAAGATCTTCATCACACTCCAGAAGGACCCATTCAGAGTCATCATCCAAATATTTTATTTCAATCCTACCACTATTGGAATATTCTTCTATTTTGAAACGCTTGGCAATTTCGTTTAACAAATCATTAAACTGCCAATGCTTCTTCATGCTAAATCGGATTCTTTCTTCTCCAAACATGACTTTCAATTTCATTAATTTACCGACAGGAACTTGCCCAACATTGTTCTCAGTGTTGCCTTGACATGTCGCATCGTCTGATAAGTTGTCGATTTCAATTTTAAATTGCCTGTTCAACTGATCATTCAACTTGGTATCAGTTAAATGAGTCTGTGCTGAATTTCTGTTCGTGCTAATACTATTATACAAAGAGCTAAATTGAAATCCATTTTCGACACCTTGAACCGAATCAATAACATGTTGAAGCTTACGTAATGAGTGCTCCACCTTTTTTATCTTTCGAGATGGCCATCGAGTTATCCCGTGGAGTCTGCAAATCCTTTTTAAGGTAGTGGGACAGACTGCTCGCCCACCGCAATAAATAGGGAAAAAGAAACACAAATAAGTAACTAATGATATTGGGTAATCAAGATTGATAAAATAAAATGAAAGCATTACAGCCTAAACTCTTCTTGTGACTGGCACTTTCCTAAAAGGAAAAACAAACATTTCTACACCAATCTATCAGCTTTTAATGATTAGCATATAATACTATTAAACTTCATGATTTAGACACCGGTTTACGAAATTAAACGATTGGATATCAACATTAAAAAGCACCACTTTTGTACTTATTTGCGAGTCACACTTGTGTACTAAGCACCAATCTGGCAATCTACCCAAAAACCAACGATAATCACGTCGGCACCACAACTTAAACTTTTAAGGACGCATGAGTTTGGATAGATTGGTGTAATAACTGTGGGATTTTGTGTAAGGTGGTGTCTTACTGTTGAACTTTGATAGGTAGTGGCCTAATTGTTCGATTTACGAATTAATAAAATTTAAGAGCATGGTATTATCATGATAAAAATTCGTTAGTTAGGTGAACAAAAGTGATATTACTCCTTTGAGAATGCCTAGGCTAGTTGACTCTATGAAAATATATAGTTTACTTGAGTAGTCGGGTTATCCTTCAATGGTTTTATTTAGTCCTTTAACAATTAAATTTTAAGGGGTAAAAGGGACAGATTATATGCACCTACCACCAATACTCTTGGCAGCATCTTTCAAGCTGCCTGCAAAATATGGCCGAAGCACTTGCAGGCTGATACTCTTCTCAGGCTTGGTCCGTCTCTTTTGACTTGGTTTTCTACCACCTGATATGTAATACCCGCCAATAGAAAAAACATCTCCATCGTACTCAACACTGGTTTTTACATCCAAATTACGAAATGTTTGATCTTTCATTGTAAATTCCGCCATGTCATCCTCATCCCAATGAGTTAGCTTGAAATCCCCTTCTTGTTCCTCATGTAGGTACTCCAAAGGGGCGATAATAGGTTCAGAATATGCAAAATTTTGAGTATCTTCATCTTCATAAGTTGTAAACGATGTTTCTTCTAATATTTCCTGGTCCGTGACAACTCGCAAGCTTCGACAAACCTGTTGTATGGAACAAGATATAGAATTAAGCATTTCCCTTTGTTGTTCTTTATCTTGGCACTCCAATGGGAGTATAAATTCCAATACAAAATCAGCATTTGATCCAGTATACATGCTTCGCAGGCGTACTGCTATAGAGGCACACAGTCCAAACATACGAGCGTAGTGAGAGAGAGGATACTCCTTTGTACTAAAAGCCGAGATATCACTTGAAAAACATGGCTGGTTGGTCATAAAGGCTTCGCCAGCAAGGCCTTGTCTTCTGAGAAGGTGGTGTTCGGAACAAGCCTCGTGAAACCCTAAAAGTTGCGGGTGGGGTATATAGCAAGCCGAGTCGATAGTAGATACGCAGTATGCATAGTTTTCTTGTGAGTGTCGTATTCCGGGTTTGCCTTGTTGGATACATGGGGCCCAAGTTTGAGCCAATGGCAGCCCGTGTTGGTCACAAACAAATTTCAATATTTCTTGAATTTCGGTTAATGCAGCTTGGTAGGAGTCATCATCGTAAGCCTGATCAAGGAATAAGTTAGTGACAACGACCAAATACCCAAAAGAAATACACAAACTCATAAACGAAAGTCATTATTCAGATCTTACGCTCGCATGTTTTTTTTACTGTTTCGTAAGCAATCCTACACGCTTTATTGAATTTTGTACACTAACCTATTAGTTTAATGACTGTTTCGTGCACTTCTATCAAGTTATCGATTAATTATATCGTTTACCCCTAAAATTGGACGGAAACAAGTTAATGACTACTTTTGTGGTGTATTTAAGTAATAATTCTGGTCGTTTTTTACCTTTATCATAGGAGGACCTAAGACATCAGAGCTCCTTAAATCAACAGCCTGCAAATAAAGTTTATTAGTTTCAGATAAGAACATGGTAGAATAAGAAGAGCCAAATCTACGACTGCATTTGGAACTTGAATATCTTTCTTAATTTTTAAGAAGCGTGGTATAGTGATAGCTTGTAAGGAATTCTTGTATCAGATGCAATTTAAAAAAAAAAACGCAGCTATATAGAATATTGGTATGCATACCTCAGAGAAATAATATAGAAAATAGTATCAACTATCTAGATTAGTTCGGACTAGTCTACATAAATTCGATACTTACACCTTTTCCTCGTTATAAGAATCTGAAATCCTCCATCACTGATTTGTGCAGGTGTACAATTGTAGAATCTTAGCTTGTTAGTAGTTTTTTACTTTTTTGGGGGGTCAAAATTTAAGCCTTTTTGCTTAAAAGATGGACTGCATTTGTTAGACCATAAAAAAAGTTGAGCCTTTTCTATTTTTTTCGCTTCAATAAATTAGATATTTAAAGATGGATGGACCGAGATTTTCTTGTGAAACTCACAAATTCCATATAATTCCCTTGAAAGCTGCAAACAATCCCGAATATGGAGATCTTGGATAAACCAATGAAGTCTATGTTCTTTACAGCTTAACTTTTTCACTTTAGCTTTAGGTCTTAACATTTACTAAATGCAAAAATAAAATAAAAAATTATTATAAAATGTTTCAGAAGAGGAGGGAAAATTAAGAAGAATATGAAAGGAACAAGCAACGAACCTCAAGAGCATTGGATACCCTTTCAAGCTCATGTTGGTAGTTAACTCTCTGAGTGGTCGTGACAATCTCGATGACCCCTAAGCAGATTTCATCATATTTATTGAAAACAGGAAGCACGAGGGAGCCACATATATTCAGCTGTTGAGCATATGTAACACGTATGTATTCGTCCTCTCTGAAGAACTTGACATCAGGAGTCCACTCCGGCAATTTATTTAAGAAAACTCGCTTTACAAAATCAGTTCCTTCTTTATCATCATTCTCCTCCTCAGCTGAAAATTGAAACCTCTTTGAAACGTCTCTATAATCTTCGAGACTTTTACAATTAGAACTGAGACAGAATAATTGGTTATTTGCTGACAGAACAGATTTGCCTCCTTTTTTCACAGGCATCCATGCCTGTATAAGATAATCTCTATCTCTTGTGATCTTCTTTAGGTTCTCAAGTGCTAGTTTTAATCTCTTCTTTACGGACAAACTTGTATTTATACTAATATTTGATATGACTTCGTTTTGGGAATACAAAAATGTATCATGTGGACTCTTGAATACATCATTTTCTGAATAATTTTCCAGAGAGAAAACAGTAGAAATGGGTGGCCCGGGTATAATATAATCCTCATTTGTTTCTTGTAACCAATAATGGTCACTACTATTAAGTTCGTCAATAAGATTAAAGGCTAGTGTCTCGTCTGAAGGGGTTAGCGTCAGGGGGGTAAGAATAAATGCACCTTCCATATCAAACTATTTCTTATATATATAACTATATATTGAAAAAGGGGTATTTGACAAATAAAAGGTCAGGACCCAATGCATAGAAGCAGCATGAAGATAAGGAGGAATTTCCACAGAGGGTTTCGTTGGATTGTCTTCGACAGACCTACATTCATGGCTTGCACAAATACCATCGGAGAAAGATTCATACCTGCAATTAAGAATTATTAATATCAGTCTCAGAAACTACACGCATTTTCAAAAAAGTTAGAAAGGATCGCAAGTACAACGGGTGATTTCTTTGCATCTTTTGATATTAGTTTTTTTTTCTCTTTTGTTTATTACTTTGTACAATTTCTCTTTTGAGATACGGGTGATTTCTCTTAATGTTATAGTTCCACTCCATCTTTGTACAATTTCGGTAATTTATAGTGTTTTTTTACAATCATCATTGCTAAGTTCTTTATAGCTACGCTATCATCTTGGAATACTTGGCTTGCCAAGTTTGTCAAAGTATCAATTGCAGCTCATTATTAAATAGAAAACCTAGCCCAAAACTCAAACTTTTCAAACTTAGATATCCGATGCCGAAAGTTAAGAATTGTGGGAAATAAATATTTTTTTTATTAGAAGAAAACTAGATAATTCCTGAAATTTAGTCATCTATTCAATAGGAGGCAGTCCTGGGGCTCCTGGCAAGAATCCATATGATTAGAAATTGAGAGTTAACTGATCATCTATCCTAAAAGAATAAAAGAGGGACTAATCTTGTCAAAGTATAAGCATAGTGCATAGAATAGAAGGCTTGTTAAGATAAGAGAAGATTCAGAAGGAGAAGGGTTGACTTACTGTTATATGAAGAACAAATCATCAACAAGCTGTGGAATTTAGATTAACCCCATTCATTCATACATATAGCTTATAGAATCATGTATTTATAGTATTATCTAGGGGTATGTGTGGGTGCTAAATCTCTTCATTTTCCACCTCATCATCATCTAATATTGGGTCCACATAAAAACGACTTTGTCAAGATTCCTTATCTAACCTAAGCTCTGGAGATGTTTAAATTTATTTACATTAGGTGTCTGAAACTTTTTATGAGCGTGTTGTTTTATTTCAAACTTGCTAAAACTTGGAGAAATTATCTTTTTAAGAATATAATCACCAAAAATCTGTAATATTTTTGGTTATCTGTGAATTTAAACTTCAAATATATGTGGAAAAAAAGGATCATTTCCAGCAGGCACCTATTCTTCTTCCCTTGGCAGAAAAGTCAAATAATTTGTTCAACTGTCTGTTTAAACTTTAAATAACATATAATTAGTCTAAGAAGGCAGCTTTAAAAATAATAGACTTTTTTAATCTCTCAAAGAGCCATTCAAGTTTCCAAAGGCTGCTAATTTAAAAGCATTAAGAAAACTTAATGGTAGATTACGTGTACTTTAGCTTGATGGGCCTCCTTTTTTCCGCATCTAACTAGATATACCAAGTATCATTCTGTATATTCAGTGAATTTTCTTAACAAATTGAATCATCATGTATACCACACAGATTCATGGAGTAACTTACACCCCCACCATGCCAAGTCAGTCTTTGTAAAAGCAGCGTGCCTTATATACTTTCTCTTCGTCACTAAATATGTGTCATTTATTCTATATTGAATTGTCTCAAAATAAATGTCCACTTTACTAATTTAACAATAAAAAAATAATAAAAGTACTTTATTGTCTTCATTTATTGCAATGAAAACACGCCAAAAATAATATTTGAATACAAAGTAGGGATGTATTAACTTTCAATTGCAATTAATCAGAGCTCTTAATATTTGACAAAGTCAAATGAAGACACTTAAAAATGATCTTTACAAACCAAAAAGAATAAAACAAAACTGGCTACTGGGTATGAATGCTTAATTTTCGGTAATTATGTCCAACTATTAGGTACCTGAATCGAACATGAAACATGTCTCCCAAGAAACAAAAAAATATCCACGTACGGTTGGTAAGAATCAGTTCAGCAAAATAAAGATACGAAAACGAAATGAAATATTTATAATCCTAAAGGCCATCTCATAAGTGCCATGCATTCGAAATCCTAAAGGCCATCTTATGATGTAAAACATAAAAACAATACCGAAAAGTTTACAACTTCGCCTCTTTTCTCAACATCCAATCATAGTTGATATCCAAGTCATACTTTCTTGTAATGTTCTGATTCCATCACTGCATACTTTAATCACATTAACATTTTGCCGCATCACCAAAACATCAAGTTGCTCATGAAAAATATATAATTTCACAACGGTAGGTTTCAATAAGTCAATAACCAATAATAAAGTGGACAAAACCAACACGAAAACATAAAATTACCACAAAATAAAAGTGAACAATGCCTAAAATAAGATACTAATCATTAAGCTAGCATTTGATCTACTGATCCACTTGCGTTTAGCTACATTATTAACACAATAGATTAATAGTACTTCACTATCAATATGCGGAGATAAATTGTCACATTCAGGCTCCTGGAATTTAAAAATTGAGATGCATGAATGAATTGCTGACTTTACTTTCTTATATTACTAAGTAATGCCATTTTTATAATTCACATAACAACGTCAGCTCTTACGATTTTAAGAAAGTGATTTTCCACTTATAAAATGGAAACTGCTTTTGATAATACCATGGCTTCTTGCCAACTTGCAATCTCCACTATAAAATTTGGTTCTATTATCAAGTTTGTAGAAAGAACTTCTTTCGGTATTATCAAATTGCTTCTTCTAACCAATGTATTATTCTGAAACACAACGGAAAAAGAAAATATATACTTCTTCAAAAATTTAATAGTATTAATTATTACATCTAGACATATTTACATACATATGACATATCAGTTGACTAGAATATGAGGAGAGGGTAGTGAGGATTGCTTGTTTAGTATAATTAAGTAAGCATTACTAAAAACCTGTGTGCTTTAATTCAAGTTTTCAACTACATGAAGAAGAAGAATATAAAAATATTTAATAAGTTTATATTCTCCATTAAGGCATATTTTCCACATGAGTGTATATTGTACTCTACTATGATGTCATGATGATGATGAGTGCTCAATCCCGTCAATGTGGAAAATAATATTTACATGTTAACGAGAAAGAATGCATAAATGCAGTTAACTAAATAATTTTAAGAAATAAATATTTGCTAGGTGGTAAAATATTGAAAATGAAATTATTAATTGAGATAGGTGGATCAAGCATTCCTAGCTAGCACACAACTAATTAGGTTGGGTTGTGTATAGAGGTTTTTCCCAAGATGACGACGGTCAATCTTTTTGACTTTATGTTATGGTTATATGGTGGCGGATCCGGTATTCACACAGAGGACCTCACTTTTTTTCCTTTTTGTTATAATTACGCGAGGGGCTGAAATGCTAAAACTGTAAACTTTAATATAAAAAAAATGTAAGCTTATCTTGAGACGGGGTGATTCAATCTCCTCCCCCGTGCGTATGATAGATTGAAGAGGTGTGAGTGACTTGTGCTTAAGATAATTATTTGTTCCAATGACATGTTCGATCAAAGTCTACAATGAATATATTGAACATTGTTTATCCGTGAGAGGTACAAAACAATGGTCCGTTTACTTAAACTTACTTTGTTTGCTAAAGTATTCAGTTTGTTCTTCTCTCTCAAATCTCTCACTACCATGATTCCCATTAAGTTAGTTTGCCAGATTCTTATATTACATTATTTGCAATTGTGCATGTATTGTGGACAACTGTTATTTGTTTTTAATTACAATCGACCTAAATTTAGTTTAATCTCTAAAAACAGACTCGCAATGTATATCAATGTATATGTATGGATACAATATGGCTGTAAAGATTATTTTATTGATATTGCCTATTGGATAAGGAATTCAGGTTACAATTTATATGACTAAGTAGAGCGTGGGAACAAATATTCGTTACCTATTATAAGGCTCTGTTTGTTTCTCCCAAAAATAATTTCAGGAAAAACATGAAAAATAAGTTACTTTTCCATGATTTTCGTAGTGTTTGATTGCGTGAAAATTTTCCATAGAAAATGTGAATTGTTGTAAAATTATTGGACCCTTGGGCTTTTTACTTATTGGGCCTAAGTGGGCTTGTAACCCTAACCCTTTATCTATATAAAGAGGGCTAGGGGTCTTGTATTTATTCATTCATTCAGATTCATTCATAATAAAGACGATACTGTTCTACCTCTCTCTCTACTTCTGTCTCCCTAAATACATAGATAATAGTTGTATTACAACACGTTATCAGCACGTTGCTCGCGAATATTGGAGTAAAAGATAGAAGATTGGGGTATTTGTTCGAATCCTAGGATTTATACGCTCGAAAATTGGGTTATAAATATATGGCCAAACTTTGAAGTTTTTTTTATTTTGCCAGTCTTCCCCAAAATACGAGGCGTACGGTACAAGTTTCCCCAAATAAAATAGCAATTGCATGCGTTGTTATTATTGTTAATCTGCTACGGGTATAGATTGATTAAATACCACCAATTAGTGATATACAGATAAGTCATGCGAACAAATTAGTTTGTAGTACTCCAGTACATGTTAAGACAATAAACCTATTACACATGCATGTGTTAATTTCGTGTAGAATAAAAACAATAAAGAACAAGTGTATAATACTCAGTGACAGGGTTTTTAATAGAACTATGTGAGATACTGAAAGCAGTAGGGATTAATTTGAAACTTGATGTAACCTATGAATTGTTCTATTAATATATGGGACCTCACTGTAACCTATGAGATTTTCCTGGACTGATTGTGTAATAAATTTATAACTGAGATGAGTCAATATTGCTTAATTTACACATGTAAACCCAATAGTTTACCCTATTTACAGAGCTGTATATATGTATAAGTCTGTATAGATTTGGTCCCTACATGGTAACTTGGAATTTGATATTGTAATTAGACAATTAACATAACCTACTGTTTGTTTCTTGCATGTTGTAATTACCATGAATATAATTTATACTTAGGGATATGAATATTTATGATATAAATCTTGCTAAGTAATTCGGTAATTACCATAATAATTTGATTTCTTGCATGATACAGTGTATTTAGTAAACTAGCATGTATAGAACTTGCATGTAAATTGTATAACGATAATTAAAATTTACCTTCCCTGTATGTGATATGGTAAATTAGTAATTAAATATACTGCTCCCCTGCATGTCGTAATTACCATGAATAAAATTTAGATTGATGTATTGTATTAGATATTGCTAAGTGTGATTTAGAATATCTTGTTATAATATGTACTACAGCAGGTACAATTTAAATAATTATTTAATCACTGTCATGTGTACAATATGTTAATTTGCAAAATCATATATTTTCACATTTAAGTTGGAAAAATTATGAACCTTCCCCAACTAGGCTCACCTATTTGGATACGATGTCTAGGAAAGATATAGGCGGAAGTCGATATCCTAATGAGGTCGGGTTTTAAGTGGCATTCGTGCCCTCCACCCTCACCGTCTTTCCTGGTCGTGTTCAATTAGAGCTACCGAAAGGGGTTGACTAAATAATAATTTCCCCGAGTGTGTTTATATAGTGATGTATGTTTCGCCGAATTGGTGTTTCAGTATCGACCCGTCGTTCGATCAATGAGAACCGATTCACATGAGAAGAAAAACTAATGTTTTCGAACCCGTCGTTTCGAAAAAACGTTTGTGCTTATGCAAACCATAAACATATAAACCAGTCGTTTTATATGAAAAATAATCCATAACTCACAACACATGTTGGATGCCATTTATGATGAGAAAATTCACAAAACATACTTGCTACTGTTTAGACGTTGATGTTATTCCGTCACCACATGTTAGTCACCCTGATGTGTGAAAATGTGATGCCCAAATTTTTTTTTGGATGCCATCTTTTATGAGTAAAACACGAGTTTGTTGTTACCCTCATGATGAATGCTAAGGCGTTGATTTTATTCCGCCGCCACATTTGAGACGTGATGACGTCTATGGTGAACAAATGTCTGAAATTGACATATTGGAGCAATCCTTCACCAAAATACTAGCTTGGAAATTGTATTCATAAGCAGTATCGTGAATTTATATTCACCATGTTCCTTTATCGCCCATCTGTTATTGGATAAGAAAATTACCCCGGTGAGTAGTTTTAATCCTATTGGGTCAATGGCGAATTGTTTGCCTGATATTAATGCTCTTCGTGTATATTTTTTTCCACGAATCGAGAACCGAGACAAGTGTTACTTGCCTCGAACTGTCGCGATCCCGATGAATCGCCTAGCCAAGCGAGATTTTAGACAATCGTCAAAATCGAAAACCTGTGGCTCCAAGACAGTAATTGAAAGGAACAATATGGCACGTTGTCACAAAGCAATAGATAATGCTCAAGGAGCCAACTCTATGCTATAAAAACAAAGGTCATGCACAGTTACTCCTTAAATAGTTCACAACTATTATAAAGGTGGAAAAACCGATGCTAATGTGGTTAAAGTTAATTGAAAGGAAACTATTGAGACCCCCGATTTTGTGGCTCAAATGAGTTTGATACCTTTCTTTATTGATTTTGATAAATCATTGAGCCATTTTTTCGCTCATCTGGATTATGTTTTCCATTTGGACCATACTTTTGGATTATGGTTTGCCTGTTTACGAAATTTCTCGAAATAATTTAAGGTGTTTTGAGCAAATTCCTTTGACAAATGTGACCAAACTTTAAATTATGAAATTTTAGGCAATACTTGTGGGGTAGTTGATTTTTTTTGGAAATAGTGGGTAACAGTGTACCACATAATTTCACCAACTATTTGCCTAAAAGAGTACTCAGTGACAACGATTCTGGACCTGTCGTTCCAAATCAAAATCTTTGGTAAAACCAAATTGATTTGTCAAATATGAGGTCTTATACTCATGTAGGTCCTGCCGTACCTTGTTGAGTTATAAAATATTCGAGAAAACCAGTGTTATCTGGTAATAGCTCATGAAAGAATTAGAATTTCTTTACATAGCCTCCGTTCAATACGACCAAAAGCGTATTTTAGAGGAGTTGAAATGTCTTTCAAGTGGTTGCTACCATATTTTTTAAAAGCATTTAAAGTTACCTTATCATTTCGCCTGTCGTCGATTGATAAATGATTTAGATGCTAAGACATGATTATCTGTACTATCATTCGCCTGTCGTTGATTGATAAGAGCATTTTGAAATTGTGGCATTGACCGGATGAGATATTCCCGGGTCACAAGACGATGCTTGATTTATAATCGCATCGCATTTGGATTGTCTCTGAGAATATATTTCGCGATTAATCCGAAATTCATGCCATTAATGCTCACTTTGAAAGACTAGTATGTGTAAAGATCAAGAAATGAACTCGTAGAATTCTTGTAAAGAATTGAAAGAGTTATTGTGGACTTATCCAACCATAAGACGGACCATAAATATAAATGGTTATGGTTGATGCATCGACAATATGGTCACATTTTACTGTTATCCACATAAATGCAGCACTTTCCAAACTTTTAGCCCTATCATTAAGTTGATGGCTTATGATCCGGATTATCCTGAAAAGTCTAGTCGACTTGATAATACCGAAGAGTAATAATCGAAATTTCGATTTGAATTACTTGAGTTTGGAAATTGAAATTGAACATCCTGTCGATTATGTTCAGACCCAAATGGACTCACGGAAAGTTTGATGATGCGACTGCAAATGATTGCACGCACTTCTTGGTCTTGCGCACCAAGATTTATATTTCCGTATGGGGTTATGATATTTTGCTGCATTGGTCCGTTATGAGGCCCATAGACACTCAGACACCATATGCGTACCAGCTGGTTACTGATTATGAGCCAGAAGTCTCATATTAACGCGTGTTTGGAGTGCTTAATTAATATTTTGATTGAGCCGCTATAGCGTTCAAAATATGGACCTCTGAAGGGGACATAAGTCGATTATGAATCTCCTGCCTATCATTTGATATATTAACCTTGGCAAGCGATCTCTTTACCGCATGATATGCGAAAGTGACATCGCTAAGACTGTTCTCCCCGTCGTTAGGGGGAGATTTGCACGTTACCGTTGATAAGGAACGACGTGAAGTAACGTGGCATAACCCACTCAGTCTTAGCTTGATCCCCAAAACTGCACTTAGTGATAAGTAAGTGCATAGACTCCCTCAAGTCTAACTAAATGCCAGACGCATTTAATGACTTTATGAGATGTCACGAGATCATTTATACCTGCTACAAAATGCTTGCAAGGATAGACGTCCCTGTCGGACGCCGTGTTCCTGTCGTAACACGTTGCTTTGGCCGAACCCGCCAAGCAAAGGACGCTGCCGTCGGCCGTCAGTCTGTCATCCTTCCTAAGATATGAGGAAGTTGACCGGTTCTTAATTCGTTCAGCCCCAGAGGTGGTGAACTGAAACTCGTTCGTCGCACGAGATTATAAAGGATTTAGGAGATGTGTGATTCCTCTTCATACTAAGAATCTCGAAATATCTGTCGATCATGATATCTTAGACGATATTGAAACGAAACGAGACTGTCATTGATTACTTGTTCATATATTCGGTGACGACTGATAATATGAGCAAATTATGATAGGGAACCATGAACCGTTGCCTGAAGTCAACGTAGAATAGACTGGACTAATGGAAACTTGCAATCCAAGTAGACTCCTTAGCGAAAGTGTGTTCGGACCTGTAGCTCCAACACCACCAATGTTAAACGAGTTCGTTTATTTGGTTATTCGTAAGGAAAAGTGATGAGAATAATGAGATTGTAGAATGCTCGCCTAGTAGCGCAAGGCTTCTCTCACATCTTGGAATTGATTACGAGATGGTTGATTTCCTCGTAATGGACGTTATAACGGTCCCCTACTTTATCAGTTTAGTAGTTTTCCAAAAACTGATTATGCAATATGTGATTGTGGTCACTGTTTTATCTCTATGGGGATTTAGACAAAGAGATATAGATGAAGGTCTCTGTGTGACTTCATAATGGTTAAATCAAGTAGTTCCTGACCACGGAACATGATCTCAATTGACTGAGACGTTCACTATATGGATTAATATAATCCGAGCGGATGTGGTATACCGCCTAAGTGAGTACTTGATCAGCTTGGGATACTTGAACAAGTATTATGCCCTTGCGTGTTTTATTATGCGATCCATTTTTGGATTTGCCTTCGAGATGAAGGATCTTGGGAAGAAACGGTAGTGACTCGGCCTGATGATCGAGTCCCGTAAAGATTGAATCTAAGTGCATGATTCAGACTGCACTAAGAAGGTGTTATGACGTTTTAGTCATCATGACGCTAAGTCGTCAGATTCTCCCATGATCGTTCGATCATTAGACATTGATATAGACCCAGTCCGTCCCTGATGAGACGATGAAGAGATATTGAACCATGATGTTCATATCTAAGTACAATAAGCGCATTATTGTACTTGGTCTAATGTACTAGGACGAACATCTTGTCTGCTGTGAATGGTATAGCTCGACACAGCATCGCGCTAATACGCTGCCATCGAAATGGCATAAAAGACATTTTCCCATTACCTTAAGGTAACTGTGGATGAGGGCCTGTCTTATCCCATTTTGCGTCATCGAGTGTACCTACCCCCTTTGGTACTCGAATTAACGCAACCCCTTTTTCGGTTATACCGATGCTGGTTACTTATCAGACCCGCATAAGTGATATTCCTAACATGGCATGTCTTTACCATTAGGAATAAGGCGATATCTTGGAGGTTTTGGAATGACTCCAAACGAATCACTATGATCTGTTCGTGCTCTATGAGACGACTAGAGATTGTATATGGCTTCGAGTTAGTATTAGCCATATTTGAATTACATATGCTCTGTCTCACGATCCAGATAAAACAATTGTCTTATTTGAGGACAACTTGTTGTTATCAATCAAGAGAGACATGACTAGATTATGCTATTTAGCATTTCTTGCCGAAATAAATCTTCACATATGAAGTTTAAGAGCATCCTGTCGAATGCTCGTTTTATTCCACGTTATATTTTCTTGCATACAGTCATGTGCAAGTAAATGAGGCATCCAGTCGAATGCTCGTACTCTTTCTTGGAATATGAAATCTTTGCACCCAGTCGTGTGCAAGTGAGGGGGAGCATCCAGGTGAATGCTTATTGCACTAATTACTACTTAGTCGAAATCCTCGCACCCTGTCGTGTGCAAGTGAGGGGGAGCATCCAGTCGCATGCTCGTGTACTCTTTTTGTCCTTAGACCAAGGTTTTTTCCCACTGGGTTTTCCTTGACAAGGTTTTTAGCGAGACACGTTCCCATCTTATCTTACTTAAGATTGCCGAATTAGGGGGAGTATCCTGTTGTATACTTCTTACCACTGTGTACTCTTTTGTCCTTCGACTAGAGGTTTTCCCACTGGGTTTACTCTAGCAAGGTTTTGATGAGACACCTGTTTTGTGGTTGATCCCATACTACTACCACTGTTGCACTCTTTTTCCTTCGATCAGAGATTTTTCCATTGGATTTGCTCTGTCAAGGTTTTGATGAGGCACACTGTTTTTTGTGGTTAGTTACTTACATGATATTTCGGCCTATATCATTCGGCTACACAGTTTCTCCTAGGTACCGGTTTTGTCCCACACTGGGTTTTCCGGCCCTAAGGTTTTTATGTGTTTAGCACTGCGAATGAACTCGACTCAGATCGACTGCATGAAGACGAAGAATTCAAGACGTCCAAAGGGGGAGTGTTGTAAGATTATTGGACCCTTGGGCTTTTTACTTATTGGGCCTAAGTGGGCTTGTAACCCTAACCCTCTATCTATATAAAGAGGGCTAGGCGTCTTGTATTTATTCATTCATTCAGATTCATTCATAATAAAGACGATACTGTTCTACCTCTCTCTCTACTTCTGTCTCCCTAAATACATAGCTAATAGTTGTATTACAACATGAATTATATTTTAAGATTTCTTTAACAAACACAATAATAGAATCACATAATAGTAACAAAATCAACATATAAAAACTTCAAAAATAATAATTAAAAGGATTAAATCTGGTAGATATTTCCAACACAAGAACACATATTTTACCAAACAAAATCCGATGTCCTGCTACTTAGCAAAATTTTAATTTGGCCTAGGACGAATCATAAAAGCGCTGATTCCTTGTTCAAAACTCAAAAACACTTATTAATGAAAGCTAATAGCAGTTGTAGCAATTCTCATGGATATATTTCGTAAGACACGTCTTTTCCTAATTGTCAGTTTTTTGCGAGAAAATACCTTGCAACTACTTCGTTTGTATTTAGATAGTCGAATGTCACCTCCAAGTCTAACTCACAAAAACTTTCATCTTAGAGGATAACAAAAATCCTAATTTGATAACAAAAATCAAGACCAGGTTCCAATAAAAAAATTGATTAAAGGATCAACTTTGAACTGTTAATGTATTGGATGATATAAGAGAAAATGTTTTGCTATACTTAGGTGAGAACCAAAATCTTACGAGGGAGTAGATTTTGTGTGTGTGTGTGTGTGTGTTTTTTTGTGATATTCTGATGTGTAATGGTATACAGATAATATTAGTTAGAGGAGGCGCGAATTGAGAATAGAGGAGGCGAGGAGCTGTGGAAAATATTATATCACCGAAATTAAGGGAAATTATTTTCATATCTTTTCCATATTCTAAGCAAAATAGTTTCCAAGATTCTAATTTATCAAATCAAACAAACATCAACAAACATTATTTTTTCATAATTTATTTTTTTTCCATGATTTCTCCCAAAACAAACCGTACCTTATAGCATGTTTAATGGGCTATTGGTTTAACTTAAATTTTGAGTGTTGGTTTGTGGGGAGCGACGGATCAAGTTTATTGGTGTGCTGGTTTAAAATGTTGGTTTAAGTTTTGAATGTTATTGTAATTACTAAATAGATCCTAACAGTTTTGAATGTTATAGTAAATAAGTCATAACAATTATCATTGTAATCAAAACTAAATAATTGACAACTAAAAAACTATAAATTTAAGATTTTGTGTAATATAAGATAATATAAAAATAAAAACATTGTTTTATTATGTTAATGCATTTAAAATTATGTGTATTTAAATAAAAAAAATATTCTCAAAAAAATATTATTCAAAGATTGGTTATAATTTTTTAAAACTACAGGGACTGGTCCGTGTCATTAAATAAGGGTCGGACTTGTTTTAATTCGTAGTTATAGACTCGTTAATAAGTTTCTGAAGGATACATGGACTATTATTGTAGTTCTAAATGATCAATTTCTATTTTTTAATTAAACTTAAAACTATACGGACTGATATCTTAGTATTATTTTATGTGAAGACCCTCTTATGAAGCCTTAAAAAACTATTTGCAAAATAGTATTGATAGTTTGAAAAATTACAAATAAAAAAAATGATAAGTAACTGCTAAAATAAAAAAACTGATAAGTAACTGCTAAAATAAAAATAATTGTTGTTTCACGTTACCATCTCTCTTCCTTATTATCTCTCTACCTTTCTCTCTCTCTATTATCAAACCCCCCTCCCTCAGTTCATCAAAAATTTTATAACGGATTACAGATTTTTTCTTTGATTCACACCCATCGGGTGGGCAGGTCCGCTAGTTTAATTAATACAGAGACCAGTCCTGTATTATTACAGGAAAACAAAAACAGAGAAGAGAGAGATAGCATAGCGATATGAGAGAGAGGGGGAGCCAAATTATGCAGCAACGGCAGCCGCAACCAACCACCGATAAATGTGGACTGCCTACCGTACGGAGCTCCGTCCACCGCAGCCAATAACCGATAAACATGCTCTTAGGTTACACTTATGTCGGTTCTACAGAGAAGCTCTCATCCTTAAGTTCGATGTCTAAACACTATAAGAAAAAGTTCATTTAACATCATAATTTTTTTTCGGTTATCTTGCTAAAGTGCTTGTGGTTAAATTTTAGCAACAGTTTAGCAACAAATAACAACCTATTTTTTGTTAAATTGTTGCTAAAATTTAGTCACAACTAGTTTAACAACATAACCGGAAAAAAAATTATGATGCTAAATAAAAATTTTCTTATAGTGAAAGTGAGACCGTGAGAATAATAAACTTATTTCTTTGGAGACTTTAATGCTATATTTATAGTATTATCAAAATTAACAACCCTTAGATCTTGATCAACATACTTTTCCATCTAATGGCATGGTCTACCAACGGTGTTATAGACATTTGGCAAATACTCAGTGGTCGGCACAACATGCATCTCTCTGCTCTGAGATCCGGCTTGGCGTTAGCGATATGGCTCACATGAGTACTGAATCTTGCTTCCCATGGTAGGGAAGGGTTTCTTCACTTAACACTTTCACTCTGTTTGGCGTCCGTTCCCCGGAATAGGGGGAATACAAATATCGTCTCATCAACATCTCATTGCCCAATGATCGGCCTGAAACTACCCATCAGCACGGTTGCTTGGGAACCAATTCCAGGCCTCGGGGCCATGGCATTATGTGACTTTGTATCTACCTCTACCGCGGGTTTGCGTGGAATACACATGTCCTCTGACTTTAAAGCTTATCTAAGATGCTTTGCATTAATTACCACCGTTCGTTTTTTAACCACAACCTTCCATGTGTCGCAAGCAGTAATTGACGCGTCGTTTGGGATGCCGATCGAGGTGTTAAACACTATCGTTTTGTGCGTCTTCTGCTCTGCCTATAAATACCTCATTGGGTAAATAATTTTCTACCTTTCTCCAAAATTCTTTATGTTGTTCCCTCATTTAGTGCATCTGTGTACTTTTTCTCTCTTAAGATACATAATACTAGCGGACCTGTCCAACAGATGGTTGTGATTCCAATAAAAAATATGTAATCCGTTATGGTAGAATTTTCGACGAAGGGAGGGACAATTATGGTTGAGAGAGAGAGAGGGGGAATTTGATGACAGTTATTTTTTTTTTAATTCATGTGTAACAGTGTTTATTACTATTTTGTAATTTTATAAATTAATAGGACTTTTTTATAAATAATTATTTAAATGTTTTATAAGGCCTCTTCACATAAATAATAGTATGAAGTATGATACACACGTTTCCAAACCGAAATGCTTCGCCAGCGTATGACGGAGCGCAAAACTGCTAATGGATTGATGAAACTATTTTTGCAAAACTATCAATTGTAAAGCTCAACCAGGATGCATACACGGGCGGAAACATAATGATTTTTTTAGGATCGTGGTGTAAAAAATATGTCGAATAGAAGATTAAATAAATATGGTCTAATACAAAAATAAAGAATTTTTTATATCTTTAACATAGCATAAAATAAATATTAAGTTAAAGACAAACGGTATTGAGCTATAAAATAAATTTTTTAGTAATCTTGTTTGGAAAAATACAATGGTCATTTACGAAATTTGATAATTTTAAGGTAAAAAATAAATTTGGTAATTTCAAGGTAAAAACCATAAAATTTTAGAAGCAGGTAACATGATTTGAATTCTTAAATTTTCACTATCTTAAAAGCTAATTTTACTACTACATCAATAACTCTTTTGTTTAATTAGATAGACTATTAATGTATATATTTAAAAAAAAATTAACTTACACATAAAAAAATTTTAAAAATCGTCGCCGTGATGACCACGACCACCCCCGGCCATTCCATGGGTCCGGCCTGAACACAAACATCAAAATCCGTCAAATTTCCTAGCATAATTTGCGCCAGACTACGAGTGACATGAATAGGTCCTATTTTTGACATTTTTCGTAACAGGTCAAGTACTAGTTTATTCACTTGTAATTTTCTTACTACAAAGATTTGTGACATTTTTCGTTAGCTTTTGCACTATCTAAAAATAACGTTTCGAAGATAATTATGTAGCCTGTAGGGGTGCTGCATGACTGGGGAGATGACGAGTGCATCAACTTCGTAACGAAATGTAGAGCAGCAGAAAGATTATCCAGAAGGACACATGCAAGGTGAGAATAGTAGAAGCTATCATCAACTGTGGTTGGTTAATTATGATGGCAACAAAAATAACAAAGCTGCAAATATTCACCAAAGGATCACCTAGAGTATGTGAAATTTATGCTAGACGTGGTGATGATGGCACATACATCATACATGTGAACCTAAGTGCTTACCATCCGGGGGGCGAGGACACCCATTATTCTAAAAATTATGAAAATTTTAACTTTTAAACATTTATTTTCACTGAACTATGTTTAAATCTATTATACATCCCTATTTTTTATTTCATTCAATCTAGTAGTTGTTATTAATTTTGATAACCCCCATAAACCATTAACTCGATTGTCTCTGGGCACATACTAATAACGGCAAAAAAAGAATAATTCGTTCTTGATCAAGCTGGCTTTTCTATAGAACCGTCAAACTGGACACTCATCAGAGCTGTCCAATCGGTTATTGTTGCTTTTTCTGTGATGCTTTATTAATTTAGTTTGTATAACTGTATCAAATGTTTTGCCTAGTTTTCTGGGTTACTTTATTTTGTTGTTTTGGGTCTTTTATATGTTTAATAAGAGTGCGATATTCATCTTCAAAAAAGTTGGTCGTGGACAACCTCAATTTATGCTAAGCTTAGGATTTTAAGCTAAACTTTGGTCAACGGTGGTCAAAGACATAATTAGGTTTAATTAAACGTAATCAGGCATAATTGGGCGGATTGGGCGTAATTAGGTGCTTATGCGTATTTAGACGTCAACGACTTTTTTAACATAACTTTTTTTAAAATGGTAAAAAGATGAATCAAAGTATGAAAATCTTTATGATTTTTTTTTCTGGGAATTAAAAAGCTAATTATACCAACGGTTTATCCAGTTGCCACACTTTTTTTGGGGAAAAAAAGTTTTAAGCCTTGGCGAGCCTAGTCGCAATCAGGTTGCAGGTTGCCATTACCACCCGCCTAACACCTTGCGGTATAACAGTTGTAAGTAAGATTTTTTTAACCAATATGAATAAGGGGTGACATCGGTTCGGTACCGAATTTTTTTGACTACATACCGATATTATATTAAACTAGTTTGGTTTGAGAATTTTTATACCATTACCAAACCAAAAAATTCGGTATACCGAACTTTTGGTATACCAAACTATTCGGTTGGCTCGGTTCGTTTTCGTGTTTATACCAAACTTTAAAGTTTACAAGTGATGATAAAAAAATGGTGCGTATTGAGAAAAAAAAACATAGTACAATGTTTTAAAAATAGCAGATTAAAATATATATTTATTTATATTATTGTTACATTTATTATTTATTTACATAAAAGAGTAAACTACTTAGACCTTTCTACTAAATGTTATAAATAAAAGAAAATATTATAATTATTCACTACAAAAAGTAATATAAGCATATTATAACAATGTTAATAATTAAGTGTATACAAGTATTTTAGTTTATTTGTTTATATAGTATATTTTAATATTTCGATTTTAATCGGTATCATACCGAACTCACCAAACGAATAACAAAACCGAACCGACTTTCAAATATCGGTTAGGTTGTACCGTACCGTAATGTCGGTATACCAAACTTTTGGTACCGACTTGATTGATTCGGCTTGAAAAACGGTTGGTTGCTATAAGTCGGTAAAAAAAGCCACCCCTCACTTGGTTTCAATTTACTTAAGTGATGTTAAATAGCAAAAAGTATTTCAATCAATTGAATTTTTTTTATCAATGCACTTGTTGATTAATTAATGTTAGTTTACTCAAAAAGAGCTAGCCTACATCTAATTAATAGGTCGATTTCCTATGCAAAAATATTAGTTCTTGGTTGTATGTCGTGATATGGGTTAACCTCAATGGGGTAATATTTCCAATTTTAATGTTAATGATAGTACTGAATAAAAGTAGTATATCTATTTAGCAATAATTCCAAACTGTAATTAGTCAATTAGTAAATATTTCCAATTTTTTTCTCAGTACACACATACGTATAGTCTACTAATTCTTTCAGTCTTTTGAGTTGCGAGAAATGCGCGGGATTCTGTTTTGCATGCCTTTTTTATCTTTTAAATGTAACGATGTATCTTTTTATTTCCAATTACTTGTAATCTTATCAAACATCATATGACTCAACAATGGAAATTAGGATCAAGTGAATAAAAGAGGAAATATTTCCTAAAACAAGAGAACCAAATAAGGAATGGATTTCCCATCTTCTTTAAAGAAATCATTCAATAAATCCATCTCGCATGGATCATCATCTTTCCACAATAAAAACAAACATATTAGAAAGATCTCAGCTGGTGTTGGAGGTGAAGAAGATTTATTACACCAAGAAGAACAACCTATTCTTTCTCATAACCATAATCATCATCAACGACAATATATCGAGATGATGAACACTCCTTACGTATCACCCAATATTAACGGGGACGAGGTTATTGTCAAGATCGATCCAAGTGGTAGCGACGAAAACAGGATGTTACGGGAGAATAGCTACGACTTTTGGATGGACAATCGACGCCATAATGAGAACGATGACTCTGTCCCTGGTGTTGTCGGCGATGATCCCCCATCCAAGCTTATTGGACAGTTCATCAACAAGCAAAGAGCTGCTGGCAAGGAGATGCCCTTCGACGTCGATTATTTCAAAGACAATAACAATAATCATAGAAAGATACCATCCAAGGACATAAGGGTCTCGTTTCAGTCCCCATCCACTGAGGACAACTCTGACCATGAAACGTCCGAAGAGGATGATGAGATACACGAGATGCGTAGTTCTACACAGTTCCAGAACCCAAAGCGGTCTTCCAGCCTGTATCCCAATGGAGATAACCGCGCTGATAGTCGAGGTGGTGGTGAGGTGCTGAGATGCACGTCGTTTCAACGTAGACAATCGATCTTGAGGACCAAGACTAGGTCTAGGCTTATGGACCCTCCTGAACCAGACCAACGTAGATCATCAGGAATGGTCAACAACAACAAGTCGGGTAATTGTTAAGTTGCCATTCCTAGAAAATATAGGTCAAGATTTAGTAAGGACTTCTTTATTGTTTAGAATATTTTGCGACATTCTCTGTGGCATGTAGGCCAGAGTCGCCAGACTCATTTTAAGCCGACCCAATGTAGTGAGCCCTGATACGTATAGCTTCCTTTTATTGTCTTTCTCTTGTTCTTTTAGTGGTATAGTATATTAGAAGTTGTGTAATGTTTATGTGGATAATTAAACACTTAGCACTAGTAGCATGGGCTTGTTTTGTTGCAGATTTTAAGCAAATAAACTATATTTTTAATTGAGTAAAAAAGCCGATTCCAGTCCAGCTTTAATCTTCTAGCTTTTCCAACTGTGAAGCTAGATATTAGAGATCCTTGTTGACACAATCAAATATATATTTGATTGTGTCAACAAGGATCTCTAATACTAGATGAGCAAATGACCAAAAGCTGCCCAAATTTTAAGGGGAAAAATGATCTTAACAGATGGAACCAAACAAGAACCATGTTAAATTACAATCTCTAGTACCAGCAACTCAAACTCTTAGCAGGAACAACTTTTTTAATTTATCCTATTTCTTCTTCAACTCAGGTCAAGTAAAATCTTCCAGGCTCATGAATCATGTTTCGGGAATGCTAAAACCTCAACCCCCGGGGGATCCTGATGAAGAAGACGACCCACTTCTAGACGACGACATTCCAGATGAGTACCGAAAGGGAAACCTGAACACTCTCACTATCCTTCAATGGGTCAGTCTCATTCTCATCGTGGCTGCTCTTATCTGCACACTCGCTATTCGCAAGTGGAAGATTTATTCTTTCAAAGGGCTAAGACTGTGGAAATGGGAAGTCTTGATCCTAGTCTTGATCTGCGGTCGGCTTGTCTCGGGCTGGGGGATTAGATTCGTCGTGTTTTTCATTGAGAGGAACTTTTTATTGAGGAAAAGGGTTTTGTATTTTGTATATGGGGTTAGGAAAGCGGTACAGAACTGTATCTGGCTAGGGCTGGTGTTGCTCGCTTGGCATTTTCTTTTTGATGAGAGAATTGAGAAGGAGACTAATAGGCGTAATGTACAGTTCCTCAAGTTTTTCAACAAGCTCTTGCTATGTTTCCTAGTAGGTAGCTTGTTGTGGCTTGTTAAAACCCTCATGGTCAAAGTTTTGGCTTCTTTTTTCCATGTTAGCACGTTTTTTGATCGGATCCAAGAGTCGTTGTTCAACCAGTACGTGATAGAGACGCTATCTGGGCCACCAGTGATTGAGATGAAAAATGTTCAAGAAGACGAAGAGAGGAGCATGGCCGACATTAGACAGCTTCAAAGCATGGGTATATTAAAAAAATATTAAAGGATTAATTGACTAATTATAATGTAATTTATCTAGATTTGATTGGATTTATGGATCCATCTAACATCAGAATTTTTTTAAACTCTTTGCTTAAAAAAGGCAAATGATGTTTGGCTAGCCACCTTATCTTGCTTATACAAAAGCACAAGCTTTTTGAATAGGAAAGTTAAAAAGGATGCAAAGGAAAAATCTAGCACTTTGATGCTTTCTTATATAGTCTTTTTACCTCTTTCTCTAGGAAACTTTTGCAAAAAATCTAGCTTTTTAAAGCTATTTCTAAACGCTACACTGCAGCCTATATAAAAACAATTGAGAATTCATAAAATGTACCTTTGTTCTCTCTTCAAATCAATCAATAAAACTTTTCAAATTCCATTATTTATAAGGTATTAATGTGCCGCCGGAGCTGAAAGCAACCGCTTTTGCAACAACTGCAAAGAGTGGAGGATTGCAGAGACCACCAGTGAGAACCCTTACCAAGAAGTTCTCGAGGGTAGGGTCGTCAAGGAACGGTAGTTCTCACAACAACAACAACAACAATAATAATAATAATAATATGCAAGAGCAGGGGATACTCATTGAAGATCTACATAAGTGGAACCCTAAGAACATATCGGCATGGAATATGAAGAGGTTGATGAAGATAGTTAGGCATGGGGTTTTGTCTACCCTGGATGAGCAGATTCAGGAATCAACTAATGGGGACGAGTCATCAAAGCAAATCCGTAGCGAACTAGAAGCAAAAGCAGCTGCCAGGAAGATTTTTCAAAATGTCGCTCGAAGGGGTTCAAAGTTTGTATTTTCAAGTTCGCATTTACTTATTTTATTGTCGCATTCAGTTTATGTTTATGTGTTGTGAGAAAATTCGTAGTATTCGTAGTGACACTTGACATGACTTCAAAACATCTTTTACGTGCTAGGTACATCTACCTACTAGACTTAATGCGTTTTATGGGAGAAGACGAGGCTTTGAAGACCATCGCTCTCTTGACCGGATCTTCTGAAAGTGAAAAGATTAGCAAGTATGCTTTGAAGAACTGGGTGGTAAGCACAGGGTTTCTTTATCAACTATTTTGTCTACTTCATTTAGTCTGTATACTTTTGGATAATTTTAATAGTACGAAGTAAATCCTATATGTTTCTTGGAAATAAGCATATATAAGTTTATAACATGTTTATGGCATGCCGTGAAGTAAAAATTATCCATGTTTGCCTCAAATGTGCCATGGATGTGCAACCATTGAAGGATGGTTCCATAAGTTGCTTCAACATGAGCAATTTTTAGCTGAGCTTCGTGAACTTCTCAACAGTTCTTCTTTCAAATTCACATATCAGATTTTCTTTTTGGTCGAAGACTTGAAGCACTCCAGAATAGGAGAGGGTTACAAAAATTTCAAATTCATATATTAAAATGTTAATACACTTTTAAAGTTCTAACTTTTCTGTTCACAGGTATACTAACTTTAATGATTATAACAGGTTAATGCTTTCAGAGAAAGAAAAGCTCTAGCCCTAACACTGAATGATACAAAAACAGCCGTAAACAAACTTCATCAGATGGTGAACGTACTTGTCGCCATTATAATCGTGGTCGTTAATCTCCTTATACTTGGATTTGCCACGAGCAAATTTCTTCTCTTCCTTAGTTCTCAGATTGTCGTTGTGGCGTTTGTTTTTGGAAATACTTGCAAGACTGTCTTTGAAGCCATTATATTCCTATTTGTGATGCACCCTTTTGATGTCGGGGATCGTTGTGAAATTGATGGAGTTCAGGTCAGAGAAAATTTATGCATTTATTTTCAGTTTTATTCCCTCCAATACTATTAGTTCTTAATTATGTATGGGTATGATAATTTCAGATGATTGTTGAAGAGATGAACATACTAAATACCATATTTCTGAGATTTGACAATCAAAAGATATTCTATCCAAATAGCACTCTCTCCACGAAGTGTATCGGTAACTATTACCGTAGCCCTGACATGGGCGATTCTGTTGATTTCTACGTCCATATTACAACTCCAGCCGAGAAGATTGCTATGATGAGGCAAAAGATAATAAGGTAAACCGAAGTCAAAATCACATAAACTAGTCTTTAAGAATCTGTATGATATGGAACATTCAGGAATCGCATTTTAACTACTGTTAATGCCTTTGAGCTTCTATTTTCTCTTTTAGTTTTTCATAAATTTGATTTAAACTCTTGCTTTCACAAAGAATATTACACCATTTACTATAATCTTAAACTAATATTGCTCCAAGTATATAATTAAAGCAATTAGTCTGTGGCAGGTTTAATATTGTAGCTTCCTGCCTAATTCCTGCTAAATATGCTATTTGAGTGTGCATTATACCTGTGAATATTTCTCCTCAGGTGTGACAATATTATCAATAAACTTGGATTTTTTGTTCAATTTAATTGCAGTTTCGTTGAAAGCAAGAAGGACCACTGGTACACTACTCCATTGGTGGTTTTGATGAATCTTGAAGGCTTGCAACTGGTGAAAATGTCGGTATGGTTGAGGCACAGGATCAACCATCAAGACATGGGAGAAAAATGGACAAGAAGGCAACTTGTGGTCGAAGAAATGATAAAAATATTCAAAGAATTTGACATGGAGTACCGTTTACATCCCCGCGATATCAATATCCTCACAATGCCCACTTTAACCACCACCCGCACTCCTTCTACATGGACTACCCCTGAGAAGTGACAGCAATTATTTGTTCTCGAATGCAATATACCTTTTTTCCATACTCTTGCAGGAGAGAAACATGGGGGGTTCTATGTATATCCACATTTTTTCCATTACTCTCTGATATATGGAGTATGGAAAGGAGAATAGGAATTGTAAGCATAACATGACTCGATAAGTGATCCCATCTCAAAGAAGAGATTATCCGGAATCAGCGAACTACAAGAAAGCATAAATTTAAGTTGTGTTTTGATTATATCTATCACCGCTAGTTAAGGCCTGTTGGGTAGTAAATTAGTCTTAGGGTAAAGTTGTGTAGCCTCCAAGGATTTACGACACCTTCATTCGAAGGGCTGCTTATCATAACTTGCGCTAATGTGATTATGTCTTAAATTTATTACTTATTTAATAAAGTTTTTATTTGGTTTTCTCTATTTTTAGTTAGGTTGATTTTCATACAGATGATAAATTAGTAAGTCTATCTGACCTATGATACTGCAAATTTTGATATGTGATACTCTGATGTGTGCCCAGACTCCAGAGCCTTGATGATGATGCTATTAGTTATCTCATGTTTTTAAAAAATAGTCTTCAATGTTATGTTTGGACTATGGAAATGCCAAAGAGGAATGTGACGCAGAAGAAGTAAATATCTTTCATAAAATTGCATAGACATGAAAATGTTGTCCTATTAACAATTTTGCCAGATTTTTTAACATTTTATGTGGGAGATTGGCCATATTAACTAGATTATGTGGTACTGGCGCCAAATATTAGAGACAAAACGCGGCTTTATGGCGTTTCTATGTGCTTGCAGTTTGCACACACCATGTTAACCCTTAATAAATTATCAGAGACAATTACAACAGATATTCATGGATCTTTAGACGATGACAATTTTCAATTACATTACTAGTATTTTGTCTAGATTATTTGTCTGTTTGTTTAAACGCATATTTCTATAGTTTCTTCTAAATGTATAAATGATAATGTCTTGGAGCATTATACTCCCCAGCCTAGAACCAGGAAACTAAGTTTTGGTCTTTAGCCATAACAGTTGTTCCCACTTTCTAATAACTTATTATATCATTGCCTCCTCCCTCTGTCTATGTCGAACCCTATTCCAATATAATACAACCTTTATATAAAGTATGATGTCCACATGTTATAGACAAAGCTTCAAAATAGTTTAAGAATATCAATACGAGCGACAAGGTTATAAGCTTGAGCATAGTATGATGAGAAAAGGGCCTACAACGTCAAAGCTTAATTACTCGAGAGTCGTTGTAGATGTTTGTCAACGAGAGCTCGGTCGCCTCCCTGCCACAAGCTTCACTCACCGCCTCATTGCTTCCCAGGTGTTATCAATTATGTTTTCATTTTCTGGATGGTAGAAGGCCTAACTTTAATCTATTTCATCAATATTAAAAAGACTAAACATTTATTTTCATTTCACAGGATTTTGTACTTCGGCTCGATTTGTACAGAAAACTACAGGAACACGGAGGGTGTGTTAATACAGTCAGTTTCAATACAAATGGTGAAATTCTTGTTTCCGCTTCTGATGATAGAAAAGTCATATTTTGGGATTGGGAAAATGGATGTGTAAGGCTCACTTTCAATTCTGGTCATACTAACAATGTTTTTCAAGCAAAGATTATGCCTTACACACATGATCAAGATATCATCACCTGTGCTGCTGATGGACATGTAATTCAATATTTTCCATTTCTAAGAAAGTAACTAGGGATAACATACATGGAGGAAATTGAAACGGCTTATACATAATTTGTATCCCATTTTTTGTTTGTGCCAATTTACAGATTAGATATGCTCAGGTTTTAGAAGGTGGTAAAGTCGAGACCAAGTTGTTGGGGAAGCACCAAGGCCGAGCTCATATGTTGGCTGTTGAACCGGATAACCCTCATATATTTTATTCATGTGGTGAAGATGGATTGGTTCAACATGTAATTCATGGTTTTTAATGATTTTTAATTCATGTCGAGATATAGGGCTTATTTGGTTGCAGCTTCTAAGCATTATTAGCTGGATTTCTTGTGGTTAAGAAAAGAGTTGGGTAACTGTTCATCCAGATTAAAGCTTCCACCAGGCCAAAAAGCAGTTTAGTTTAAATCCCGGAAAAAGCAAAACTAGGTTTATCCACCACAAAGCTTTCAGCTTTCTCTGGCTAAGTAACCGAAAATTCCGCTTTAGTTAGTAAACCAAATCCACTCTGGTTTTTAAGCTCAAGAAAAACAAAGCATAAAGGTTGCAAGAGAAAGAAGGCCTTAGTTTATTCTACTTGGTCACGGATAAGCACTTCCTTTGTAGTACTCATGGTTATGGTCTTTCATATCCATGCCTATGCTTGTACCATGTCTTCCTTCTTTTTTCCTTTGCACCTATGTAAAAAAAACAACAACTAAACATATGTTCATTTTTCACAGTTTGACTTGAGAAGAGAAACTGCTACAGCGCTTTTTTATTGCCATCCCGTCCACAAGCGTAAAAACATGCAAGTAGCTCACTTGAACACAATCGCACTAGACCCTTTGAATCCTTTTTCATTAGCAGCAGCAGGATCAGACGAGTATACGAGGCTATACGATATACGTAAATATTGCAATCCAATGGATTACTTCTGTCCTACACATTTGATTGGTAACGAGCGAGTGGGAGTATCAAGTTTAGCATTCTCCAATCAAAAGGAGCTTCTTGTCTCATACAACGGTGAAAATATATATCTTTTCACAAGGGATATGGGATTAATTACAAACAATGGTGGTATTATCCGTGGGGCTCAAGTCTACGTTGGGCATAGGAACTGTGTAACGGTGAAGGGTGTGAGCTTTTTTGGATCTAAATGTGAGTATGTTATGAGTGGATCAGATTGTGGAAGAATATATATATGGAAAAAGAAGGGAGGAGAACTTATTCGGGTTATGAATGGAGATAAGTACGTCGTGAACTGTATTCAGGCACATCCTTATGCTACAGTTCTTGCCAGTAGTGGGATTGAAAATGATGTCAAAATTTGGACTCCGATATCCCTTCATAGGGCAACTTTACCAAATGATGTTAATGGGCCGAGGCTAGATTTCACATTGCGCTAATTTGTAACCATATCTTATATTTTTGTTTAATCACCAATAGGAGTCTAGATTTATAGACTAGGTTTGATGGTTTACTACCTACTTACATGTCGTCCTTCTGATCTAATGAAGTGCTCGACTCCCTATTTGTAACTAGTAAAAGTTTTTATACATTCTATTTGTCTATAGACTCTATACCGAGGGAAGTACATCCTTTTAACAAGCTTTTATCAATAGCAACTTCTCTATGGCTTCATATCTCTGTTTTAAAATTCGCGCTACGTAACGCGAAATAGCGCTTTTTTGGTAAAAAAACGCAACGAAAAATCACGATTTTGGGTGGAATTGCGCTAAAATCGCGCTATAGGGGACCAAAAGCGCAAAAAGCGCGAAATTCTGGACCAAAAGCGTAAATAGCGAGTTAAAAAAAAACAGCGGATCTAAATAATTAATATATATTGTGTAATTTTCATAAAAGTGTTTGCAGTTCAGATGGTTGAGACAGTGTTGTGTTTTCCAGAAGACCCAGGTTCGAAACTCACCAACAACAAATTTTTATATTCTAAAGTTAATAGCGCTTTTAGCGTTTCTCTCGAAAAAACGATACGATAGCGATAACGCTATTTAAAACACTGCTTCATATTGGACTAGTTATTGGTCATACTTTTTCTTTCTTATTTCTTCCTTGAAAAAACTCGGTAATATCGTCGAAATTCTCAATTTTTCTGATCTGGACTCGCATATAAATTACGATCATTATGGTGATGACGAGGTCGTTTATATTTGAAGTGTGACCTCGTCATCACCGTACTGATATTTTAGTTTTTACTACTGTTGTTCTAATGTTTTTTCTTTGGAGCTTGTGCTATAAAGGGTTTTGTGACAAACAAGAGACAGTTATTGAGCTTGAGGCCTGCAGCCTTCTCCTATATCACCTTTTTCTATGGTTTTTGTCGATGTCCTCTTCGTATAACTACATGATTTCGCTTCTACTCCCATGAAGCAAACAAGGTTTGCAGGGATATAAAACATAAAATTATGTTTAAAACATAAAAAAGAAAGTACACTTTAATTATATTTAAAAATAGCAAATTAATCACTCCATTTACAACTTTCAAATCTCTAGAACGACAACCAGCTCAAAGAGCCCTAAAAAGCAAAAGCTAACCAAATGTGTAAGGGACCAGAAAGAGCTGGAAAAAAAATGCAATATGAAGAGTAAATTAAACCCAAAGTACACAGATCACATATGCACGCAATCACACGAGGCCATAATCATACGCTTAAGTGATCATTTCGAATCTTCTTTCAAGTGAGATAAATAATACACCTTTGAGAAGAAGATCGTACAACCAATGAATGATCTTTGTTCAAATTGATTTAGGTTGTGAAGTTGAAGATTTCAGGTTTAAAAGGCTCATAAAATTTTAGAATAAAAAAGTAGATGGTACCGATAAAAAGATGAACCATTCATGATCTCATTCATGGTTGGTTTGTAATGGTACACGAGGAGAAAAGGACCGCCTAATTCAAGCTAATCTGGATCTAGAAATGGAGGTCAAGCTGCTTCAAATGAAGATAATAAATATGAAGAGTCGGAAAGAAGGTTGCAACATCTTATAAATTTCTAAATGGTGATATTTGTGTAAATATAAGGCTATCTCACTAGCTATGTAAACAATGCCTTTTCCTTTCTGTCTTTAATTAGGCCTTATGAAATCCTAGAATAAGTATCTGATCATGATGTTTTGTTATTTTGTTTATAGTTCTATGTGATGTAGTAATGAAGGAATGTCAATGATGTATCTGGGTATGGTCCCCTTTGATAAATGAAATCTGTAGCGTTTAATTCAAAATAATAATTATTAAATATAAATTAACCCTTCTTAAATAATTCATAATTAGAATTGAGTGTAATCTATAAACCTCTCTAATTATTATTTTTGTCCTTGAGTTCCTTTGATCTTCTAATGAACATGTATATCTACAAGCATTATTGTGCAATAAAAGTATACATGTAATGGATTCCATATTATTAGTCTTTCCAACTATTCAATTTATTATTATGTTCACAAGAGACAAGATTTCGGACTTAGTATTATCAAAATTCATTTTTGTAAATCAAATACTAAAATTTCATAAAGAGCACTCTACTAGTAAACCAAGGTTGTCCTATGTTTCCAAACGTGATATAATTAAGTTCTTTCATATTTAGGTAAATCATAAGAAACAAAATTATATTGGGTCCTAGTTCTACAGTGAGATTATGCATAGTACTTTTAGTTGATATTTATGGAATTGTGATTACATTGCAAATGGGATTAAACAGAACTCGTAATAAATAAATTGCCAATGCCAAAAAAGTCTTAATCAATATCAAATATTACTAAAAAGTACTAACTCAAACATTTTGTTACAGTTAGGTTCTACTTTCTATTGTCGGGTATAATTTTTATTTTTGACTTTCTCTCTACTTATCTAAAAACCATCACACTCCATTCCAACTTTCTTTCCTCAATTAGAATTTCGGCCTATACCCCGACCCACCACTTTCTCATGGGTTGGCGGCGACGATGGTGGTCCGTTGGATCTCCGGCAATATAGCCGGAGCTCCGACGGACCGCCTCCATTGCCACCAACCTCCATTAAAAAAAAACTGAATTTTTTAAAAAAATATATATATTTTAAAAAAAAACTTATTAAAAACTCCAAAAACTAAAAGACACCCCAAAAAAATAAAAAACAAGTAAAAAAAACAAATTGAGAAAAAAATGCATGCACAATCTAAAACATGTGCATACACAATCGCGAAAAGTTTCATATATAATTTTAAAAATGTGCATACACAATCTCTAATCTCAAATCAAAAAAATTCAAAAATCAAAAAAATTTAAAATTCAAAATAAATCAAAATAATTTTTTTTTGATAAAAATGCATAAACAATCCAAAAAATATAAATACACAATCGCAAAAAGGTGCATACATAATATAAAAAATATGTATACACAATTTCCAACCTTCACTCAAAAAAATCAAAAAAATCAAAAAACAAGTGGAAAAAAAAAAGAAATCGATAAAAGGGTATAAGCAATCCAAAAAAGATGCATACACAATTAAAAAAATATATGCATATACAATCGCAAAAAATATGCATACACAATCCAAGAAAAGTACATACACAATTAAAAAAAAGGGCATACACAATCGTGAAAAATTTTCATACACAATCTAAAAAGTATGCATAAACAACCATGAAAAAGATGCATAAATAATAAGAAAAAGTGCATACAAATCCAGAAAATTGCATACAAAATACGAAAAAATTGCATACATAATCCGAAAAAGTGCATACACATCTAGAAAAATGCATGCACAATGTGAAAAAAATGCATATAAAATACAAAAAATGTATATACATTCAGAAAAATGTATACACAATGCAAAACAATGCATAACAAATGCAAAAAGTGCATACACAATGCAAAAAAACATATACATAATAAAAAATGTGCATAAACAATCGCGAAAATGTGCATAAATAATCCATAAAATGTGCATATACAATGCCGAAAAGATGTATACACAATATCCAACCTGCAGTCAAAAAAATGCTAAAATTAAAAAAAAACAAGTCAAAATAAATAAATCGAAAAAAATGTATATACAATCCAAAAAAGATACATAAATAATCGTGAAAAGATGCATATACAATCCAAAAAATGTGCATACACAATCTCCAACTTTCACTCAAAAAATTCAAAAAAAATAAAAAACAAAAAACAAGTTAAAAAAAGTACATAAACAATCCATGAAAGTGCTTACACAATCGAGAAAAGTGCATACATATCCGAAAAAAATGCATATATAATTCAGAATACATACACAATCGAGTACATTACATACACAATCGAGAAAAAGCGCATACATAATAATACACAATCCATAAAAGGGCTACACAATCCAAAAAGTGCAGACACAATCCCGAAAATTGCATACACAATATGAAAATGTGTAAAAATATTCATGAAATTGTATAAACATTCCTGAATAGTGCATACACAATACGAAAAGTGGATACATAATCTGAAAAATGCATACACAGTCCTAAGTGCATACACAATCCCGAAAAATAAATACACATCCACGAAAGTGTACACACATTACAGAATATTGCATACACATTCAAAATAGTGCATACACAATTTTTTGAATTTTTTAATGAATTTTTGAATTTTTTTGAGTGTGGGTTAGCGGCTGCGGCTCACAGGAATCCCGACGATCTCACCGGAGCTCCAGTGGACCACTGCCGTTGCCGCCAACCCATGAAAAAGTGGTGGATCGGAGTATATATATAAACTTTAGCTAAGTAAATAGAGAGTTGAAGTGAAGTATGATGATTTTTAGAGAGATAAAATATGATTTGAATGAAATGAAAAGTTTGGGGGTGCGTTTTTTATAATAAGGTTTGAAAATTAGTATTTTTTTTTTGCCCTTTCCTTATAAATAATTAAATAATTAATCCACAACTTTAATTAATTAGTTGCTCGATTACCAATAATAATTTATTATGAACTTTTTATTGATTATTGTCTTTAAACATAATACTATTGTTTATAATACTTATAAACAATGTTTAAATCACTTAATAATAACGGAATTTTTTATCATATTTATAAATATTCTTAACACATTCACATAAAAACTATTTATTTATTTCAAAATAAATTATTACAAATAACAAAAACATGATTTTGGGCTCATATCCCAACAAGTCAACCTAAATCTACTTTATAATCATACTAATGCAAATTCGTTTCACTTTAAGTCTTTAAACATATTTATTCCACATGTTTTGTTTATTATGTGATTCTCATTTATATATTGGATTTGCTGAATTTGAAAGATTCTGATGATTCATTTATTGCAATTTTCCATATAAATCCATGGCTTTGGGTGTATATATATATATGCTGTATTTGAGATTTTGAGGAGAATACTATCCTTATTAACAAATGGCGATCAAGAGAGTCATGTGCTCATGTTGGATACTTATGTTGGTTGCGATGTTAGACACAATAAGCCAAGGTAATGTTGAATGCCTCCAAACTTTGGACAAAAATAATTTCGGACCGAAACCAAAAAGGACAATCAAAACAATTGAGGTTATTTTCCACCATCTCTTATCTATAAAAGCACACATTGTACTTTCACAATTATAGTTGCTTCGAGGTAGAAGGAAAAAGATCCTTAATTAACCATGAGTAATTTGATTTCTGCAGGTTCCTGAAGATGGAGATATGATCGATTGCGTAGATATTTACCATCAACCTTCCTTTAGTAATCAGATTAGCAAGGATTTAGAGGTTTTTCGATTTAGTGTGACATATATGAATATTATAATAAGTAAATGGATAATATCGTCACTGACAGTCGTTTTTGTTCGAAAGTTTCCTTCTCCTACAACTATTCATTTTATATACCGATTCACTTGAATGAAGTAATATAACTAGAATTTATTACGAGGATCATTAACCATCGTTCTTTTTTTATTGAACAAGATGACACCTAGCGCTTCCTATCTGAGTTTATTCAATAGAACAATCGAACCCCCAGAGGAGCTAATCCAAAATTGGCATAAATATGGAGAGTGCCCTGAAGGAACAATTCCTATTAGAAGGCCTTGGAATAACACCGGCATTATTCTTAGAAAAACTGTCAACTACGAATCTGAAGATAACAGAGAGGTGAACATATATATTTAAAACAAGCAAACATTTTTTTTATTATGTACTTTATTTATCTTCCAACGGTTTTATCATAGATTCAGAGCATACTTTTCTAAGATCTATGATATATACAAAAAAGTTATATCAGAACTTTAAAGACACGTATTTCAGTAAGAGAACTCAAGGGAAAACCATTGTTTTTCCTTTTTTCTTTTTTTTCTTTTGCTAAGTCATAGAAGTACTTATCGAGAAGAAACAAATAATATATTTTGTCTTTTGGTTCTTTTAGTATGCCATAGCTACCCAGGAAGGCAGTATTTACCAAGGAGCAGAGGCATTTATTACCATGTGGAACCCAAAAGTAAGAGGACCTGTTGAGTTCAGTTTATCTCAAATCTGGGTTGCTTCTGGTCCAAATCCTGTAAACACAATAGAAGTTGGATGGACGGTAAATATGCAATTGTTTTTCTTTGGTCTAATTTTTTATTTTATTTTTTGATATTTCTGGTACCAGAAGTAGTAAGACAAGTTCGTTTTACATGTGATGATTACGACTTGTTTTTTGTTACTTATTTTACATCTTTTGATTGTAGGTTTGTCCCAAGAAATTTCATGATTCACAAACTAGACTTTTCACCTACTGGACGGTTAGTTTCACAAACAACTTGATATAACATGAACTTTACAATTTACAAGTACTCAAGTTTATGGTTATACTCTCCTTTAAAATTTCAAGTTCTCAATGTTGGCCTTACAATACACCATTTTAATTCTTTGTCTATAAGTTTGCTAGCTCAAAATATGTTTACTTGTGCCATATGGTTAATGTAACTTACTGAATACTTTTTTACTTAATCACAGCAAGATTCCTACATAAGGACAGGTTGCTATAATCTTGATTGTCCCGGTTTTGTGCAAACAAATCGTCGAATAACCCTTGGAGGTGCATTAAGACCTACTTCAGTCTATGGAAGAGAGTCCTATGATATCCACATCAACATCGCTAGAGTATGCCTAACATTTTTACATGTTTCATCTTGGATTGTACAAACTTAGAGCGTAATATTTATATTGCACTTACAAGAAACAAGGAAAAGTACTAATATATATATATATATTTATGTAGATATATTTAAAGAATCATGCTAAGAGCACCCGCATAAGTCCCATCATAATTCTCAAGATCGTATTTTTTGGGCATTAGGGAAGCATTGGCAATTTACATAATTTTCTATTCTCCTTAAAGTATCCTCTCTGTTTCTAATAATTAATCATTTTAAGTATTAAATGTTAATAATTAATTTTTTTGGAGTTAGAAGAAACACGTGTTAAAGTTGGGGTCCAAATAATGTTGTTATTTTGTTTATGAAGAGTGACATTCATTCTCCAGTTATAAAAATGCATAATGGTTATCTTTATAAATAGAGATTTGACTGTGAGTTAGATGTGGTTTACATTTTAGAGATAGGGTCGGTTTGGTAACAAAAAGATTTTTGGAATTTTGATTTTAAAAATCTATTAGTGTTTGTACTGTCATTATTTAGCTTTCAAAAAACAAAATTTAAGGTTAAAAAGCTAAAAGAATCCAAATATAAAAAATTTAGATTTTGGTTGGATTTTAAAACATATTTTTTAACTCTGAGTTTTGACCAAATAAAATGTTGCCAAACGGGCGGTAATCTTCTCAAATTATACATAAAGTATATCTAAATGAGATAGATGTGTGCATGCTCTAACACTAGCTGAGCTCTTCTAGTTCAGACAACTAATCATGGAACTTTGAAGCAAGGTACTTAGTTTCTAATTGAATGTTTGTCCCAGGATCGGGAAACCGACAGGTGGTGGATAAAGATAGCAGGAGAAACATTAGGCTACTTTCCCAGTAATCACTTCAATAGTTTGCGAAAAGGTGCCAATCTGAAGGTGGATTTTGGTGGCGAGATCATAAACAATAAAGATGGGAATCGCCATACCGCTACCCAAATGGGAAGCGGTCATTTCGCAACCGAAGGATTTAAAAAATCAAGTCTCATACGTAACATAAAGGTAGTGAATAATGAATACGACATTGTTGATGCGAGTCTGGAACCTGATGTTACAATACCGGAATGCTACAATTTACACTTTGGACCACCTGAGACTAGTTACCAGACACATTTCTATTATGGTGGTCCTGGGTACTCTGACCAGTGTCCATAATAGCAAAATGATACTTTATAGAGGCAAACTATAGATATACTGTGAAGCAGTAAACCTTGCTATGCATCATGAATCGTATAATGATATCTTATGAGGAATTAATTCATAGTTTGATTATAAGTTTTTATGGTTCTTGTAAAGTACGTGGCAGAAATTTGGGTACTAAAAGATTTGTGGCACTTCAAGTAGAACAACAAAAAGAAACCATGGAAGATAAGTTCAAAAATTAATAACGGATTTGGAAAAAAACAAAAGCTGCCACAATGACTATACCTTCAAACCAGAATGAAAACATGGCATCGAAAAGAAAAACAACATTAGCTTATGTAATGTAAGATATAGGGATGCCACCCTCATTTTTGCCGAAATGTAAATCAAGAATCAATTCTACAAGCTACAATAACGATAATAAAATTGTAGGCTTGTTACTAAAACGTGTAATTAACTCATGAAGAGGAAAACAAACGAAGGAAAACTCTAGCTTTTTACTCTGATTATATAGCTGATTTCCCTCACTCTCTATTTATAGTATATATATGTATGTATATTAAACTGTTTTATGTAATTCTATTTCTCTCCCATTCAGGTGATTATAAGCTTTGACAAGATGAAAGCAAACGCTTAATATATATCTCTCTCACTCTCCTTTTTAATATTCACACGTTTAGAAATAATTATTACTGCTTTCAGTTTTTTATTCATTAATACTATATAGAAAACACCTAATCAGACCTTAGATTTCTTGTAATTAGTCACATCTCCTACTAATATCTGATTATTACCATTTACTACCAATTCAAACTAGAGTGATCACTTTTTACTTATTAATATAAGTGAAAAAATAATTATTGCCTCGATAAAGTAAAATAAATATTAAAGAAAAATACGGGTTATAAGAGTAACGGTACACGAGGAGAAAAGGACCACCTACTTCAAGCTGATCTTGATCTGGAAATGGAGGTCAAGCTGCTTCAAATGAAGATAATAAATATGAAGAGTCGGAAAAAAGGTTGCAGCATCTTATAAGCTGCTAAAGGGTGATATTTGTGTAAATAGAAGGCTATCTCACTATGTAAACAGTGTTGGAAAAACATGTTTTTTTCATGGGTGTTTCCGAATGGTCACATGACCAACTTCGAGTCGATATTACATATGACAATGCTGATTTGTTAATACCGTACTCAACGCGATTGAGTAGCTTGTGTGACGAGCTTCGTAACGGTATATCGCATGACCTATTCGGAGAATGGGTGTGAATACTAATCGGCTTCAAAGTTGGGCTCTCGAAAGCTCAATTCTGGAAAATGAAATGGTAAATGGAAAAACCATTGAGGGTTATCCCATATTGGAAGATTAAGAGTTAATTTTACAATATATATATAGTACCAACCCATGTAGTTGTTAAACTAACATGTCCACATATATCTAAGAGTATTAGTGTGTACCACACACGCGCGCTCGCTCGGGTCTCGGGCACGGGCGCGGGCGCGGACCTCTCATCTGGAGAAACCGGAAAAGTTTAGGGGCAACAACTTCAAACGTTGGCAGCAAAAAATGCTGTTTTATTTAACTGCCCTTAACCTTACCCGTTTTCTCAAGGAGACTACACCCTTCCTTAGCGAGGACGATGAGGACGTGCAGACGGTTTCGGCGGTGGAAGCATGGAAACATGACGACTACCTATGCCGAAACTACATCCTGTGTGCTCTAGATGACACTCTTTTCAGTGTGTTCGAGCCCAAGGATTCTGCAAATGAGCTTTGGGAGTCTCTCGAAAGAAAGTACAAAGTGAATAACGCTGACGCAAAGAAATTTGTCGTCACAGACTTTCATGAGTACATGATGACTGACGGAAAGAGTGTTATCGAGCATGTTGAGGAACTCTAACTCATATACCATAGGCTTGAGATTGAGGGGTTAGTTATTAACGAACCTTTCCAGGTGGCATTAATGATTGAGAAACTGCCACCCTCATGGAAAGAGTTTCAAAACTACCTGAAACATAAGCGAAAGGCTATGACCTTGGAGGGACTCATTGAGAGGCTCAATGTTGAGCAAAGCAACCGCCGATCCGGAAGGAAAGGCGGTGGCGGAGCAGGCAACGCGGTTGCCAAGGCCAATGTGGTTGAGGACGCTGTATCCAAGCGGAAACGCTTTGACAGCGGTGTCGGTGCTTCTCTCAAGAAGAAATTCATGGGAGATTGCTTTGTGTACAACAAACCGGGCCATCGTGCCGCGGATTGTAAGATGCGCATCAACAAGCCCCCCCCCCCCCCCCCAAAGAGGAAGTTCCAAGGGAAAGAGAGGAAGAGGGCACCTGCTCAGGCAAATGTGGCTGAGGGGGGAGATGATGCTGGACAAGACTATATGCACATGAGCGCTGTGGTCTCGGAAGTGAACCTGGTGGGAAGCAACCCAAAGGAATGGTGGCTGGACACAGGCGCCACTAGTCACATCTGTGCCAGCAAATGGATGTTCAAGACCTATACGGCCGTATACAATGAGAGCTATTTCATGGAAAACTCGGCTACTTCCAGGGTGGAAGGTAAAGGAACCGTGATGCTGAAGATGACGTCGGGAAAGGAGCTGACACTGAACGGCATGCTCCATGTGCCGGAAATTCGCAAGAATCTAGTCTCCGGCTCAGTGATGGTGAACAAAGGGTTTAAAGTTGTATTTGAATCCGCTTAAATTGTAATCACCCTTAATGGAATGTATGTAGGTCGTGGCTATATGACCAACGACATGTTTAAATTAAATGTTGGTACTCTGGCTCCTAAAGCCGAGTCTGCTATTGAGGGTACTAAGGCTGAGGCCAATACCAAGAATAATGTAATCGTTAATGTTGCCCAAGTGGCCAATAAAATTTCTTTTGCTTATTCTTGTGATTCATTTAATTTATGGCATGGTAGATTAGGTCATGTGAATACTAGTTCAATGAAGAAATTAATATCACTAAATCTACTACCAAGTTTTGTCTTCAATAAACAACATAAATGTGAGATTTGTGTTGAGGCAAAATTAACCAAGTCTTCGTATCAACATATTGAACGAAGTACTGAACCTCTCGGTCTAATACACACGGATGTATGTGAGTTAAAGTTTATACAAACGCAAGGAGGAAAAAAGTATTTCATCACATTTATAGATGACTGTACTAGATACTGCTATGTCTACTTAATGAGAAGTAAAGACGAAGAGGTAGAGAAATTCGCTCTTTATAAGACCGAAGTAGAAAATCAACTCAATAAAAAGATTAAAATGTTGAGGAGTGATAGAGGCGGTGAATACGAGGCACCGTTTGCGCAGATATGCGCAGAAAATGGCATTATACATCAAACCACGGCCCCATACTCTTCAGAGCAGAATGGGGTTGCCGAGCGTAAGAATAGGACGTTCAAGGAAATGATGAATGCTGTGTTAATAAGTTCTGGGTTACCCCAGAACATGTGGGGGGAAGCGCTGCTTTCCGCCAACTATGTATTGAACAAGTTACCATATAAGAAGTGTGATAAACCACCTTATGAACTATGAAAGGCCATCGGCCGAGCTATAAATTTTTAAGGGTTTAGGGTTGTCTTGCGAAGGTCCTTCTCTCGCTTCCGAAAAGAACGAGAATAGCTAGGGCCAAAGACGGTAGACTGTGTGTTCATAGGATATGCACACAACAGTAGTGCTTATCGTTTTCTCATGCACAAGTTGGATAATCCCGATATGCATATAGATACTATCATCGAAGCTCGAGAAGCTTCTTTCTTTGAGGAGATTTTTCCCCGCAAGTCTTCCATAACTGTAGAGACTGAGGAGTTAAACAGTGAGGAAAATATAGGGGCAAGTGAACCATTGGAGGAAGAAGAAGAAGAAGAGTCTCAACGTAGTAAAAGGGCTAGAAAGGAAACGTCTTCCGGTCCAGATTTTGTAACCTTCATGATAGAAGGCGAACCGGCGACATTCAAATAAGCAATGTCATCCCCGGAAGCCCAATATTGGGAGGAGGCGATCAACAATGAGGTTGAATCGATATTACAAAATCACACTTGGGAACTAGTGGATCTACCACTCGGGTGTAAGCCATTTAGACACAAGTGGATCTTCAAGAGGAAGAGAAAGCTCGATGGAACGATCGAGAAATACAAGGTGAGGCTTGTAGTGAAAGGTTTTAGACAAACCGAAGGTGTCGACTATTTTGACACATATGCTCCTGTCTCCAAGAAGACGTCAATCCGGATAGTCATTGCTCTCGTGGCACTGTTCGATCTGGAAATACATCAAATGTATGTTAAAACGGCGTTCTTGAATGGTGAACTGGAAGAGGAAATTTACATGGAACAACCGGAAGGGTTTGTGATTCCAGGTAAAGCGCACAAGGTGTGTTAACATGTGAAGTCCTTGTATGGACTTAAACAAGCACCTAAACAATGGCACGAAAAATTTGATAGAGTGATGCTATCAAACGGTTTTCGGATAAATGAATGTGACAAATTCGTCTACGTAAAAGGAAATGAAAAGGACTACATGGTAGTCTGCCTCTACGTAGATGACATGATTATAACAGGGAGTATTGATAACATCAACTCCACTGAGAGAATGTTGTCACAAAAATTCGAGATGAAAGATTTGGGTGTCGCTGATGTAATACTTGGTATGAAAATTACCAAGACATCAGACGGATATGCGCTATCTCAAACTCACTATGTCAATCAGATACTTGACAAATTTGATAAAGATAGTAGAGCTACATCCAGAACTCCGATAGATATCTCAACCACCCTGAAAAAGCATTTTGGGGAGAGTGTGAGACAATTGGAATATTCTTGAATAATAGGCAGTCTGATGTACGTTATGAACTGTACTAGACCAGACATAGCCAACTCAGTGAGTAGACTGAGTAGGTACACCAGTAATCCCAATGAGGAACACTTGAAGGCTATCATGAGACTTCTCAGATACATGAGGTTCATTGCCGACCGGGGGTTGCATTATACCATATCTCCAGTTGTACTGGAAGGGTATTCTGATGCAAACTGGATCTCGGATTCCAACAGTACACGATCCACTAGCGGATATGTGTTCATGATGGGAGGAGCAACTGTCTCGTGGAGATCATCCAAGCAGACCTCCATAGCCAGATCAACTATGGAATCCGAGTTCATAGCGTTGGATCTAGCAACTGAAGAGGCTGACTGGCTGAGAAGCTTTCTGGAAGGAATTCCAATGTGGCCGAAACCTGTTCTAGCAATAAGCATGCACTGCGATAGTCAGTCGGCTATTGGACGGGCGCATGATCATATGTATAATGGAAAGTCCCGACACATTCGTCGGAGACATAAATCCGTAAGAGAATTGTTAGCTAACGGTGTGGTGTCATTAGATTTTGTGAGATCTAAGGACAATATTGCGGATCCATTTACAAAAGTCTTGACTCAGGTAGGAATTGAAGTTTCATCGAGGGGAATGCGGTTGAAGCCCATCAAACTGGAAACCTCCTCAGAGGCAACCCAACCCGAACTGGATTCTTTAGCGTCAGGTTCAATGGGAAAACCGAACTGTGGGGGTGACCGAATAAAGCACTCGGGAACTTAAGTTCCCAACCCATTTCTAGGATGAAAGAGTGATAGACCTAGACCATCTAAAGGGTGAACATGAGGTTCTTAATGAAAACAAGGATCTCGAACGTCGAGAGGGGTGAGTCAGGACACCCTTGACTTGAAATCACATATGACGAGTATGTATGGCCGATACTATTTGATGAGCCATGGGCTAAATCACTAGAGCACTCGGTTGAATTTTGCCAAGGCAGTCCACGGCCAAATATGGACAACAACCAAAAGGCTTAGTAAGTGGTGTAGAGAAGACACTGTGTGCGTATTACCCTGGTATACACAAACGCTAAAGGGTTCAAGGCTTAAAGGCTACCCAATAGTAGCATATCAGATTTTGCGTCACTACGGCAGATTCAAGGCGCGCGCTACCTGTCCTTATGCAATGAACTCTTGTGGTTCTCTCGTATGCATTTAGGGGCATTTTTATTTTCAGCCAATTGCATTCATGTGGGGGATTGTTGGAAAAACATGTTTTTTCATGGGTGTTTCCGAATGGTCACATGACCAACTTCGAGTCGATATTACATGTGACAATGCTGAGTTGTTAATACCGTACTCAACGCGATTGAGTAGCTCGTGTGACGAGCTTCGTAACGGTATATCGCATGACCTATTCAGAGAATGGGTGTGAATATTAATCGGCTTCAAAGTTGGTCTCTCGAAAGCTCAATTCTGGAAAATGAAATGGTAAATGGAAAAACCATTGAAGGTTATCCCATATTGGAAGATTAAGAGTTAATTTTACAATATATATACAATACCAACCCATGCAGTTGTTAAACTAACATGTCCACATACATCTAAGAGTATTAGTGTGTACCACACATGCGCGCTCGCTAGGGTCTCGGGACTCGGGTCTCGGGGGTTGGACTTAGGCTTGGGCTTGGGATTTGGGATTTGGGGAATGTCTCGGGTCTTGGGTCTTGGGTCAAATCTGAAAAGAGAGTTTTGTATAAAATACAAAAGTAGTCCCTAGAGTTTCCAGCGTTTGAAACGCCAGCAATCAATGAGATTAAATTGCAGCAGTTTCAGAAATTAAGTGGGCGGATTCTGGGGGGTGTAACTCGCAGAATTGAATGATCATTATGGCTGCGGTTTTAAGAAAGCCTATAAAAGGCAGCCCTCACCCTCTCATTTCAGACACAATCAAACACACACAATCACAGCATAAGCATACATATTAGAGAGAGAATCGCACCACCAACAGCTCGACCTGTGGTTCGGTGCCGGTTTCCATACGAGCCACTCTGAGACAGAAGTTGTACCTTGGGAACAAAGTCCCGAAATCAGAAACCTTTAAAGGTGGTTCGGAAAATATTGTTTAAGGGAAACTGTCCAGCAGTTGCCTCTTCTTTTAATTTCTGTTATTTATTTTTCAGTCCTTTTACATTCTGTACTGTTTCTTTTCTGTACCGTTTCTTTTCTGTAATTACTTTCCAGTACTGTTTACTTTCTGTAATTTACTTTTTTGTATTTACTTTCCAGTCCTTTCCTATTCTCTAATTTCTTTCTGTAATTTATATTCCAGTTCTGTAATTTATTTTGTTTACAGAAACAGTCCAGACATTTAGTAATCATACTATTCTGTCTGGCAGTTTTCTTTAATTGTTAAACAGTCCAGTAGTTTAGTAATTATACTATTCTGTCTAACAGTTTCAAACAATTACAATTCAGTCATGCAGTTTAATATTTTATATTAAATCTGTCTGGAATTTAATTAATGTAATTTAAATTTTGTACGAGTCAGAAATTGTAAGTTATATTCCAATTGTGAGAAATAAAATTGTTATTTTCATTATCAGTCCTTTGTTATTTTTATTATTGTTTTTCGATATAGTACAAACCAACAAACAGTGGTCAGGTCCGTTTTCAGAGTTTTTGGGGTTGTAGGTCACCATAAAGTTGCGGCTCTTTTTCGTTGTTAACTAGAAAAATTATTTTTGTTAAATATTTTGATCTACACTCGCAATATTGACACTTAACTGAACAATAAAACCAATTAAATTTGTCCAAAATTCTCCGTAATAAATGGAAACAAGTCATATTACCAAGTAGAAGGTAGTATTAATTATTATAAATAAATGACAAAAAATCCTTAAAAAACAGGCTTTTTTTCTTTTACATTTAATATGAGACCAAAAAAAGCTTATTTGAATTTTTTTTGGGTTGATAATATCTTATTTGAAACTAAGTGTAATAAAATATGTAATTATACAAATAAATCAAAATTCATATAACAAAAATAAAAGATATTTTTCTTAAAAAGGATCAACTCTGTTTATTTTTTTAAGAAAACATGTATTTTGTGATGCATGTAATATTTGGGCTCAAATAATACTTTAATAAAACTATGAGGTTATTCAATTGTAATAACATACGTGTTTATAAAAATAAAAGTTTAACAAGATTTGAAGCTGGGTTGGGCAAATAAATCAAAATTCATATGACAAAAATAAAAGATATTTTTCTTAAAAAGGATCAACTCTGTTTATATTTTTAAGAAAACATGTATTTTGTGATGCATGTAATATTTGGACTCAAATAATACTTTAATAAAACTATGAGATTATTCAATTGTAATAACATACGTGTTTATAAAAATAAAAGTTTAACAATATTCGAACCTGGGTTGGGCACCCACAATTACCTACAATCCAGTCACCAATCATTCGGACAACTAAACTTTATATAAATATCCTTAATTTTTAAATATATAGTATATATTTTAATAGAATTAGGGGTCTAAAATTAGTCGGTTTTTTGGGCTTCAGCTATCTCTAAATCTGAACCTGACAGTGGCTTTTATATATAAGTACATGATCATGATGTTTTGCTATTTTGTTTATAGTTCTATGTGATGTACTGATGTAGTGATGAAGGCATGTCAATGACGTATCTGTTATCCGGCCTTTGATGAAATGAAATCTGTAGCGTTTAATGATAATAAATAGTCATTAAATATAAATTAAGCCTTCGTAAATAATTCATAATTAGAGTTAAGTGTAATGGTGCAAACCTCTCTAATTATTATTTTTGTCCTTCAGTTTTGTTGATCTTGTAATGAAGAGATAAATGTTAAAATGGTACCTAAGCTATTAACTTTTAGTGATCTGCTACCCAATCTAACACTTTTTCTAATTCGGTACACAACCTATACGTTTCGTTCTAATTTGGTACCCAACCTAACATTTTTTCTAATTTGGTACCTAACCTATACGTATACAGTCCAATTAAGTGACTTAATTTGTCTTCGATCATCGGTTTTTAAGGCATAGGTTGGGTACCAAATTAGAAAAAATGTTAGATTGGATACCAAATTAGAGCGAAACGTATAGGTTGGGCACCGAATTAGAAAAAGTGTTAGGTTGGATAGCAGATCGCTAAAAATTAATAGGTTGGGTATCATTTTAACAATTTTCCATGCAATGAACATGTATATCTATGAAGCATTATTGTGCTCAAAATACCAGTATATATGCAATGTATTTCATATTATTAGCATTTATGACTATTCATTCATAATTCATTTATTGCAATTTTCCATATAAATCCATGGCTTTGGGTATATCTATATGCTGTATTTGAGGAGACTACTATCCATATTAACAAATGGCGATCAAGAGAGTCATATGCTCATGTTGGATACTGATGTTGGTTGCGATGTTAGACACAATAAGTCAAGGTAATGTTGAATGCCTCCAAACTTTGGACAAAAATAATTTAGGACCGAAACCAAAAAGGACAATCAAAACAATTGAGGTTATTTTCCACCATCTCTCATCTATAAAAGCATACATTGTACTTTCACAATTATAGTTGCTTCGAGGATAGAAGGAAAAAGATCCTTAACCATGAGTAATTTGATTTCTGCAGGTTCCTGAAGATGGAGATATGATCGATTGCGTAAATATTTACCATCAACCTTCCTTTAGTAATCAGATTAGCAAGGATTTAGAGGTTTTTCGATTTAGTGTGGCATATATGAATAGTATAATAAGTAAATGGATAATATCGCAACTGACTGTTGTTTTTATTTGAAAGTTTCCTTCTCCTACATCTATTCATTATATATACTGGTTCACTTGAATGAAGTAATGTAACTGAAATTTATTACTAGAATCATTAACCGTTGTTCTTTTTCTATTGAATAAGATGACACCTAGCTCTTCCTATCTGAGTTTATTCAACACAACAATCGAACCTGAAGAGAAGCTAATCCAAAATTGGCATAAATATGGAGAGTGCCCCGAAGGAACAATTCCTATTAGAAGGCCTTGGAATAACACCGGCACTATTTATAGAAAAACTCCCAACTACGAATCTCCAGAAAACAGAGAGGTGAATATATATATAGTTTAAAACAACCAAACAACCAAACTTTATTTATCTTCCTAAGTTTTTTATCAGAGATTCAGAGTAATAACTCTTAATTAAATCGGTAAATTTATCATGAATATAAGCAGTATATGTAGATTAGTATGCATATTGCGTACTTTTATCAGATCTATAATGCTACGAAGTACGGAAGAGTATTATGAGAACTTTAAAGACCATTGTTTTTCCTTTTTTCTTTTTTTGGTTTTGCTAAGTGATAGAAGTACTTATCGAGAAGAAACAAATAATATATTTTTTCTTTTGGTTCTTTTAGTATGCCATAGCTACCCAGTATGGCAGTATTTACCAAGGAGCAGAGGCATTTATTACCGCGTGGAACCCAAAAGTAAGAGGACCTAATGAGTTCAGTTTATCTCAAATCTGGGTTGCTTCTGGTCCAAATCCTGTAAACACAATAGAAGTTGGATGGACGGTAAATATGCAATTGTTTTTCTTTGGTCTAATTTTTTATTTTATTTTTTGATATTTCTGGTACCAGAAGTAGTAAGACAAGTTCGTTTTACATGTGATGATTACGACTTGTTTTTTGTTACTTATTTTACATCTTTTGATTGTAGGTTTGTCCCAAGAAATTTCATGATTCACAAACTAGATTTTTCATCTACTGGACGGTTAGTTTCACACACAACTTGATATAGCATAAACTTTACAATTTACAACTACTCAAGTTTATGGTTAATTGGTTATCCCCTCCTTTAAAATTTCAGGTTCTCAATATTATTTGGCCTTACAATACACCATTCTAATTTTGTCCATCAGTTTCACCTACTGAATACTTTTTTACTTAATCACAGCAAGATTCCTACGTAAGGACAGGTTGCTATAATCTTGATTGTCCTGGTTTTGTGCAAACAAATCGTCAAATATCCCTTGGAGGTGCATTACAACCTATTTCAATCTACGGAAGAGAGTCCTATGATATCCACATCAACATCGCTAGAGTATGTCTAACATTTTTACAAGTGTAGTATTTCATCATAAATTGTAGAAATTTAGAGTGTAAAATTTATACTGCACGTACAAGAAACAAGGGAAGCTGGAAAAGTACTAATAATAATGAATCATGCTACCCACATAAATCTCATCATAATTCTCAAGATCGTATCTTCTGGCATTTAGAGAAGCATTAACAATTTACATGATTTTCTATTCTCCTTAAATTATCCTCTCTATTACTAATAATCAATTATATTTACTAATAAATGTTAATATATATAATTAACTTTTTTTTAGAGGCAGAAGAAACACATGTGCTAAAGTTGGGGTCCAAACAGGGGTGGATCCTCAACCTCAATAACGGGAGACAAAATCAATATAGAGACAAAACTATATATATAACTAAAGAAATGCATAAAAATTCTGTGACTTTTATTCCAAAATAGACTTATAATTAACCTCTACGTGTTGCCATATTTTGAAAATACTGGATAACAAGGTCATTTGACACTGTCATATATTTCCTTTTCAGTGTAAACAATTAAATTATTATTTGAGATTTTAGCTGGACTTTGATCTTATTTTGACCTTGGTTTATAGTATTCATGCATAATTCTAAAAAATGGTAGTGCGTCGGTGTTTATTAAATTTACAAATAAATTTATGTACCAGCCATAACAAAATTTGGGTTTAGATAGTAGACAAAAAATTTGTACCAAGCAAATAACAAATTTGAGAAAAATCTAAGTTGTGGACTAATGTACTATAGAATAAAAACATAACCAAAAGGTCAGGGTGGCCCTCATATTTTTGTTCATGTTGCTGAAAAAAATTGGCGACTTTTTTTCAATTGCCCTTCATGTATAAAATTTCATAATAATATATATTAATAGTAGAATAATCAAAAATTAACTCTAAAAAAAATCATTAATATAAAAAGAATTGTACCATTTTATTTACTTGTAATTTTATTTACTAGCATATATATAAAAAAAAAAAAATTGGTCGGCGTCTTCCAGTTCAGACCTCTTATCATGGAACTTTAAAAGGTACTTAGTTTTTAATTTAATGTTTGTCTCAGGGTCGGTTTCATTTAATGTTTGTCTCAGGATCAGGAAACCGACAGGTGGTGGATAAAGATAAAGGGGGAAATTTTAGGCTACTTTCCCAGTAATCACTTCAATACTTTGCGAAAAGGTGCCGATCTAAAGGTGGATTTTGGTGGCGAGATCAAAAACAATAAAAATGGGAATCGCCATACCGCTACCGAAATGGGAAGCGGTCATTTCTCAACAGAAGGGTTTAAAAAATCAAGTTTAATACGTAACATAAAGGTAGTGAATAATGATTACGACATTGTTGATGCGAGTCTGATACCTTCTGTTACAAGATCGGAATGCTACAATTTGCACTTTGGACCACCTGAGACTAATTTCGGGACACATTTCTATTTTGGGGGTCCTGGGTACTCTAATCGGTGTCAATAATTGCAAAATGATACCTTATAGAGGCAAACTATAGATATACTGTGAAGCAGTAAACCTTGTTAAGTATAGTGACTCGTATAATGATATCTTATGAGGAATTTATAGTTTGATTATAAGCTTTTATTGTTCTTGTAAAGTACGTGGCAGAAATTTGGGTACTAAAAGATTTATGGCACTTCAAGTAGAACAACAAAAATAAACTATGGAAGATAAGTTCAAAAATTAATAATGGATTTGCAAAAAAGCAAAAACTACCACAATGACTATACCTTCAAACCAGAATGAAAACATGACATCGAAAAGAAAACCAACATTATATAGCTTATGTAATGTAAGATATAGGGATACCACCCTCCTCATTTTGCCGAAATGTAAATTAGCTCAAATGAAATGAGGAAGAGGACTTGCTTTAAGTAGACTCTCATAATAAGCAACTTAAGCTATCAAAACTAGCTCCAATATTGTTCTGCTCAAAAAACATCAATGCTATGTAACTCAATTTATTGAGATTTTTTCTAAAATGGCCCACTGCCACGCAGAAATTACTATTTTAGCATACTTTATTAATAAATTGCAATTTTGGCCTACTCTATCTCGCTGTTTGGATCAGCGAGATAGAGTCTACAGTGAGTTTAATATAATACCCTTACTTCCTATCATCTTGCACCAAACCAAACACACAGACCAATTCACAAACCTCCTACCTTCTTCCCAAACAAACCCACAGAGCACATAATCTCTTTAATTTCCTCATCTCTTAAATTATCCAAGGTAATTTCCTCATCTTTAATTTCCTCATCTCTTAAATTACCCACAGAGCACATAATCTCTTATTGTCCAATTATCCAAGGTAATTTCCTCATCTCTTAAATTTCGTAAGTATTGTTTATACTGGTTTTTTTTTGTAATTTTATTATAATAATTGATCAAAATTAAAATTCAGGGCATATAGACTAATTGTTGTGGTTTATTCTTGTTGCATTTTTTAATTAAGTTTTTTTTTTCCAGATATTGTTTATAATGGTTGTGGTAATTGACTTCAAAAGAAAAAAAAACCCACCTCTATTTCAGCGGCTTATATACGCAATTAAGTTAATTTGCGAAAAACAAATATACGGTTTGTCCAATCAGGTTAGATTTCTACTTATTGGGTATTTTTTATTTTTGTTTATGGTTTTGTGTTTGGATGATTTATTGGGATAAAGATCTGTTTTTTATTCTCTTTTTGGATCTCTGTATTTATATGTTTGGGTTCCTGAAGTGATTTTGTTTACTTCATATGTATCTTTTTTTTTATGGACAAGTTTGGGGGTTTTTTTAGTTAATTTGGATGGTAAGCTAAAAGCTGAGTTTTTTTTATTGGTTTTATAGACTCAAAAAGCCTTAGGAAAGCTGTATGAAGCCGTTTTTTCGACATCATATAATTCAGCTTTGAAGCCCACTTTCTTGTTTTTGGCTCATAATCTAAGTTGTGTTTGGCTGGTAAGCTTAAAGCTCAGATTTTTTATTGGTTTTATAGACTAAAAAAGTCTTAGGAAAGCTGTAAGAAGCCGTTTTTTCGACAGCATATAATTAATCTTATTTTCTTCAAACGGAAGCCAAACAAACTCTTTAAAATGTTGTTTTGTGATTGGGTTTTCCTGTTTCAGAATCATTTTTTGGTGTAAGTATATCATAAACCTGGTATCAATAGCAATATATCCGGTGGGAAGTTGAAACTATTTATTGAGAAGCAGCTTGGCGAGAGTTTAATGTTTGTTGTTTCAGTTCTTCCAGTTTTAAGATTGTTCTAGTGATTTCCTTTCATGTTGTTGAGTAATGTGATGATTAATATTGAACATTTATCTTTTGAGAGGGAATAAGCTGTCTAATCTCTATATAAAACGACTTGTTTATTCTGTCTCTGATTATTATCTTACCTTCATTTTTGCAATGAATTTTTCAGTGTCTGAGGATCTGGATTAGTAATTTTCTCATACTATAATTTTGAAGGAAAAAAAGACATATGCTCTAACTAATTAATCAAGTGGGACTTGTAGCTATACAATATTAATTTTGTTAAAAGATCGCTTAACACCACGATACTGCAATGTTTGGAGTAGGAAAAATATATATAAAAGACTTAAAATATAAAGGTGCGAGTTCATTAAGTTACGACTATCATTACAGTCAACTTATTTAATTTTATTGTTATATAGTATACTTAGGTTGTGATGAACCCGGGTCCAATTGATCCATCTGTGTTGTGGCAACAAGATTTACATAGATCGGAAAATATTTGGGAGAAAGCGGTAGAACATACTTTGCAAACCCGAAACAATGATAAAGTTTATGAAGTGGATGGTCGTGTTGAGCGGTATTTATATTCAACTGGTTTTTACGGTATGTACCACTTAGGGTTTACTAGAATAGATAGGCCGTTAGTAACCGCCTTAGTGGAACGGTGGCGTCCTGAGACACATACTTTTCACTTGCCCCCAGGCGAAATCACAGTAACATTACAAGATGTGGAAATATTATTAGGAGTGCCAATTGACGGAAAGCCGATAATTTCGGATGATTGCATATTTAAAAAAGATCAATGGAGAGGCATTTGTCGTCAATTGATTGGGGTGGATCCTGGGGACAATGTGGTTGGTACGAAACTTAAAATGAGTTGGCTACGTGATTGGATTGCAGCTAATCCATTACAACCGAATTCTACCGAAGAGCAGATTCGATGTCGTACTCGAGCCACAATTTTATTATTACTTGGGGGTCAATATTTATCAGATAAAAGTGGCAACTCGGTAAAACTCAGGTACCTTTATTTTCTCGAAGATTTAGATCAATGTAAGGATTATAGTTGGGGATCTGCTATATTGGCAGTCTTGTACCGTCAGATGTGTGATGCAGCGAATGGTACTAGTGATATTGCCGGACCACTAATATTGCTACAACTATGGGCTTGGATACGCTTTCCTTCTATTAGGCCTGTCCAATTGAATAAGTTAATAGATTTTCCCGCTATAGAAGACCCTGCATTGCCTACCTATACTTACGGATACAGGTGAATATTTTTTCCCGCTATAGTATTCTTTTTTCCTGAATCTATGTATGTTTTACTAATCGATCGTCATAATATATAATTATATATATGTATATATTTCAGATGGATGTTTGCTGGAAAGACGTATAATCCTGATGCAGTAGGACATAACTTGCGACATTTCCGAGACCAATTTGACTTGATGAGAGACGATCAAGTATTTTAGTATTTTATCATTTATAAACTATTAATTATGGACTTTTTAAATATATCAAGTTTGATTTTTATCATTCAATTATGACTTGTTTAGACAACATGCCTATATGACTTGTTTGCTCTAAATAGGTGATATGGTTGCCTTATGATGATATTTTAGACGATCTGCCAAATTATTGTTGTGCTGGGAAAGAAATTTGGCGTGCGAAAGTCCCTCTTATTTGTTTTGAGTTTGTTGAGCACTATAATCCTGATAGAGTTCTACGACAATTTGGTATGAGGCAAGGTATTCCACAAGCATGTTTGAAAAACTATACATTACATGAACATAGTGGCCAAGGTAATACAGCTACGAAATGGGCGAAGAAGTGGAAAGATTTTGTAGCACAATGGGACAACCGACATGACTCACTTGTAGAGGGGGATTACCATCAAGGTTTGATGCCAGTAAATATGGAATATATGCCATGGTATAAGAAAATTACACGTCTAGTTATGCGCCAAGTTAATTTTGTGCCAGAGAAAGGTTTTCAGCCCATGGCCTCGGCAATTACCTTGATGGTAAGATTATTTTCTGGTAGCCCTCTTAAATTAGTTGTAGCCCTCTTAAACATAACATTATTTTGGCTGAATGCGTAAATTGTAGGAAGTTGATGCTTCCCTAATTAGTTAGCTGTAGTCCATTTTTATAATACACATAGCAAAACTTCAGATTTTAGAATGATTATTATTTCAAGTTTCTGCAAGTACAAGAGGAAAAAAAAATTGATGCTTCCCTAATATTTTAACTTTTAGCATAACATGGGGGTTTACAAAAGCCTTTTCAGACAGGTTTTGTCTCCGTGTTTTACATCGAGAATTAAGCATATATGACAAAAGTTTTGGAATCGAAAAGCTTTTGAATCGTCACAGGTTTTTCACTGAGTTTGAATTCCTGGATTTAAAAAGTTACAGTAACAATAAGAAGGATTTCCCATATTTGTTTTTCAAGTTATTTATCAATCTGTATGCTGGAACCTTTTGGAATTTGAATCTAACTAAGAAGGATTTCCCATGCTGGAACCTTTTTCAGCATAAAATGAGAACAGGGACTTGAACTCGGATTTATTTACTAATTCTTTGTTTTTTTCTTTCTCAGCAATCGGCTCTTTTGGCTTCCTATAACGAGTTTCAGGCAGTTAACAATCAACGAATGGTATCCTATCTTGAAGATGTGTTTTCACAGCTGCACATGGATATTCCACAACTACAGCAACATAATCGACACGAGTCACATAACTATCACCAGGAATCACAAGAAAATCAAGAAGACTCAAATAATGAGTGGGTTGACAATATGCTTATTGAAAGCACGCCTGCCAATATTTATGAACATGGTGGCTCCTCGGGATTGTGTCATAGTCGAGATGAGAGATAGTCGAGATGAGAGGGAACACGTGAAAGGTTGGAGGGAGGGGGTGTAATTTTAAAATTTCGTAGTGTTTATGTACTAATATGTTAAATTGTCGTTTGATATTGGAGTACTTTAAATACGATAATGATTAAGTTATTTTGTAAAATGGTATGTCTCAAAAATGGAAAAGAGCATTTGGTCGTCTCGTGAGTAGATGTTAATGTTTAATTTTATTTATTATTTTATCTTATGTTGAATGGTTTGTTCGAATGGTTATTTTGTTCATATTACGTGTTATTATTGTTGTGTTCATCATATTAAATGTTATTATTGCGGTGTTGGTGTTGTTTGTTGGTATTAGATGTAAATTATTGGGTTGATCACAGGTTTTAATTTTATTTGTGGCGATGATCCATTTTTAAGCAAAACTATAGCGAATTTTTCGCTCGACATTTTATTTGCGCAATTGTTTTGAATATAACAAAACATATAGAAAATACATAAAGAAATTTCAATTACAAAGTACACACATAGCGATACATTGAAATTCCAGATACATAATAAAATACACAGATAGGAAATACACATAAACAAACTGAATAGAAAATACATAAATAAATTTCAATTACAAAATAAGTTTCGAAAGGTTATCTAATATCGTCGACGATGTGCAGATGGGTTAGGACAAGTTCTGGTATCATGTCCTTGTACTTGACAACTACTACATGTTATTTGCCTGGTTCTTGTAGAAGTATCCATTCCGTTACGAATACGAATAGATTTAGGGCGTCCTTTTCCACGTATCCGAGAAATATCAGGTAGAAGTATCATATCGCATTGGTCCCAGTACGCCTCATCTCGTAGAGGATAAAACTGTGGTGCATAAGTTGACTCGTACCGATCAATCTTGTAAAACGGAGATACAAATGTTTCCCAATCAAAATGTTGAGAGGCGCATATGGCATGTACGTGCGAACATGGAATTTTATCACTTTGCCATTTTCCACAATCACATTCAGAAGTAAACACATTCACTACTTGTGTATTTCCTCCCCGAGAGAACCTTGAAGATGTTTTTACCGAATAATTTCCAGTGGGCATATCAAAAACTACAGTGGTGTGTCCGCTGCGAGACATACGTTTATCAATTTTCTCTTGAATTTTGGGACCAAATCTTATGCCATTGTTTCTCATCGCAACCATAAGATTTCTTCGATCGCAAAAAAGTTGCACTAACTTATAAAAAATAAGTTGTACAGCAGCTGTGATCGGTAAACAACGAGCACCTTTTAAAACATTATTAAATATTTCGACCATGTTTGTTGTCATTGCACCATGCCTTCGACCTCTATCGTGTAAATTGGTCCATTTTTGTACAGGTTCATTAAGTAACCATATGTGCGCTGCAGGGTTCATTTTTTCAATTTCGGACATAATTTTAACCCATTTTTTTTCTTGAAGCTCCCAAATAGCATCTTTTACAATTTTGTGTAAACCAGGTTCTCCTCTAAAGGCCTTTCTAAAATTTTCATAAAAATGATTTGGACAATATCGGTGAACAAAACCAGGACCTTCCCAAACATTATTAACTGCACTTAAAATACCTGCATGACGATCTGAAACCAAACATATGTCTTCTCGGTCTTTAATCACGTAAAACATAAGATTTTAGAGAAAATAGATCCATGCTTCTGAGCTTTCCTCTTCAACGAAACCACAAGCAATAGGAAATACACGATTATCCGCATCAAAAGTCATTGCTAACAACAACTTTCCTTTGTACTTTCCATACAAGTGGGTTGCGTCAATCCCGATTACAGGTCTACAATGTTGGAAAGCCTGAATTACTTGTGGAAACGTAAAAAAAAAATTATCCAGTACCTCGTTGAGAAATTTTCCATTTGTGTCATAAGATGGCTTCGTTGCGTAATGAGCTACGGTTCCTGGATTGTATTTCTGAATTGCTAGCATAAACTTCGGTAATACACCATATGAACTTTCCCAATTACCAAATATGTTCGCTACCGCCTTTTGTTTACCTACCCATAATTTCTTGTAGGAAACCACTTTGTTAAAACGCCCTTCCACGATATTCTTAAGTGCCTTGAGGTTAGCCGTGGGATCCTCTTCAATAGCCTTTTGAATTGTTAATGCAACAAGATTAGCATCAATTTGTGGGTGGTCGTTTGTTACAACCCTATGGACACAAGTATGAGGACCCTGGTATTTAGAAACTTCATAAAAGTCGTGCTTTTTCCTATACGATCCTCGAATCCTCCATTTACAACTATTTTCTGATTCCGCAAAATATTTACATCGTACTTCCCAAAATTCTCCTTTGCTCCTATGTGAGACAAAATGTCGATTTCGTTTGATAGACCATAATTTCATCCCTTTTTTCATCATATCTTAGTCTCTAAAACAAAGACCAATAAATGGTTCATCAAACTCGGGATCCCAATTTCCAGGATAAATTACAAATCGTTGTTTTTCCCACTGGTTATACATGTCAAAGGTGCCAGGTTGAGTAATGTAACTTGACATTGGTTGATGTAGTGGAATTCCATCCGGTATGTGTTCCGGCCATTCAAAACCACCAACTCTATCATTTTCATAACTCATATTCAGGGGCATTTGAAATGGGGTATCATAACTCCTAGTAGGTAAAGTATTTTGTTGTTCTTCTTCCCCCCCATCGCTCTCATATCCGTCTTCTTCGTCTTCATCATCTCCTCTAAAATCAGGATCATCGTCCTCGTTTTCATCTAAATCACCCCATATATATTCATATGAAAAATTTTCTGTCTCCCCAATGTTATCATTTTCTGCCAATCGCTTAATTGCCTCGGAAGAAGGTGTTGTCGAAATAACATGTGATGTCTTACGAAGGGGGTTTCTCCTTCTTGAGCTACCTGCTTCATCTACGGGTGTATAAAAAGGATATGTTGTTTCGTTGGGTGAATTAGAATGTGTGGGAATGTCAAGAGATGTATGTGTAAAAGATTCGTAATTTTGATATGGGCTATGCAATTGCTCTATTTCGACATATAGCTCAACAAATGTTCTTTCATTTTGATTGGTTAAATCCAACATCGCAGTGACAGTGTCATCATCTTCAATACAAAGTGGCATGTATTTGAAATGATTAAATGTGGTCGGATATGGAAAACGACAAGTTAATTTCAACCGATTAGAATTTGAAGAGATCCCTATTTTTTCAAACAATTTTTGCAATAATTGTTCATATCCAATGTTTCTACATACCTTAAAAACTTTTCGATGAGGAATAGTATATGATAAACCTTCTTCGTTATTTTGAACCATTTCACCACCCCAAAAACAAAATAATGTAGGAACTACCATGATCTAAGTAATTTGTGGTTTGTGAGTATGTGGTTTATGGGTTTTTTGGGGAAGAATGGTATGAGCTTTGAGTCTGTGGTATTTTGTTTAGAGCTTTGAGTCTCTGGAATTTTGTTTGGTCTCTGGAATTTTGTTTGGTGGAAGATGGTAAGAGATAAGGCAAGCCGGGGAAATATATTAGACTCTATCTCGCTGATCCGAAAAGCGAGATAGAGTACACTGTAGACTCTATCTCGCTGTTTGGAAAAGCGAGATAGAGCAGACTCTATCTCGCTGATCCAAACAGCGAGATAGAGTAGGCCAAAATTGCAATTTATTGATAAAGTATGCTAAAATAGTAATTTCTGCGTGGCAGTGGGCCATTTTAGAAAAAATCTCCAATTTATTGATGAGAATAATATTGAATTTGGCTTTGTTGGAACTTGGCTTAAATTTTTTTATGGAAATTTAGACGGTTGGACAGATTCCGTTGAAATTTTATTAATATCTATATATAGACTTTATAACTTTATGATTTGATGTATTGCCTATTATTACTGAGATAAACATTATGGAATGTATTGCTATTTCATTAAAAATAGACATGATTTGTTTCTTTTTCGGTTTAGCACTAGATCTCTTAATTCACTATGTATAAATTGTTGTGTGTAAATAATATTGGTGGGGTTGAGGGTTGAAGAATTTTGTGTCATTTTTATCTTGAACATGATATGAGTTCTCACTATATTTTCCTAATTACGGATGTAGCATAAATTAATTAGCGATTCCTTTTAACCTGCATAACTAGCATAAATGATACCAAATCTGAGTATTATGTTCAAAATAAAATATATTACAAGATTTATATCATTACGCGTCTCACACGCAACGCATGTATAAATTTTACTAGTCTAGTTATAGTTTAGGATGTAAACGGTGGGGTCATGTTGTTTTCATAAATCATTTAGCGTTAAACTACAAATAAATCGTAAACCTTTTATTCAAATCTATAAATAATAAAAATAATTTCTAGGGTTTTCTCATCTAAATCGATCTGAATCGCTCGTTTAACCTCAATAGAATGGATATTCACCGATAAATTCATAGATTGCATGTAAATATATACAAATTAATACAGTATACAGATTTTTATAAGACTTCTAATAGAGAAAAATGAAGAAGAAAGGATGAAAATGGGGATTTGTTATGCGGAAATTGTTGCTGGGAAATCGCAGAATTGTATGTTGAAAAAAAGTAACTTGTGTGGTATTATTATTTAACATTTACATTTTATAAGTTTTAAGAGATCATGGATTTAACATTTACATTTTATAAGTTTTTTTTAGAGATCATGGTTTTATAGGATTAAAACTATGTAACCTTTTATTTCCAACATTTATGTTGAGTTTATTATAAATAAATGATGTTTTTACTTTTGTAAAACACACCAAAATAATAAAAAGTCATTTCTCTTTTATTGTATTTTTTCTAGCATATTTGTTACTACTTTTCCAACCTCGTTTTATATTCTTTCAAAATCCAACAATGGTATCAGAGCCAACGGTCCCAATATGGGTTTATGGGATTTAAAGAAAAATGATCGAAAGCTTTTTAACATCATCTATCAAGTTTTGGATGAAACTATGTTTGAAAAGGTGACGTGTGCAACCACAAGCAAAGAACCTTGGGATATTTTGAAGAATTCATTCAAACGAGTTGACAAGGTAAAAAAGATTCGACTCCAAATCTTACGTGGTAATTTTGAGACTTTATGTATGAAAGTTTTCGAATCGGTTGACGACTATTTTTCACGAGTTCAAAAGGTCGTCAATCAAATGAAAAGATGCGGAGAAAATTTGAACGACACCCGTGTTGTCGAAAAAATTCTATGTTCTTTAGATTTCAAATGGGATTATATTGTTATGGCTATCGAGGAATCTAAAGACGTAGAATCTATAACGGTGATCAACTCTTGGTCTCGCTCCAAGCTCATGAAGAAAAACTCAACAAAAGAGTTGTCAAAGAAGAACCGTTCGAGCAAGCTTTTCAAACGAAGTTAGCATGAACGAAAAAAGTTTTGACAACTCGAAAAACCAAGAATCATGTATTCCATTCACACACCAAGCACATACAGATCCGTTACCATTTTATTCAGGCTGTTCTAGAAGATGGAATTTTCGCGCTAGAAAAGATTGAGGGCGCTAAGAACACCGCTGATATGCTAACGAAGGCTGTTACAATCGACAAACTGAGGTTATGTGCAACCTCAGTAGCACTCCGAGCTTGAGACTCAAGGTCGCCGCTACACTGAAAGTATGGGTAACTCGTCGACGATGGAAGAGTACTAATTACTGTACAATGATACCGATGGGAGCATTCTGCTCAGGTGAGCACAGTGAGTTCGGTGGTCGGGGATAATCAGAATTCTTTTGAAGCACTCGACATTTGACTCCAAGTGGTAGATTGTTGAGTTGTGGAGCTAAATGTATTTTGGTCATGTTCACTAGATATCCCACATCACTAAGAATTGTAATAAGACTCACTATGTGTTTTATATATGTCTCACCTATCTTGTATTTTAATTATCACATATTTGAGAGAGAATATTGTAAATAGAGAGTTCTAGTTGCAAGAGAAACATAGATTTGTGATCAAGTTAGAGTACGTTTGTAATCATCCTTATAATATATATAAGTGTCACGTGTAGCGGCCCGGAGACGTAGCCATTATTGGATGAACTCCGTTATCAAATTGTGTGTGCGGTTTTATATTCTTGTGTTTCTTTAAGTACGACTGATTTTCTAACAGAGTTTTGTTATTAATTTTTACAATTTTCGTTTCTAAGTTTTTCCTAAGGAATTACATGATTCACAAACTAGATTTTTCATCTACTGGACGGTGAGACTCACAGACAACTGGATATAAAATGAAACTTTACGATACACCATTTTAATTATTTGACTATAAGTTTGCTATTGTGTTTATATTATTGCTAGCTCAAAATTTGTTACTTATGCCATAGAATTGTTACATACTGAATACTTTTTATTTGATCACAGCGTGATTCATTCGACAAGACAGGCTGCTATAATCTTGATTGTGCCGGTTTTGTGCAAACAAATCGACGAATAGTTCTTGGAGGTGCATTAAGCCCTATTTCAGTATACCGAAGAGACTCCTATGATGTCCACATCAACATCGCTAGAGTATGCCTAACATTTTTACCATGTGTTTCATGTTGGATTGTACAGTTTAGAGCGTAAAATTTATATTGCATGTACAAGAAATAAGGAAAAGTAGGAATATATTTTTATGTAGATATAGATGATCATGTTAACTCTAGCTAGGCTCTTCTACTTCAGACCCTTTATCACGGAACTTTGAAGCCTATAAAGCTACGTACTTAATTTTTAATTTTAATGTTTGTCACAGGATCGAGAAACTGACAGCTGGTGGATACAAGTACGTGGTACAATATTAGGCTACTTTCCCAGTAATCACTTCAATACTTTGCGAAAAGATGCCAATCTAAAGGTGGATTTTGGTGGCGAGATCATAAACAACAAAGATAGGAATCGCCATACCTTTACCCAAATGGGAAGCGGTCATTTCTCAGCAGAAGTGTTTCAAAAATCAAGTTTCATACGTAACATAAAGGTAGTGAATAATAAGTACGACATTGTTGATGCGAGTCTGGAAGCTGATGTTACAAGATCGACATGCTGCGATTTACACTTTGGACCACCTGAGACTCTTTGGAAGACATACTTCTTTTATGGGGGCTCTGGGTTCTCTTATCAGTGTCAATAATTGCAAAATGATACCTATAGAGGCAAACTATTGATATACTAGTATGAAGCAGTAAACCTTGTCAAGTAATATGACTAGTACAATGATATCTTATGACGAAATAATTGTTTAATTATAAGCTTTTATTGTTCTTGAAAGTAGCAGAAATTTGGGTACTAAAAGTTTTCTGGCACTTCAAGTAGAACAACAAAAAGAAACCATAGAAGATAAGGTCAAGAATAAAATATTTGCAAAAAACAATCCTACCACAATGACTATACCTTCAAACAGAATGAAAACATGGCATCAAAAAGAAAACCAACATCAGCTTAAGTAACGTAAAATAGGGATTAATTTGCCGAAATGAAAATAGCTCAAGTGAAACGAAAAAGAGGACTTGCCTTGAGAAGAATTTCAAAACAACCATGGGCGCCCAACTTAAGCTAGCAGAACCAGCTCCAAGATTGTTTTGCTCAAAAAATATCAGTGCGCAAAGCCGTAAATAGACCAAATCTAATAGTAGCATAAAAAGGTCCTTCCATAAATTCAAATTATGAATGATAGGTAAGTTTTGATTCTCCGTCAATTCCCTAATCATGAAGTCAGATCTAATTTATTTGTTTTCTTCAAACATCTTCTTCTTCTTCCTCTTCTTCTTCTTCTTAAAACCTTAAAGAGAATATGCATAATTAAGTCGTCTTACTCCATCATCAACATTTAAGATACAATCTAAAGCCACTTAGCCACCTATAGAACAAATGAAAAGAAAAAAACTCTGCATTATGAACAAATTAGGAGTTTACATGATTTTAAATCGAATAAGCTATTGAAAACAGTTGAAATATTCATTTCATAGCGACATCTGCAGCCACTTTTTCTCCCTAAATATATGAGACAAGTAAAGCGGAACCAAACTCATGGTAGAAACAATATACCTCTCTATATATAGTTTAAAATTGTACTAGGAATTAGCCTTTTTAGACCACCAATTACATTATGGAATCAAACACTTCTATACATTATTTGTTTATCATATGGATAGCACAATATCAACCCATAAAATAAAGTATTTCGCCCAGCCAAAAAGGAGTATAGACCAACACGAATGATATTAGGAGTCGTATGGGGCAGTTGCGAATTCAGGATTTTGAGCGAGAGTGGGCAGACTCAACGCCATAAATTAAAATATATAAAACATTATCTTGAACATTAGGTTTATTTCAAAACGTAAATTGCAATTGATCCATGCGACCATTAATGTCTTGAAATAAGTTCATAATATCCGTATTTGATACGGTATCAAATATTTTTTTTGGTTGAACGATGTAGACTACTACCAGTTGAAAATATTTGTGCATATTTATGTTATTTAAAAAGTTTAGATTGATGTGAATTTTTACAATATCACAAGAACTAATTAAGGTATCAAAAGTAAGTTATGTCAATTTCATCATTAATTAAGCTAATTGGTAAAACACTCAAAAGCTAAATACATTTTTTTTTTTAAAAACAGAAACGGAAAAGCAAAAAAGTGATATTAAAATCCTTCCAAAAATAATATCTAATTCAAAATAACCTTTGTGGCTTTGTGAGCTTCCCTGTCAAACGCAAAACTAACGTGGAGTTCTTGAGGCTGTACTACTAGAGTAAAGCTAGGTTAAAGACCAAAAAAGGTACAAGTGTATATATTTAGGATAAAATTATGTTTTATAAATAAGTTAGGGGTATTTTTGTAATTTCCATTTAAAAATTAAGGGTGGGCACTTGTCCGCCTTGCCTAACCGTGCATTCGCCCCTACGTACGGGAATAGAGTTGCTAAAGTTCCGATATGGTTCGTTAATTTTGCATCCAATATATAGCTATGCTTACGTGTTGAGAAAAAAATGGAAAAACCTCCAACATATTTTGACTGTTCGATGCAAATCCAACGGATCATAATGGAACTTTAGGCGCCAAAGTTTATTGTGAATTTAGAAACTCCTTTCCCCGAACATACCTATATCGTACTCAGGTATTAGGCATTACGCATAACACACCATCAGAAGTAACGAAGGTGGAGCCAGCATATAGCAACTCATACATTATCCATATACCATTTGTTACACCAACAAAACAATTAGATTTCATTGCTTGAAAGTTGTAAGTATGATATGATCAAAAAAAATAAAAAATTATAAGTATGTTAACGGCCTTCATGATTGTTAGAGTTCATACGTTTTGGAACTCATCTTTAGTCTTTTTCTCAAAAAAAAATTAATATTAAATAACCCTCTATTTAGTTAGTAACTTACTGAGTGTGTTAATCGAACTATAGTTTGATGGTGAACATGATATATACGGTGTTAACAACTTAGTCTTAACCACAACACGACATATTTAATAAGTAATAATGTTTCGTATTATATTCTATTGGGATGACCTTGCGTTTTATGAAACTTTAATTCATGTTAGTAGTGGTGATAATGAAACATATCGTTAGGTTCATGTTCGGCTAGTAAAACGTTCGGTTCATGTTCGTTTCCATTCTAAACGAAACGAACGTGAACAAAAATTTATAAATCCATGATAATGAGCAAAGCTCCTTTCAGCTCGTGAAATCTCATTTCGTTTTGTTTCGGTTAATTGGTGATATACAGTAGAAACCCTATAAATTAATACTCATGGGACCACCAAAATTTATTAATTAAAAGAGTTATTAATTAATCGATAAATTAATAATTAATAATTTATATATTAATTAATATTTTATTAATTTATAATGAAATACTCAATTTACAAACACCTTTCAAACTTCCACTTAATTATTGTACAATGCATGTACGTATATCAAATGAAGGACCCAATTTGAAAGAACCCTTCAATTTCCCACCTTATTATGCTTCTTGTGTTCAATGTATCACTTTATGGACATTAAAAAATATTTTCTATATAAATACAAGATCAAAATATGTTAACACAAACAAATAATACACACAACATGGCTTCCCATCTTAAAGTTGTGAAAAAAACAACAATAACCGACGAGATTCGAAGAGCATTATGCAAGCACAACAAGGATAATCCAAGTCTCACTCAAAAGCAATTGGAAGAATTGGAACTGATAAAGATGATGAAGATGATGATAAAAGTTCTACCATGGAGCCCCCTTCGCGAAACGAGACTATTAAAGCGGCAATCACATTGAATAATTTCTTGTTGAGCTATGAGAAAACAACACCAGAAGTTCTTACAATGATAAGGAAAATTAGAGACGAGATTCAAGGTGAAATTGATTTCAACAAAAAACAAAAGACAATTGAGTCATTTTTCAAGAAACCTTCATAAATCATTTATGTAATATGTAGTATATAAGGAATTATTAATTTATATTTTATATAGGGTCTATAGAAATTATCAAAAATATATTATCTTATAATTTTAGCGAATTATTAATTTAGCACCCTATCCCCGAGTCGGGACCGGCCAAAAATATTATCTTAGAGAGTTTATTAAATAATCGAGTATTAATTTATCGAGTTTCTACTGTATATAGAGGGGGATTTGTATAGTATATAGTAATTGTTGAACCATGGGGTTCAATAATTGATTTTGATTATAACTTTGATTATGTTTTTAATGATTTTACGATTTCTCTATTTCGATGATATAATGCTTGTTTTTTTCCAAAAAGAGAATTTGTAAATTGCAGAACGCAAGAAAGATAGAGCTCGGAAAAACGAAGCCACAGGTTCAAGCGGAACCAGAATCGGAGCTAAAACGAAGGAGTTATGGGCTTTCGAAGAAGACCGAAAAACTGCCAGAAGAACAGACGACCGATCGACTGTACAAAAATGACCGATCGTTTTTGTACAGATTTCTTCCAGTGAGCAGGTCGAATATACGACCGATCGTTTTTCAGAAACGACCGATCGTTTTCTGGAAAACGACCGATCGACTGTAGAAAACGACCGATCGTTTTCTGCAGTTTTCGAAAACAGCTTTTCAGCTTATTCTGGAAAATAGCTGTTAAAAAACCCTCAACCACTTACAACGGTCACAACCCAGAAAAACAGACTGTTTGGCATATATATACCACTTCAATCTCTCTCCCATATTCACCAATTACACTATCAATTATCCTAAAACCTCTCTCAATTAAAAACCCTAATATCACCATTTTGGTGTATATATATTCGAGAAAGAGGAAAATCAAAGAGAAAGAGATTCAAGCTCGATCATCATCAACAACTCACCAATTAGCTTTTTAAGAAGCAATTAGAATAGTGAGTGTAGTTACGTTTTGTAACAAAAATTGTATCGAGTGTTTTATAAACTCAATTGTGAGCGAGTGATCGGGTAGATGCTTTGTAAGCAAGTGAAGCTTAAAAGCTCTAGGTCTTTTCATTCGGGTACTCATAAATTGAGGGGGAGTCGTAGACTCGTAGACGTGTACGCTTGCACTTGTATCAAGAGTTAGGAACCTCGGGTAGAGGGTGAGCCAATCGATTGATTGAGCTCGATAGGAATTGTAAAATTCGGAAAGATTATTTTTAGTGAAATACTCGGTAGTACCGAGGAGAGGACGTAGGCCATTTGCCGAACCTCTATAAATCACGGTGTCATTTTCCTTCCCTTACTTTTACTTTCCGCAACTTATACTTTTGCTTATTATCTTGCTTGCGTTTAGTATTTATTTCATTCCATTAACTTTATTAATACGCTTAAGCTTAAAATTGCATTAGTTGGGTTGTTAGTTGCCATTAGATTTTTAATTAGGCGAAAAGCGCCAAAACCTTATTCACCCCCCCTCTAAGGTTAGCACACGGGCCAACAGTAATAAATAATTTAAAATTAGGGCAGTTCAAGTGATACCTTTTTTTACATCATTTTTGACACCCACATGAAAAGCACTCCAAATTAATATCTGGTTAATGCAGATCTGAACGATTTCACGATGAGAATACAAATATTAGTCTTTTTTTTCGAGATGTATAATTACTTGTATTGCATTTTAAATTTTAACTTAATTTTCAATACATACAATTATACATTTAAAAAAAATTACTCATATTTGTGTTCACGTCGTTAAACCGTGCATATCTACACTAATACTATTTTGATTTGTGGTGTTTTTGAATATGGGTGTTAAAAATAGTCTTTTGAACCGCTCTCATTTTAAAAAATCCATATGTTAATGGTAAAATAAATTTAAAGTTGAAAATGAGATAGTTTTTGTAATTTGGTGACAAACTAATCGAGTAATACTCAACTGTCTTTATGTAATATATTTGCTATATTGATACTATGTGACTAATATTTTTATAAGTTATATCATTTTTTAAATAAAAAAAAAAACATGCAAATATTATCCCCATTTATCTTTTTCCAAAGCTTTAAGATAAAAAAAAGTGTATGTTTCGCCGTTCGGTTCATGTTTTCGTTAGTAAACCAACATGAACGAACATATGAACGAACTTTTCACTGTCAAACATGAATATGATCGGTTCGTTTTGCTTCAGCACCTTTTTATAAAAAGAAAGACGGAATTCTAACAAAAGGAGAAACGATTGTCGTTCCGCTGCTCCGTTAATGATGATTTAAGAAACGAAACGAAAAGAAACATGATCGGTTCATCCACCTAAAATAATGGTTAATTTTATTTATTTTTACTTAACGCTAGCCCCACAGAGTTTACTTAATTTCATCTCAAAATATTTTAGGCGCGAAAATCAAAGAAACCTCTTGTTGCTAAATAAGCACCAAATCCACTCTCACACACACACACTCTCTCTCTAAGCCTCTCTCTCTCTAACCCTCTCTCTATAATAGTAGGGAGTTAAATGTCGAGGTTCGATTACCCGCAACTGAAGCAAGCCGAGATCATCAGTGGGCTTGCCGATTACTGCAACATCGTCGGAGTTACGGATGCCGATCTCCGTAACCCTAACCCCGACTTTGTATCTAATATCTATACAAGGATCCTTTTCTTCCTCGCTATTCTCAAGTAACACCCAAATCTCTCTCAATTATTCACTTTATTGTTTATATGAGTACTATAATTGCTATGTTTTATTATATTTATCTGGGTTTTGTACTCTGCCTATCACGTGCTCATCTTCAACCCTAATTGGGTTTCTATCAATTTGATCTATCTAATAGTCGAAGATTCAATCTATCTATCTGGGTTTTTGTATCTTGCCTATTATTTTCCCTTTTGGAAACCCTAATTTGGTTATTAAAATCTGTTTACATTATTTTATCAATTTGTTGTATCTAATAGTCGAAGATTCAATTTATCTATGTGGGTGTTTTGTTATTTTGCCTGTACTGTGGCAATTTTAAAACCCTAATTTGCTTACATTTTTATCAGTTTGTCTGTTTCCGACATGTTTTTTTTTATCAATTTGTTGTATCTAAAAAGTCGAAGATTCAATTTATCTATCTGTGATTTTGAGAATCATAATTTGCTCAGATAATTGTTTGTAGGTGAAATGACATGTTTATATCATTCTGTTGTATCTAAGAGTCAAAGATTCAAAAAAAATATCTGGGTGGTTTTTTTTTATTTTACGTGTATTGTGACCATTTTACAACCCTAATTTGTTTACATTCTTATTCATTTATCGTTTCGAAGAGTCATAGATTTATTGATTCTATCTGGATTTTTTATTATTGCTAAAAATTATCCATCTCAAATCCTAATGGTCATGGGTACTGTTTATAGCTGAAATAACACATGTTTATCAATTAATAGTTTCTTATCACTTTGGGTTTTCGGTTTTTTCCAGTAATTCCTGTCTGAACGCTTCAGTTTTTTCTCTCTTATTTTCATTGACTGTTTCTATGGTTTAATGCGGTTTTCCGTTCTGGGTATATGATTGTGTGTGGAATTTGCTCAGCCATTGGAATATCCCTCTTTTTAACACCCTCATTAATGTTAAATAGTCAGAATTTCTGGGTTTTGTATGCAAATTCTCATTTGGGGTTCTCGATTTTGAGTACAAGTTTCTGAAGACCACATATGTTTTGATCAATAAATTTTTTCTAGGGCCGTTGGTTTTTATATTTCTCTTGAACCCCAAGGTTGTTCTGTTCCGTCCCTTTTCTTGGCGTGTCCTAAACTATGTTGTTTACTCAGTTTATATGCAATTCTCGCTTTGCGTTATAGAAATGTGTCTACTATCCCCATCCGAAATCCCAATATCTCTTCCTTCTCTTTAATCAAACTTTTGTAGGGTTTACCATGAGTTTTCTCACTTTGAAAGCTGTGTAGAAATTGACGACGTAAATATATTAACAAATACCTCTCATTCCCGTAAACATGTTCTTATTTTGGTACCTATCTTTCTGAATTCTTAAGTAGCTTACATACTTACCTTTTTCCCTTTTCTGTTTGGCAGTGAAGACTATGAACAGTTCGATTTCTCTGCTTTAGAGCACCTCGAAAACCCAGACAATCACAGAACCTCTGTCCGGATGATGAATCTTTTGAAGAAGATGAAATGGTGTTTGGCTTTTATGGATTGCCCTCTGGAGTTTTGCCTCAAAGATCTCATCATGCCAAATCCTGATAGGACCAAACTGTTTCTCAGTTCTATGGTTAACTTTTGCGTTTTTAGGTACTCTCTTTGCATCTTAAAATGTATTTTTTTGGTATCAGATGAAGAGCGATTAAAATGGGGAACTAATTCAGTACAAGATCGTTATACTTAATACTTTCCTTTATCATTGAAGTAAGTTTCAGTAATTCTTATTTCCCAAAAACAGAAAAAGTTCCACTCTTAATGAACATGTTGAAAACAATTTGTAGATACTTGATTGTAACTACATGGAATATTGTGTATATTGTTTTTATCTGTGTTCCCTTGAATGTTAACCCTGCATAGCACTTATTCTGTGGTTTCAGATATGCATCTGTTACCGTCTAGAATGTATTTACTATAGGGTGAGCGTGTAAAATTCGGTAGATGTTAGCAAAAAACACTAAAAGTTAACTTCACTTTTATGATTGAATGTTATTAAAAATTTATATGTTGAATCTAGGGGTTTCAATATAGATATTTTCCAATTTAAATCAACATGTATGATTTAGTTATTCAATTCAATGGCTGTCTCTAAAACGGAATATTAGTTCCTTTTCTTCATTCCATTTAAACTTAAACCCCAGATTTAACTCTCTAATCACCATAGGTCAAATACTGCAAAATTGTGGAACTATAAGGGCATATTTACTTTGTTTGTGAACTTCATCTCATCCAAACGATAGGCTTGAACCAATTATCAAGTATTAATCAGATGCATGATTATAAAACGTATACATGCACTAGATGCACCTTGAGTCATGCACGTTTTCTGCTTGATAGTCAAGGGATCATTAGGATTCAACAAGATTATATCACATTACCTTGATTTATTCATTTGATCATTGACTCATTGCACCATCAGAATCTGTAAATTTTGTGGGAAATGACATGGTATACTATTGGGATGCTCTAGTATTTTTCTATCAAAAAGATTCTCACTGCCCATGAAGTAAACATGGTTGAACATATATACCGGCTATAGCAGTTGATTTACTCTGACAAATTGGTTTAATTACCACAGACTTTTTACATGTGTTTACGTGAATGGATATAATAATGAACCTCTGCGAGGATGTTTCAAGTAAAGTTAGGTTTTTTTTTTTTTAGATGTATGCAAGGTTCCGCTCTAAATATTATCTCATGAAGAGCAGTTTTTGGACACAGAGAATAATTGATATTTAGGGAGTTGTCATGTAGTAATAGCAAAGGTTTGCTATTGGCTGTAAACAAGGAACCTATAGCAGCAAAAATTATCCCATTGGATGTAAACCTTTTATATTATGTTTGCGATTGCATGTTATACTCCTGCTTATTGTTTTTATGTGGAGGGAAGTGATTTGTTTACGAGCTTGTTGCTTACAGTAAAAGGAAATGCATGAAGAACTCAGGAAAATTAATCATTGAAAGCAAGTTTGTATTCATCCAAATGATTGAATAAATATGTTGACTAATAAAATTTAATAGAGACTGCGCCATTTATCATTTCATTGCTTGAAGATATAAAATTATTGATTTTAGTAATAGAAGTGGGTTCGGGTATAGAACAGAATTGCAACCTTGTAGTTTATCTGGTGCAGCAGAATTTTGCTTCGATTCCGTAACTATTTTGCATCCAAAGTTTCCCTTTTTGGTGTGGGTTAGTTTGCTCTTTAATCTCAATTTCGTTTGAATCTAGGGCTGTAAATTGGATTGTGATTAGGATTGGTTTCCTACATCAATCTCCTTAAGATACCCTGACATATTTTCACTTGTATCTATTCTGACAATAGTATTTTTATCAGTGTTGGTTTCACATTATAAAGTTTGGTTGTTTGTTTTGCTTTATATCTAGAGAAAACAAAATGGAGTTTCTGAGGCCAATTGTGGACGAGCATAGACTCATTGAAGAGCAAGGGAAAGAGTTGGAGGAAAGGCTTTTACAGGTACTTGTACGAGTCCAAAAAGTAACTTACAGTGGTTTAAAATATATACGAAGTTCTTAATAGTATACTTAACAGGTGACTGCGAAGATTGATGAGATCAATGAATCAAAGGAGAGAGAAAAGCCTCTTGTTCATGCTATAGATGCAAAAGTTAAAGAACTACGACAGACCATCCCTGGTCTCAACAATCAGCAATTGTCCTTGAAAGCAAATCTCAAGAAAATGAAAGACAAGTGCAGAGATTTAGATGAAAAGGTTGTGTTTATGACTTGTTTCTGCTCATGTTATACTTCATTTCATTTTAAAAGTTTGGTTACCGCTTATAAGCTCAGCTTGTTCGCTTGAAGTTAGACTGTTAATGTTGATTAGCTTAAAATCTGATTTATTTTGGCCAGAATAAGCTAGATTTTTTCCCCAAATCTTGAACTCCCACCTTATTTTCTTAATTGCTGAACCGAACAAACCATCCGTCTATCACAAGTTGACGACATTGATTTCTTTTTACACTTGCTAATTTTTTTTTCTCTTTCAGTTGGAATACATTACAGCTTTTCTGTCATTCTTGTCATTTGTGTTAGGTCAGATATTCCTAATTGGTGACCACAACAATATATCAGTAAGAGTTTATGTGTATCAATAAGCTGGCATATAAAGTTTGTTTAGAAGTCACTAAATTGTGCATAATTTGCATTATCAGTACATTAGAAACTTCTTATTAATAAATGCATTGTTGCCTTAGTAGGATTCTTTTATTTGCATATACTTACCAATAAATGTTATTGGTTTTGTCCAGATTTCAAGTGCAGAGTTTGCCTTGGTACAAAGTGTCCAGGAAAATGCAAGTTTACGTTCAAGGATTGTTCAGTCGCCAGATAAGCTGAAAAATACTTTGGAGGAGAAAAAAGGTATTAGAGCTGAGGCTAAAGATGCAGAAAGGGTATCAATGCAAACTTATCAGGAGAAGAATAGCACTCTCGAGGTTTTTACAAAGGTACACTAAGCAAATATTGCTCCTACAGTTAGTAATTTTCTTTATCTGGTGGTCATTTTCCATCAGTGATGTTTTTCTTTTCCATGCAAGTAGTTTAGATTAGTTACACCTTAAAATTTTGTATATTGATTGTGTATTGGTGGTCAAGCAATTGTTTCTTGAACGTTGACTTCTCATTTTGGATATAAAATAGACAATCATATGGGCAAAGCAAATGTAGTTCTGATTAATCTGCAAACTCTGTATATAAGCCTATACATATATAATCCATCATTAACTGGGAAGATCCCCTCCACTTGACTTTTTGCCTAGCGCTAGAAACAGATTTCAGAACAACAAAAATTTGTGAGAATTTAGGACAATAATCGGGAATACGCTGGTTGTTTTCCCTGTTCTGGTTTCCTGAAGTCCAAATGTTGATTTATTACAGCTGATAAATATTAAAAGAAGAAGAACAAAATGTATAGATTATTATCTCAATATCTTTTTTTTGGAGGGTTATTATCTCAATATCCTAAATGATATACATATGACAAAATCTGAAGTTTTTGATTATATTTCCAATGATGTTTATAGTGATCTTTAAGCTGTCTACCCGCTGAAACTTTTCTATGAAAGTCTAAGCTGTAAACATATATGTGCATTTTAGTCATGTCAATTTTGAGTTTACCAGCATGTTTACCAGCAACAGTGTGCCAGCGTAGCTTTCGGGAGAAGCATAAATATGGAAATGGCAGTTTATGATTGTTAAGAGTTATTAGTTCATATTTCATTCTATAATAGCCTTTGCATTGTTCGCTAATAATTCATGAGGACTAGTGATGTAATTTGGTTATTACTTTTATATATGAACCGTGGGTGTAGACTTTCAGCTGCACGCCACTTTTTTCTAATTCTTGACTTGGTATCATAGCCTTGTATAATAAACAAATGTGAACTAATAACTCGAACAAAAAAGTGTCTAAGAGCCTTGTTGAGGTTAATTTTGCTTTTGGAATTAATTTATTTTTTATTCTCAGGCTCATAAAAAAGTGTCGAAGAGCCTTGTTCAGGTTCAGTCCATACAAGAACAGGTATGCACCTCCTTATGATATGTGGTTGGCTTAGTTTTCTCCGTTATTAACTTAAAGATATGGATAAACAGAAAGTGGAGTGAGATTTTGTATGCTCTTATGCTATAGAGTTTATGTCTATGTTTCTGAATATAAGTGGCAATGACCAATAGGTCTTCTTTTCTTTTGGTTATTTTTTCCTGATATGCGCCACTCCAAAATCTTGTTTTCCAATAGGTCCCATGAGTCTTTTTTCACTAGTGGGAAACAAGTCCCAAAACCTAGACCTATGGTATTTTTACCTATTTTTAAAAGATGACCATCTATGATAGATTGCAGAGGCAGGTATTTAATTTATAAGTCATGAGTTGTTGATAATCTAATATAGCAAATCCTCGCTTTGACATCCTAGTAGTTATTATTACTTATTAGCATGAGTGATGCAGGAAGTAGGAACTTAAATTTTTCATTATTTGTTGGGACTTTCCCCTAGGCTTTTTCCAACTCGAAGGTATAATACGGGAATATCGCTGTGCACATGGTTGCTTTATGTGATAAAATCTATTAACTTTAGAAATTTCTTTGCACTTAAAAACAGGTTAACTCAGCAAAAACGACTGAAAAACATGTTAAAGCATTAGAAGTTCAGCAGAGTAACGAAGATATGCTAGATAAGAGGCTTGAGGCCGAACTTGTTGAAAAGCAAGGAAGAAGTAACGATTCCTCTTTCTCCTCTCTTTGGCTTATAGTTAATACTAGTCTAACAACTCTTTCCCAGTAATGCCAGCTTTTAACATATTGTCATGTCAGTTGCACAGGTCGATGAATCTATTAAACAGTTAGAAAAAGAAAAAGACATTAGATACGAGGAAGCTACTAAGCAACTTAATAATGTGGAATTTGAGGTGGAATTGAAGAAGCGTGATCTAGAAGCAAGACAAAAACAGATCGAGGCAGTTGTTGCTGAGGTCTTCACCATTCTATCTTTTCCTACCAGAACCATATAATTTGATTAAACGGCATTCTATCTTGTTGAATATTAAACTTTATTTCTTAGGTTGAAGCTGTCAATGTTGAGATTAATGAAGTAAACGACGCTGGAAATGCTAAACGACAACTGTTAGCAGGAAAAAGTGAAGAAATTGTGTCAGCGGTGAGTTGCTTTTTTTGTTTGTTCTAATGTCTGGCGAATTCTCTAGTAAATTAGTGTTCGAAGTATGAACCCCCCTAGTAAACAACCAAGGACCTCTATTTTCTCTTTTACATTTGTACATTTGAGTCTGTTAGTATTGTACATTATCAACTAGAATATCATTCCATTTTAACTAATTTAGAAATAACTTCTCTAATATACTTAAACTTGATCCGAATCCTGACTTAGGGCAGGCAGAAGACCACTGTAGGCCTAAATTGTATGACCAGCTCTTATTCATATTCTATAGATTAAATTGTCGTTGACCGAATTTGAGTCTATGACCCATGCATGTGACTACATCCCTGAGTTTTTCACTGCAAAGAAAGAGAACTATGTTGATATATTGCTGGTGTAAAATTGACTGAATCTCAAGAACTTATTAAAATAATTTGGGATGTGCTTTAAGTAAATTCACTGATAAGTCATTGCTCAACAAAGTATTTGCTGTTTTTAAAGTGGCGCAATTATCATAAAGTATTTCTTTAAGCATTTTTTATTGCTTGGTATGGTTGTGGGTTTAATCACTTCAATATATATAACACTCATATGTTGTATATTTTTGAGCCAGTTTGCATTAATTCAATGTTGTCGTGCATGTTTTGTTTGTAGTTTTACAAGTACAATAATTCGATCGGAGGGCAGTTGCCGAGCATGGATGTAAAGCCTGATGGAAGCCAGTAACAGATTAGATATGATTGCGTTTATGCGCTGTGTTTCTTGAACAATTATCTCTGAGTGTATGTTCTATGGTTTGACTTTCACTACTTGCACAAGTATTTATTAAGGCCAGGCAATCCTTATATGTTAGATTGCAAGCGTTTTTCTTGTTGATGCTAATTAGTTATGTTCCAAATTTCGGAAACGGTGTTATATATTTTAATCTTTTTGGGTTTTTTCCACGTCGTCTTGGTAAAGCTGTATGATTTGCTGCTTGTACTGCTATGTGATGCAAAGATGTTTCCTACCGGAGTTATGTATCATTCAAAAAGTAAAAAAGAAAGTATAGTACCACAGATGGATCCTTGGTCATTCATGTTAAATGAAGTGGCTTTGGGAAGAAAACCATACACCAGAATTGTTCAAATTGCTTTATTTGGAGTATGTGCTAAAAAAGACATCCCGTAGTTTGTATCTGCGGTCTTTGGACTCCGCGTAACATATTTTGAAGTATTTAGTTGAAATTCTGGCAACTCGCATATTATTATTGAACTTTTCTATACGTTCTTCACATAGTTATCCTTCACAACTAGTACTCAGTTTAGATACCACTCTTTTCCAGACATTTAAAACGAGTAACAATGCAAGAGTGCAGTTAATCTAGTCTATATACAAAATCGTATATTAGGTCAGAAATCATATGCGCCTTAATTCGCAACCAGAGTAAAATCTCCACAGTTTATCATCACTGGGATAATATTTCATGTCCAAGAATATAATTTCAAATTTTTTAATAATAGGGGCGATCACCAAATAGTGTCAATGAGCAAACTACTATATTAACAACAAATGCTACTCTAAACATTCTTTTTAAAGGACCGATCATTGAGACCGAAAGTAATACCTCGGTTACTTACCCCGGCAGTTTTAAGGAAAAATTGGAATTCACATTTACTTACCTCGATTATTTACTGGGTCGGTTTTTAAGGTCCGTTCCGTGATTTTGTAAAATTTGTAGAACTACATTTGTAGGCTATGTAGCAAGTAGTGCCACGTTCACTTATTTTACACATTTCTTTACACCGATGATGATGAAAAACGCTACATGCTAAAACTATAATTTTGTTCTCACTTCTCGACTTCTCGTGTAAGTAGAAGCGTAAGATGAGTGAAAATATCTTTACTCATGTACCCTGAATTCATGTGTTCGATACGGACATGGCAAAATGATAAATTTTTATAATTTAGGACACGACACGGCTATTTTTATAATTTAGGACACGACACGGCTAGAACACGACAAATAAATAACAATATATTATTTATATGAGATTATATATGTCAAATTTACAATAACACAAAAAGTCATAAATATATTAATTGCAACACACAAATCTTGATAATAATTACATTTTTTGTCCTAGTATTTGTTAGTTTTTGAGATAAATTGTAAATTTTGAAATTTTAATATCGTTTTAGAATTATACTTTGTGAATCTCGTGTCATTAAAATGTCCATGACATTTTAGAGTGTCCAAGACTGCACCATGATCAACATGCTATGTGTCAAGTACACAGGAGTTGAAGCGTTTGACACGTGAAATGAATTGCGAATTATTCGACATGACACTTTTGACTTTTTTTGGAGTGTTCGTGCATCATAGTTATAGTTTGTATGTAATTATAGGATCTAAAAATAAAATATGGTACATTAACTTCAACATCTTATAATTATGCATATACATTGTCATATATAGTTTTCAAAATTATGTATGTTTCTACTTGGTATTTTCTGTATTGGACGGGTCTTAACAAAATTTAAGATATTTTGGTGTTTTGCTATATACATCATCTCTTGGAGATAACATACAGATAAACAAAGTCGAGACAAATTGTCGCTTGTGCTAAAAATGTATTAAAAAAATACGATAATTAGCACTTTAAACTCCCCTTTTTGATATTTTGATAAGATTTTGGAGCATATATATATATAATATTTTTGAATCTTAAACATCCAAGAGTTTTACTTTTTCACTCTTTGACTGATTGTTAATATTTATATTTTTTATTAGTTTTAAGAACAAAACAAATGTATGTCTATTAATATAAATGATAAGGAAAGTAAAAATAACAAAAAAATTATAGAAATAATTTGAGTAAAAAAGAAGAAGAAAAAATGAGTGGGTGCCATGTCATCTCTATATCCAAATTGAACATAAGGATATACACGTGAGAATTAGTAATTGAAATGAGCATACATATAACATGTACATAAACCCACCCCTAAGGGGCTAAAACCTTGAATTAATTGGGTGTCGGTAGCATTTTAAAAGAATTATTATGTTTTATTATTACTAATATTTTTTATCAGTAAAAGATACCATTTTTAAACATTTTAATTTGGTTTTGATACCAGTTATACTAAATATAAATGGGTCTAAATTCTAATTTTAGTCATTATACTCATTTCACTTTATCTCTCTAAAAAATTAGATCTCCTATAAGTCAATTGCTCCGACGAAATGAAGCAACAACTGCCACCGTCGCCCCGAGGAGATGTCACTGGCTGAGAGAGCGTATGTTTAATATCTATATCTATTATCTATCTATATATAAGAATTTATTATTATTAATATGAGCAATTATTACAGAGAGATTTTACAAGAGAGAGAGAGATACAGTTATAAAATTGCTTGCCTTCTTCAGAGACTTAGAGTCCTTCAAATAGGCTCAGCATAAGAAAAAGCAAAAGCGCACAGTTCGCGCACTAAGGCAAAAAACAAAAAAGAAAAAGCCACAAAGCGCACTATAAGCGCACTAACTTAAAGTAAAGAAGAAGCCAAAACATGGGCGGCTCCTTATGAATACTGGCCAACATATTGACCCACATATAAAGAGAGATTCTCAGCTTTTCCATAAATCACGCCGGGTGCTCATTGGGCCCCATCGAACACGTGAAAAAGTGGTAGTGATTGAAGGAATCAAGCTTTATATAAAAAATAAAAATTACAAATTAAACTTTAGCTTTGCCTTTGTCTTTAGCAATATTCTTCTCATTCATACTGAGAGGGTTGCGCAAGGTGGCGAGGTTATCTAAATAATCCTCCATATCTTCATTATCTGTTTCTGCATCTTCTTCCATGAGAGATTCAGATTTTGAAGAATTAGCTTGAAAACATTCAGAAAAATCAACATCTAATTGTTGTTGAATAAATTCCAAATATTTTTCCTTGAGTTCAATAGTGGAAACAGAAGGAAATAGATTTTTAAAATCAGACATAGATGGGATACCCACAGTCTTTTTCTCGGGAGCATATTCCCTTTCCATTTTCTTAAAGGCTTCAATGGCCTCTTGAATTTTTATAAGGACTAGTTTGCAATCAAACTTCGCCCACCATTTATAATAAGATTGCCTTGTTAAGGCCATAATACCTATCTCAGTCCTTTTTATGGCATAAGACCATTGCCATATCCAAGGTAAGCTGAATGTGGTAAGAAAACGAAGTAAATGACTTCCTGTAACCACTTTGGCCCCCGTAATTTTGGGATTACTGGAACAATGAAGGGTATATTTTTCAGCAATATCAGAGGGGAAAATATCCTCATTAGGCCCAATAAAAGAAAACCAATCATAAAACCAATAGGGTAGGTCTTGGCCCAATAATGTTGGTTCTAAGCGGATAAACCAAGTATGCTTTTCGGCCCGATTTTGATAATAAAAGGCATAGCGCCAGGCAGACATATAATCCCAATAATTATAGTGTTGGTGGAAAAATTTAAGCTGCATAGGCTTATTAGGGTTTAATCCCCATTCAGTAATATGAATGACCTTTCTAATGAAGGCTTTGCTAAAGGAAATATCCCCAGTATTTTTATGTTGATTCATGTGATTGATCACCACTGAACCAGTTTCAATAAGAATCGACTGAAAATATTTCAAGTTCTTATTATCAATAAGAGGAAAATGTTCCTCAGTCTCGAAATACCTTTTAGCCAAAGTATTGGGTGAGGTAAATAACCTCTCATCTCCTTTATTCAAAAGAATAATAATTTCGTCATTCATCTTTTGTTTGCCAGGAATAACTGGTTCCTTGAGTGCTTCTAAGAAGCTTTCTTGGGTTTTACCGGAGGATAAATAATCCTCATAATTAGCAGGCTCTCTTTTCGAGTGCACAGCCGGTCCCCTAGAAGAGCCGGAGTCAGATTGGGAAGAGGAATATCTCTGTTTATCGAATTCATGGCGCTCACGCGCAGAGGATAAACCTCTACGCCCACGACTAGCCTGACTCATGAGGAGCTAATAGGGCCAAGAATATATTCCCTGGTGAGAAAATCAGGAAGAGAATTATGTTCTCCTTTTATATATTCAATATCAAAATCAAAAATAGACAAAATAGATTGCCATCTAGCAAATATTTGCTTGGATGCCAAATTTTTGACATCTTTTTCTAAAACTTCCTTAGCTGCTTTACAATCAATTCGCAGGAGGAATTTTTGATTTAATAAATCATCTTGAAATTTAGTAATACAATTGACTATAGAAAGAATTTCTTTCTTTATTGTGGAATAATTGATTTGGGCAGAATTCCACTTGCCAGAAGTATAACGAGATAATATCTCTTTATTTTTGGAAGGAAACTTTTGTTTTAATATTCCGCCATAACCAATATCTGATGCATCAGTTTCTACAATTTTAAAACTGGTAGGAGAAATTAATGCTAAACAGGGTAAACTTTTAACTTTAGACTTAATGAGTCTAACAGCATTCGTATGAATCTCAGTCCATACAGGAGGATCTTTTTTTAATCTCTCATATAAAGGAGAGCTGTCTATAGCAAGATTTTTATAATAGTCAGCAATATAATTGAGACTGCCCAAAAACCTTTGTAATTGGGTTTTTTCGTGTAAAATATCAGGAAATTTATCCGCAAATTGTATAGCGCAATCAATAGGGATAATTTTGCCCTGGTCAATTTCTTGTCCCAAAAATCGAATATGAGTCTGAAATAAGGACATCTTAGAAGCAGATACCACTAAACCAGCAGTTTTTATTAATTTTATAAAAATATTTATGTGCTTAAAATGTTGATCTATATCTTGTGAAAAGATGAGAATATCATCAATATAAACAATGCTAAAAGAAGAATAAGGATAAAAAATATCATTCATAATGTTTTGAAACTCGGAAGGAACATTTTTTAAACCGAATGGCATCACATTCCATTCATAATGTCCCATAGGAACAACAAAAGCAGTTTTATATTTATCTTGCTCAGCTATCTGTATTTGCCAATAACCAGATTTTAGATCAAATTTGGAAAAGACATTTGCAGATTGAATTCTGGTAAGTAAATCTTTTTTATTGGGAATAGGATACCTAATCCATTGAAGAACCTTGTTTAAAGGTTTGTAATTAATAACTAATCGAGGAGCACCTCTTTCAATTTCAGCATTTTTATAAACATAAAAAGCAGTACAGCTCCAAGGGGAATAAGATTTACGAATAAGTTTTTTATTTAATAAAGAGTTTATCTCCTCCTTACAATATTCAATTAAATCTGGACCCATTTGGGCAGGCCTAGCTAGTGTAGTAATACCACTGTCTTGAAAATCTTCCACATAGGGAAGTGTGACAATATGTTTCTTACGTTCCCAAAAAGCAGTAGGGAGATCACTACAAATTTCTCTTTTGATGAGATTAGTGATAATACTAATTTTCTCTTTTTGTGAAATAATTTGTCTAGAAATGTTCATGACTTTTAAATCCTTTTGTAAAAAATTGATTTGCTTTTCTTTAAAAACCAAAGTTTCTTTGATCATATCAATTTCTCTAATTTGCGGTTTTGTAATGAAATCAAATATAATTTCTTGACCATTTGTTTCAAAAATGATACCCTTTGAGGTAACCATAAAAGGTTCGATTAAGTTTAAAAAAGGAGTACCCAAAATGATTTGTTGAGTAAGACCTTTAACCATAACAAATGTTGTTTGAAAACACATGCCAGAATTACAAATATATGCATTAGATAATTTATAATGAATCTTCATACGAGATCCATCCGCAGTATTTAGAGATTGTGTAGTTTTGTCATAATAGTGGGTAGGAATTAACCCTTCACATATGCAATTTAAATCAGCCCCACTATCAATAAGTGCTGGACCAGAAAAAGTAAATTCTTTATTAATAACAATTGTGACCTTAGAATGCCACTTCTGATAAGTAATAGTGTCAATTATATTTAAGAAAGTATCCTTTTCTTTTTCTTCTTTTACAAGAATATCCTGTTCTGTTTGAATGATATTTCGCAAAAATTTTACTTCATCTTTTAATATATGAATTTCATTATATAAATCAGAAATAGAAATAGTCTTACTATTGATATCTTCTTTAAGAGTTTTTACCTCATTAAAAATATCTTCACTAGTAAATTGTTTAGAAGGAGATGGAAGTCCTTGAAAAACATGTTTTAAAGAATAAGCTTGCTGAGGAATATAAGGGGTTTCCTTTTTCTTACCTTTTGTCAGAACATCTAAATAATGTTCAATCATTTTTTTCTTTACTTCTGAATTATCAATTTCATTAATAAGATCTAATATAGACCTTTCTTGTGATGTGAGAACATTCAGACTTAAACCATTCATATCAAGCATAGCTTTGTAATTATTATCCTTACAATCACAATCAGAAGAGGATGAGGATGAACTACTATAATGTTCAGATGAACTACTATTATAAATTTCTATATCATTAGTCACTGCTTCTTCATCAGAAGAGTATAACATAACAGCTATAAGTTGTTTCTTAAGACCTTCGTCAGAGATTTCATTTAATCTCTTTTTTGTCCAACAACTGTTGGCATAATGACCTGTTTTGCCACATTTTCGGCAAACAATGGAGGTACTAGGATTCCTTGGTTTAGGTTTTGGTCTATATGACTTAGGCCTGGAAGCACCTATATGTTGGGTGTCGTGTCTTGGTTTGGATTTTTTAGAAAATCTTTTAGATTTGGAAAAATATTTTTTCTTCGAAGTACCTTCTCTATGAGAATGTTGAGGGATTTGAAGATCAAATCCAAATTGGTCACAGAACGTGCCTATTTCTTTTCTGCCCGTCAAATTTTGACTTTTTAATTGGGCTTTGAGCTTGATATCATTGCAAAGGGATAGCCCTTCACCGACACATTCACTAATAAGTTGGCCATAGGTAAATTCTTGGTAAGGGATGGTTGTATTCCCTGTTTTACGTAAAATCCTATCTTTAACTTTTTGGGCAAAAAGATTAGGAAGACCTGCAATAAATTTTTCTTTCCAAAAATCAGCATTTGCATCAGGTCTCATCATAATTTTGGTAAGGAAAACATCCTTATACCATCTAAAATGGGTTAAAGTAGGACATTTAAGATTAATTAATAAATCTTTGTTTCTTTCAATAGCCACAGGATTAGAACCAATAAATGCCTGCACAATAGCAGTGAGGAGTGTATATACTGCATTGGGTAAGACTGTATCCGTATACGTATCTATACCTTGTTCATTCTTAATAGGGTTTCTGACTATTTTTGTGGCCTGTAATATGGACCGTTGTTGATCAGAGGACAAAACGTTATCCCACCAACCGCGTAATTGACCGGCAAAGCCAGCTACCATAAATTCAGCAATTTGGTAGTCGGAGTTATTAGCACTCAGACAGACAGTCGAATACATAGTCATTCTATGTAATACAATCATAATTTGGTATTCTGTCATACCATCAATATTCCATTCATAGATGGTACGAGCACTAAAACAAGAAAAATTATTAATATTTTCTTCTTCATAAAGAAGATCTTGTGGACTAGGTCTAGTATAATAATGTTTCGCAGGAGCAGTTGGGACAGATTTCCGTCCATAAGCAGTTGATTTCCCAAAAACATTTTGGTTAATACTGGCTTGTTGGTTGGGGTTGGTTTCTATATCCAAAAGTTGTTTTTCAAAAACATTTATATTTTCTATATCAGTAGGAATTTCTGATAAGGTGGCTATATTTTTACCTTTTCCATTGCCAATATTCAGGTTTTCTAATTGCTGTGTGAGCAAAGTAATAATATCTGTATTATTAGTTGCAACTGTAATATCAATACTAGGTTTTAATATAGTAGGTTCAATAACCGGTGGGGATTGTGAATAAGAACTAGATGAATAAGAACTAGTTACATCTGGTGTCTCTTTATGAATTATAATCGTTCCCTTGTCTTCTATACGACTAAGTTGTGAACAAATAGTTTGGAGAGTTAGATTAGTAAAATTGAGTTGCTTTTCATCTTTAGAAAATGCGACAGACTCAATAACAGCCTCACCAGCACGGACTTTTAAATGCTCACAAGGGGGGTGAACAGCAGAAATAGTTTCCCCTTTAGCAGTAGTCCAATTTCGTTGAAAGGTTTTTAAAACATTTAAAAAAGGACTTTGTTCAATAGTTGCTTGGTCAATAAACCAAATAGGAAAAGAAACTAATTGTTGATTATAATCAATATGATTATAAAATAATTTCTTATACGTTTGTTGTTCTTCATTCGTATAAGTAGAGAAAAACCATTGACGAAAAGAAGTATATTTCTCTTGGTTCATATCTTGAACACAAGTTTGCCTATTATAAGAAAAAGGAATAGATACCATATTAATAGTAGAAATATTGTCAAACTCAGATAAAGTTTCTGGTTCATTTTTTTCTTCGTGGTAAATAGCACGAGGAATACCTTGTTGAGTGTTAACACCGTCGAAAACTAAATTAGAAGTTTGAGAAGATGCTAAAGAAGGGTTTGGAGTATAAAACCTAGCAGACTGACTTTGTTTAAAAGAACTTTCATAATCTGAAAAAGAACTTCTTGCAGCAAGTCGTTTACCTTTATCAAATTTAACGAAAACATGTCCTTCTTTTGTTTGAATAATTTCTTCAATATTTTTATTCTCTACAGGTTCAGCAGGGCTGGCTGATAATAAATTCCATTCGGTGGGAGGTTCAATATCATCCCATTTAATAGTCTGAGGAGTTTGGACATCAGATTTTAATAGATTTGTTTCAATTAAAACAGTTTTGCCTTTGGTGTCAAAAATTTTTGCACGAGGACTGAGAGTAGCATAGCTTTGTAATGAACACGATAAGTAATATTTAAAGGTTCAGTTCCTTGTTTGAGATTATAACCATGAGTTTTGACATTCAAAGTAAGCACATCTAAAATATTTTTATCTGTTAATGAAACAGAGAAGTTTGGAAAACAGTTAAAAATAAACTGGGCCGTTACATAAACTGGTTTGGATGATACCTAATAGAGAATCTTTAAAATCTAAGTGACGACAGTCGCGTAAAGCAATAAGGACTGATGTATTTAAGCCTTGAGCTGTGAGGGGTTTCACAGCGACTTGTACCATTCCGAGATGGACATATTTGTATTTGTCAAAGTACCTACGTAATTCTTCCTTCTGAAGTAACTGAATAGTTTCCATATCTCGGCAGACAGGAATAGTTTGTTCAATTGTTTTAATGGTCATAGCCATTTTAAAGTCAAACATACCAACAGAATAAATTTCCGAAGGCTTAACCTTAGGAAGGTGCCAATTTGCTAACTGTTCTTCAAAGTTAGCCATTTCCGGAATGTCATTATATTGACATTCTTCTTGCCTTAGATTGGCAGAAGTAGTGTTAGAATTGGAAGCATAGCTTCTTCTAGAAAACTTACTAGATGAATTAGATCTACTTAAGTTAGAAAACATAATAAATTCATATAAATAAAAGACGTATGCGGAATATAGGGCGTAAGGATTTAAAACATCAGTCAACGAAGAAAGAAGAGCGTTATACCTATGCCTCTTTTGGGCTTGTTCGGTTAGCTCTGAAACGCGACGAGATGTCTAAAGGCTAAATTTTAATTTGGTTTTGATACCAGTTATACTAAATATAAATGGGTCTAAATTCTAATTTTAGTCATTATACTCATTTCACTTTATCTCTCTAAAAAATTAGATCTCCTATAAGTCAATTGCTCCGACGAAATGAAGCAACAACTGCCACCGTCGCCCCGAGGAGACGTCACTGGCTGAGAGAGCGTATGTTTAATATCTATATCTATTATCTATCTATATATAAGACTGTATGTATATATATATTTATCTATCTATCTATATATATATATATATATATATATACACACTAGTAATCGTTCCCCACGCGTGTGACGCATAATGCAATTAAAATATAAAAAATAAGTGTAGTTATGATACAAATACATGGATAATATAAAAAAAAATAGTATAAGACTTAAAAGAATGTTTGATTGTTAAACAAGGACACATAGTGTTGTTATTTTTTATTTTATTTTTTAAAAAATAGTATAATACTTAAAAGAATATTTGATCGTTAAAAAGCGACACATAGTGTTATTAGTTGTTATTTTTTTTTTATGTGAGTATGGTATTATTGTAATTAATAAAAAAGTATAGCAGTATTTTTTTTAAAAAAAATGACTAGATTCGACGGTCTCATTTGACTTGTGTTGACTTATTATAATAGAATGATATATATGGTAAATGTTATATGAACATGATGAAAAACACTCAAATAGACATTTTTTCGTAAAAACACTCCAAATCAATATTTGGTTAATGCAAATCTCAATGGTTTCACGACGGGAACACAAATATGCTTCTTATTTTTTTTTTCAAGATCTATAATGATATGTTTTCGAAATTATGACATATTTTACCATAATTTCGAAAACATGTCATTATACATCTCGGAAAAAAAAACAAGACGCATATTTGTGTTCCCGTCGTGAAACCATTGAGATTTGCATTAACCAAATCTTTATTTGGAGCGTTTTTACGAAAAAGTGTCTAGTTTGATGTTTTTCATGATGTTCATATATCCTCCCCGATATATATATATATATATATATATATCATTCTATAATAAGTTAGTTAATTTACCAATAAAATTAGTAACATGTATAGTTTTCAAGATAAGTTCATGCATGCAGCATGTATATCTCAAAATTGGAAAACAAAAACTTGTGCCATCAAAGTAACATTTATACTTTTGTCATTCATATATCAATAAATTGTAGGTTTATATAACACAAGTTCGACAGAGAAAGAAAAACATTTAAAAAATAGATAAATTAACAAAACATACTATTTTTTAAACTAAATTAACAAAAACATAATCAAAAACTTTTCATTATCAAAAACATACCAAACAAATTTAAAAATGTTTATTCTCTTCTTTCTCTCTCTCGCCTTACTCTCTCTCATGGGGAGTTCTCTTTTCAATATGGTAATTGCTAACCACTATAAAAGACGTGGGAGCAGCAATCCCACATCTACGTGGATTTAAATTTTTTTTTTTCCTTTCTTTTGCTTCATCACGTGGCTGTAATTATTTTCTTTTCTTCTCTGTCTCTTCTTATCTTCTTCTTCACTTCGTTTTTACTTTTAATATATCAAACAATTCTCCAATTTTATCCAAAAACTTCCCAAATTTTATCCCAAAAAAACCCTAACCATCGACCATCAAATTCCTTCATATATCAAATTAATATATTTTTTTATCAAATCAACACCACTCTACCATTACAATTATTCCCAATTTTACCAACAAAAAAAAACCCTCTCCCAATTTAACCAAAAAAAAAACTTCCCCAAAAAAAACTCTAACCATCAACAATCAAACTCATTCATATATCAAATTAATATATATTTTTTTATCAAATCAACATCACTCTACCACTATACTTATCCCCAATTTAACCAAAAAAAAAAACTTATCCCAATTTACCAAAATAAAAACTCCCCCAATTTTATAAAAAATAAACTCTAACCATCAACCACCAAACTACTTCCTATATATCATTTTTTTTCTCAAATCAACATCATTCTACCACTACAATTATCACCAATTTTACCCAAAAAAAAAACATCTCCCAATTTACCCAAAAAAAAAACATTTCCAATTTTACCCAAAAAAAACCCTAACCATCAACCATCAAACTCCTTCATATATCAAATTAATATATTTTTTTCTCAAATCAACATCACTCTACCACTACATTTATCCTCAATTTTAACCAAAAAAAAAACTATCCCATTTACCAAAATAATATCTCCCCCAATTTTATAAAAAATAAACTCTAACCATCAACCACCAAATTAATTCCTATATCAAATTAAGATCATTTTTTTTTCTCAAGTATGGATAACAGTTATAATATTTGGGGAATTGATCTTAATTTATCTCCTCCGGATAATACTCCCCAAAACACCCAATTTCCGATCGATTCTAATCAAAATACTTTTTTTCCATATCAAAATATCAATTTTCCGACTGATCTTTATGACAATGCTCAGTTTTCTTATGATTCATATTTGAATAATCATCCCAATCCGTATTTTGATAATTAGTTTGTAAGTGGTGACTATAATTACACGAGTCACGAACCTGACGCATCACAAGAAGTTTTTACAAGTCAGTTTGTAGAATCTCAGCGGGATCATGATGGATATAACGAAAATTCCCAACCAGATGATAACGAACATAATATTAATTTTTCGCCAACTGCATTCGGGATAGGTTATGATTATAGAAATCATTTCCAAAGTACTCTGGTTTGTCTCAAAAAATCCTTTCCATATTTTAAGTAATTGTCTATTTTTATTTATTTTCAAAACCACGTGATATACTCCGTTTAATGTTGTAGCTAAAAATAATTATTTACATTTTTTTACAATCGTTTATAATGTGATTGAATAAATTAGATAAATGAATGTTATTTATTAGATAAATATTTCGTTTAATGTGTTTTTTTTATAAGTATGGTATTTATATAGAATGAATTGTTATTTCCCAAAATTGACTTAAAAGACTTGTTTTGTTTAAGATTCATATAAATAATTTAATCAAAAAATTTATTTATTTGTTCTGGATTATTTCAAGCAATTCTCAGAGGGAGGCTATACAAACGTAGTTGTGAATTCGTACACTGTGCCAACAAGAAGTCCAGTACTAGCTGGAATTTGGTGTTGGAATTCAGAATATTAGTATTATGAAATTTAGATTGTATCAAATAATGTAATTTTTTTTTCATGTTAGATTTGATGGATTTTAGCGGTTTATGGTTTTCCTTTGATATGTTTGAGTTGTATAATAGCTGGTTTATTTCTTGTTAGAAACTAGTTTTTTGCGATTTAAATTTTAAATTGTTTAAAATATTTATGGATGCTTATGTAATTGATTAAATCTATACTATATAAAAACCGTCCTGAGACATGCGTGTTTAGTCGTCCTCCTTTCCGTGTAATGCTCCCACTCCTCTCGTTCATTAGTCGCTGCAAATATAGTTATGATATATAGGTGAAAGTTTTTCGCAGAATTTTTCATTAATTGTAGAGTTATTTCTTAATATCTTATTTCTACAGGTTTTTGCTTCACTCAATGAAATGAAAGACTACTTGTTGAAAGACTACTTGTACGGGATATCGCCTGGTCTAGGAAGTAGTTTGGTGGTTGATGGTTATAGTTTATTTTTTGTAAAATTGGGGGAGTTTTTATTTTGGTAAATTGGGATAGCTTTTTTTTTGGTAAAATTGGGGATAAATGTAGTGATAGAGTGATGTTGATTTGAGAAAAAAAAAATATTAATTTGATATATGAATGAGTTTGATTGTTGATGGTTAGGGGTTTTTTTGGGAAAGTTTTTTTTTTGGTAAATTGTGAGAGGTTTTTTTTTTTGGTTAAAATTGGGAATAATTGTAGTTGTAGAGTGGTGTTGATTTGGTAAAAAAATATATTAATTTGATATACGAAGGAATTTGATGGTTGATGGTTAGGGCTTTTTTGGGATAAAATTGGGGAAGGTTTTGGATAAAATTGGGGAATTGTTTGATATATTAAAAGTAAAAACGAAGCGAAGAAGAAGAGAAGAAGAGACAAAGAAGAAAAGAAAATAATTGCAGCCACGTGATGAAGCAAAAGAAAGAAAAAAAAAATTAAATCCACATAGACTGCTGCTCCCACGTCTTTTATAGTGGTTAGCAATTATCATATTGAAAAGAGAACTCCCCATCTCTCCTCCATTCTTATCTATCTCAATTTTTCTATGTATCTCTCTATCTGATCTTACTCTCTCTCTCCTCAATTCTTATCTGTATCTTTATTTCATATCACACTTTATATCTCTCCCCTCCTCCACCACGAAAACCCGACATTGACTACCGAACACTATCTAGATTATATAAACATTCATATACATATAAATACATACGTAATACACAAATATTACACTGGTTGATACCCGTAATATATGAAAAATATATAAAATTAGTGAGATTATTTTCTATTTATTGAGTTTTGAGACTATTGTAAATCTTGTGGGTTTCAAGTTGAAAGATGAGAATCCATATGTACAGTATTGAGAGAGAAATCCATATGCAGGGTATGAAGTTTTAAAATTAGGCTATGAAGTTTTGAAATGAGGGCATGAAGTTTTGAAATCAGGATATGAAGTTTTAAAATTGGGGTATGAACTCTTTTTTAGATATTTGATTGTGATTCAGAACATTTAGGGTATGAAATTTTAAAATTAGAGTATGACGTTTTATAATTAGCATATGAATATTTTATGAGTTTTTAGTCATTTTTAGAGAGAGACCTGAGTGATTAGCACGTGTTAGAAAGAGGTGCGATTATCGTGTGTTAGATAGAGAGATATGCGATTAGAGAGAGAGAGAGTTGCGGTTAAAGAGAGATGTTAGATTAGAAAGAGATGTTAGATTATGGTCTAATTAGAATTAGAGAAATAATAAGTATATATAGATATGTTTTTGATAATTTAAATTATTAAGATATATTTTTGTTAATATAATATGGATAAGTTATGTTTTTGTTAATTACCGCTTAAATATATTTATACACCCTTAGTAAAAGATATAAGCTTATGATAGACTATGTATGACATATGTTCAAAAATCTAATGAAATATGTAAATATGTTTGTGGGTATCTTACTTATCAACCATTATGACGTGATTCTTATTAAAGTTGTTATGATGTATTTATGTTTTTAAATGCAAACTCATTTCTAGGAAAGTGGTTATGATGTATTTATGTTTTTAAATGCAAACTGATTTCTAGGAAAGTAGTTATGATGTATTTATGTTTTTAAATTTTAGACTAGTTCAATTACTTATCTATTTCGGTGCCAGCCCTCGAAAAACATTAAGCTAACTGAGGCATAAAACCAAGAAATGAATAAAGTTGTCAAAAGATTATAAAATTTCACTAAAGTGCATCAGCATTAAAATAGGATCAAATCTTTAAAAAGTAAAATTAAATGACAATCTGTCAATCTTGGAGGCTTTTGAGAAGTTTCAATCTATAAAACTAGTATAAATTACCAATGCGTTTCGTATGATACCTAATTAGATTTTATTTACAAAATAATATTCATGTGAACATAAATGTTGTAATATATTTTATTTTAAACATAATATTCAGATTTGTTATCATTTATTGTAGTTATGCATGTTAAAACGAATTGTTAATTAATTTAAACTATATCCGTAATTAGTAAAATATATTGAGGATAAATTATTAATTAATTAGATTAGATACATTAGTAATTATTAAAATAGAGTTAGCAAATTTTAAATTTTTTTTGATATTATTAATTTTTATTTAGTTTGCTGATATGGGGAGGATGACAATAACATTTCTTTCTCCGTCACATATCGTATATTTGTACAGATCCAATTCTTTTAAAAGAATACTATATAATAAGAGTACCAGAAACAAAAATATGCTATATGTGAAAAACCATTCATTTTAAAAGGATTCAGTTTTAGCCCGCAAATTAACAAAAGTTCAAGAAAACTATCTTAAAATAGTATTTTGATCAGGGTATGTACTTATGTGTTTCTTAAGAAAATATAACTTACATAGGATTACATAAATTAATATATATAAAAAATGATGGCTTTTCTGCCGTGTAATGTTTAGTTCTTATAATATAAAATATAGTAAAACCTCAATACAATCGTATTATTGAGATGACGAAAAAAATATTACTAAATAAAGATTATTAAGTACAAGTTACAAATAAAAAATTAAATAAACAATCATAATACAAGATACATCTACATCATTTACAAAAACTAATAAATGAATCAAGTGAATAAGCTTAAAATCTGATTTTTGACCATAAACATAGTCAATTGATAGGATTTAGAAAGCTTACTTTTTCATGTTTTAACTTTTAATATTTCAAAATTTTTTGGTTTATAAAAAATAAAAAAAAACTTTTAAATAAAGTAACCTTGGAAAAGCTTGCATGTAAAAAGTAAAGTATGATGATAGTTATTTTTCTAGCTTGAGTTAAAAAGTAAATTTATCTAATTTTGCTTTTCAACCCTCTCAAATGTGAAATCCATTTATTATGAATGTAGCATCCGGTAAATTAGGTTAAAATACAGGGGGCATTACCTAAAAGGTAAAACCCAGTCCAGTCTTTAAGATCCCAATAAATTGGCACAATCAGTTACTACTTCAAAACGCACTAAACCATATCTTCTATACCCTCACTCTCTCTCTAAAAAACAAAAGAGAGCCTTCTCTCTCTAAAACACTCCCTCTTTCTCTCTCTAAAACCATGGAAACAATCACGATGCTCTCCACTGTCGCTGCTCTTTTCGCCGGCGGAGTTCTCTACTGGTTCGTGATGGTGCTCGGCCCAGCCGAACGCGCTGGAAAACGTGCAGTTGACCTCTCGGGAGGCTCGATCTCCCACGACAAGGTGCAGGACAATTACAATCAATACTGGTCCTTTTTCCAAACCCCGAAACAGATCGAGAAGGAGGAGAACGTGCCAGCCTTTGTTGATACTTTTTATAATCTGGTTACGGATATTTACGAGTGGGGGTGGGGACAGAGCTTCCATTTCTCGCCAAAGATTAAGGGGATGAGTGATAAGGATGGGACGAGGGTTCACGAGGAGATGGCTGTGGATTTGTTGGAGGTGAAGCCGGGGGATAAGATATTGGATGCGGGGTGTGGGGTCGGTGGGCCGATGAGGGCGATCGCGGCACATTCGAGGTGTAACGTTGTCGGGATCACTATTAATGAGTATCAGGTTTTTTTTTTCCTAATTTTTATTTTGGAGGAGATTTGTTGTTATTTGGAGATTTTGTTGGAACTTGCTATCAGTGGATATGTATTGGACTGTTAATTACAGTATAAAAACTATAGTGGAATTAGAAGTGATAAGATCTGAAAATTTTAAGTAGTAAAAAGGTTTGCTTTTTTCATATTTTTGTGATTATGGGGGTAATTTGTTATTATTTGGTGATTTTGTTGGAACTTGCTATCAGTGGATATGTATTAGACTGTTAATTGTCATTAACTAACAAGAGTTATACTATTGTGGAGTAAATGGTGAAGTACATGTTAAAAGGTTTGCTTTATTTATATGTATTTTAATTTGGGGGAAATTTGTTATTATTTGGAGATTTGTTAGAACTTGCTATCAGTGGATAAATATTGCTCTGTTAATTGACTAAAGCATTAGAACAAAGATCGATTTTTTGTGTTAATTGACTAAAGCATTAGAATAAATGGTGAACTACATGTGGGAAGGGGGTTTTTCTTTTGGTTTGTTATCGGTCAAAATGCTATAATAAGAATTTGATCTGAAGGATATGATGAAGTACCAGTTGGACAATGGTGAAGTAAGTTCTTTGTTTTTTGTTATTGGGGAAATGAAAAATCAAATTGGTCTTATTTTGAATGTTACAGTATTGTGGGGTTAGAGTGCTACAATTGAAAATTATTCACTAACTGTATGGAAAAAAAATTACTTCTTGCACCAGATCGTGCACAATCGTACCCGAAGAGCTTCATTTGTAATCTGTCCTTTCATAATTAGGTTGGACGGAATTGCAGTTAATTTTCTTAGAACCGGTGTGAATCACACCTCTGTGAGATTTTGTTTGTTTTGTCATATTTTTTGGTCAGTGTCATAGCATACCGTGTGCCTCCTACTTACACCATATTCTACTGCAGGTAAAGCGTGCCAAGTTGCACAACAAGAAGGCCGGACTAGACTCCCTCTGCGACGTCGTGTGTGGCAACTTCCTCGAAATGCCTTTCGAGGACAACTCCTTCGACGGGGTATACTCTATCGAGGCCACTTGTCACGCACCCAAGCTCGACGAGGTCTACTCTGAGATCTACAGAGTCCTCAAGCCTGGGGCACTTTACGTGTCGTATGAGTGGGTGACCACAGAGCTCTATCGTGCAGAAGATCCGGTCCATGTGGACTGCATCCAGGGGATCGAGAGAGGGGACGCCTTGCCAGGGCTGAGGAGCTACGATCAGATCTCGGAAATCGCCAAGAAGGTAAGTGTGGAAGGAATAAACTAGCGATAATAGTTATAGGGTGAATTCTCTGTTTATGTGTTGATGCTTACTTTTTAGTGAAACTTTTGCAAAAATAATTTAGATATGCTTTCATGTTCTAGAACATTGTTTACCACTATGTATTTTATGATATAATATGTTTAAAGTACTTGACAAGAAATTTTATAAAAATTCTTGAAGGTGGGGTTCGAGGTGGTGAAGGAGAAGGATTTGGCGAAGCCACCGGCAATGCCGTGGTGGGACAGGCTGAAGATGGGTAGGTTTGCTTACTGGAGGAACCATATACTTGTGACTGTGTTAGAATTCATCGGGATTGCACCAAAAGGAACGTCAGACATCCATGATATGCTTTTTGTGACTGCGGATCATCTGACCAAAGGAGGAGAGACGGGCATTTTCTCGCCAATGCACATGATCCTTTGCAGAAAACCCAAGGCCTAATTGAGGTTCCAGCTTGATTTCGTACTCGCCTTTTGATTTTGCTATCTATTTTCCCTTATTAAATTTTTTTATGATTTCCTATTTGGTTTTTTCAAAGTCTGGAACGGTCTTAGTGTTTTATTGTTTTCTTCATTAAGTTTTTCGTGTTTAGATTCGAGGGTGGTGTTTTCCAATTTTGATAATATCTTCTGTTTCACTAGCAGTAATTCATTTGTTTTCTAATTTCCGCATATGTATCTAGTTTTTGTGATCCTTAGATCTGAATCACAAAAGCCAGTTAAACTTTCGGCAGGCTTTGTTTCATTTGTCTGATCTTATCTATCCATCTGGTATTTGTGTGTTTCTCTGAGTTTTTTTCATTTTTCAATGTTTTTGGTTTCTGTCAATCTTGTTGCTATGCTGATTAGGTCTACTGGTTCAGTGTTAGGACTTTTGTCCTATAGCTGACAACATAATTCAGATCTAATTTTGAAGGGAGGATTAATTGATTAAACACGCTTATTTTTCTGTGTAACAATAAATTGTTAAGCTTTGAGAGGGGAAAATAGGCTGGAAAGTTTTTTTGACTATTTCTGTTTTTTTATATGAATACTTTTGTCTGCTTATTAGAAGTGCAATCAAGCTGTGGGTTGTCTTGTAATTTAATAATTCTATAAATGACTAGGCTTCTCACGTGATGCCCTTGTCCTTGTGGTGTACAAACAAATTGTTGAGTTAGTGCTTGATACAAAACTAATCTGTCACAACTCTAAAAGTTTAGATCTCTGTTGTCCCTTTAGTTATCATAATGTATTTGCATTCATTATTCATTAAGATATCCCACATAAAGCAGAACCACTTAGTTTGTCTGGACTTCAAAATTTTCTATCCAACTGAGTGGTACAACATGAGATTTTTTCTTACTTTATCATCAGGTAACGTTTCCATGAAAGTGGTTTGCGTTGCTTTTAACTTAACGCATGCTTCAGTTGAAACAAAGGAAATATAAAAATACATATCCTATGCATGAACAAACCCTTGGCAAATATCAAGTCTAACATACTTAACTTGTTGCTATGCATGAATAGATCCTAAAAACAATAAGTCTAACATACTTAACTTGTTCTGTCGTTTATCACTGAATTTGTGACGGATTGAAGTTTTTAGCAATTTGAAAATAATTATGGAACAGCTGATCATTAGATAATATAAATCCTCCATCAACTAATAGACATTGTAGCATTGGTAACAGATAATAACACGTTATTTATGGTTTGCATGCGATCAGGTAGTTCTATATCTCAATATATATTACACCTTTCTTATCACATCTAACGAGACTCATTCACATTTAAGATGACAGATTAGTACCTACTGACTAGCCAAACTAGTGAACAACCTTGCTGAAATCTGAGCTATATTATTGACACTTACGTCTAATCTAATTCAAAAGTCATCAACCGTAACCTTCACTAGAGATTAAAGACTTGGACACTTAGGTGATTGTACTTAAGTGCTTTCTCAGAGGTGGAAAGGCTATGGTTGGTCAAAAATTGTCACAAGAAAACAATATTGGCATAGGAAACCATATGCATATAAAGAGACATACATATACCGTTATAAAAAAATCTCAATGGCCAAGTGCCAGTGGTGTTAGCTTGTGACCTGTAAACATCGATAGAGGTGTCTGAATATAGTTGTAGTGTATCTTTTACAATAGTGAATATTTTGGGCTACATGAGTCTCACTTACTCTTTTGTAGACTCTTTAACTTTATTTGTGATGTATATTTCTCTCTTTTTCTTCTATATTTCTTTTCACCTTTGTTTTGATTACCAAAATCTTAACATCCTACCAGAGCAAGCATTGTTAATTTCGTTTATAATGTGCCACATTCTTTCTTTGGTTCTGAAGTCGGCTTTGGGTGAATCTGTTTTTTGCTTGTGAAATTTTTGAGCTCATTCGAGTTTTCTATTCTGGTCATCTTGTTGGAAGCAGTTTATGAGTTTAGTTCAGCAATTAGATCTGCTCTTTCGACTTTATTTTGTGACTTAATCGTGATTCTGTTTCATTTCTGTCTATTAGAGCCGGCTTATTTCCGCTAAGTTCTTACTTGATTTAAAATTTGCCTATTTTGAGTTTGAGTTTGTCTGTGACCTTACGTTTGGTGTGATTTATATTTTTTAAAATCTATCTGTTTAGCTGTTATTTGTTTGAGTTTTAGTTTGGTTTCAATTTTTTGCGACGTTGTTTGGGCATTTGGTTTGTATGGTCATTTGTTATTTTTTACTTACGTTGTAGATTTGGAGTTTTGAATATGTTTGTTATAGAGATTGAATTTGGGGGTTTTCATTTCTTTGAGAATTATTGATTCTCATATAATTGTTTCAGCTGAGCAGCTTTAAATGTTTCGTGTTGCTAAATCCCTCTTATGATATGTTTGTGGCTTCTACTATAGTGTATAATTTCGCCTTTGTGGATTTTGGACTCTGGTGAATCCTCTGATTTGTCATCGTTTGTACATCTGCCTTTTATTATCACGAGGAAAATGACAATTTATTACGTATTTAGAAATTTATTTATAAAAAAATCCGGTTATTTTGAAGTTAATGATTATTTTACAAAAAAATTTACATATTTTGTGAACTTATTTATAAATAGATACATATGTCGTTAAAAAATCTAAAAAAATATTTAAAAATTAAAAACTAAAATTTTAAAAAATACATTTTTTATATAAAAAATATGTATGATCATTCATGTCTGATCCTGTCTAATCTTGTATGTTTAATCCTGTTCGATCATGTCCAATCTTGTATGTCTAATCATGTTTAATCCTATCTAATAATGTCAAATCATGTCTAATTCTGTTTGATGCTATGTATAATTTTTTTGATTTTTTTTTTTAAATTTAATTTTTTCGAATTTTTTATATTTGATTTTTTTTATATATTTTGATTTTTTATGACATATGTACCTAATTATAAATAAATATATGTAACTAATTGTAAAGAAGCATACATAAGTGGATTTTTTGTAATTAAGTTGATTGATATATATCTACTTATAAGTTTTCCTTAATTATCTGATAAGCATGTTATAACTGATTATGATACTCCCTGCCATTAGTAGAGATTGGTAGCACTCCCAGTCAATTTATTCCAGTATGATACTTATTATATATTTTAAGTTGACCATGAATCTTATATATGTTGGTAAGTTAGTGAATTTGGATCACGTTCTTCAACCGAGGCATCAAATACCACTGAGGTTGTATGATAATATTGGCCGTAAGTCGATGTAGTAATTGGCGAGCCTGCTTTTCTTCCCAAGCTCGGCTTATATATTTTATTCGCGTCGGCTCCGATCTTCCAAGGTATCTGCTTCGGTTGATGTCTCCTTCAATGGCGAGGTGTTCTTCTGTGCCTGCACAAGAAACGAACAGGGGCCCGGGGTTGGTACCAGGTTTTCCCTCTCCGACGATCAAGTCAGTATTGGTATAGACTGAAGGTAGGAATATAGTTAAGGGTGAGGGATTGGTCCAGTTACAAGTCGTGGCGTCAGGTGTCACGGTTGATATTCTGGTGGTCCGGGTTGTTTTAGCTTTATCTCTCCTCTCTGTCTTTTTGTGTCCCTCTCTAATTGGTATTAGTGGGGGTATTTATAGTCTGATCAGAGGCGTATTAGCCCTTGGATCACTGCACTGTCTAATAAAGATCCAACGGCTTCAGGTCATTTATGACTCTGACAATGGTACTGTTCATCGGCCGGGGCCCACAGGGCTGGCCTGTGATTGGGCCACGTCGATGAAACACGTAAAGGGTCCCCCAAGGGAGCAGCAACATTAATTGGGGAAGTGTACTCGACAAGCTTCTCCGGGCCGGCCTGGACACGGTCCGGCCCCTCAAGATCCGGGGTGACGCGTTACCCATGGTTGACAGGCCCGGATCGCCAGCTGTGGGGTTGATATCGGTCCGGACGAGGGGGTACCGACATCCCCTCGCCAACAGCTCCATGTCCGGAGTCGTCGTTAGGGACGAGGTCTTCGGGGACTTTTAGTCGTTACGGGGGCTCCGGTCATTGTATTCTTACGCTTGACGGTGTGGAGACGTCTCGGCGTAGTCCGACACGTGTTCTCATATTCTGAAATTTTTGACACGTGGAGCACGCCCATTGTGCATTTATGAGGCGCCGCCTCTGTCCCTTCGATTCCATCAATGCCATCAATGTTAAAACGGCTGGTGAGTGACACTTGGCGGTTGACCTCTATTTGCTGTACACGTGTACTGCATCGATTGAATGACAGCATTTATTTGTGGGAGTTTGTGTAATGAACCGCCGCTGTCTTTTCACCTTCTGGTAAATGTCTTTTCATCTTCTGGTGGGGGTCTATAAATACCCTCAGTGAAATCTCATTTTCACTTTCCCACTCTCTTTCTAAAATTTTCACACAGCAGACCATTCTCTCTCTTCCTTCACACTTCATACTTAGCAAATTTCACCAAACAACCAGCCGTCATGGTTATCAAACACGGAGCCGGAAAAGGCCCGATGGTTGCCCCAAAACCGCGGCGCCTTGAGGTAATGGCAAACGCCTTGCCATTCCGGGCGATGGTCATCGATCCGGCCATATCCGTGGCGGTAAATGACAACAGCATCATGGTCAGGCAGCACGGGGCTGACCTGGACGAGTTTCGTCAACTATGCGGCATAGGGGGAGGAGTTCCGACTTCGGACATGTGCGACCGCTGACGAGGTGAACGGGATTGTGGCCGATCCCAAGAGTATGGTAACCCTCTCCCTCTCTACTCTTCTATACGGGGGCACCCACCTCCCCATTCCGGAGCTATTGGCGGAGCTCTGCGCCTGGACGCAGACTCTTCCGTGCCAGTGGCCTCTGCAGGCGCATCGCATCTGTGCCGGAATAGAGGCACTAAGTGTCGCATTGGGCCCGGACATCCCGGAGCCACTGGGGCTTAAAAGAGCTCTTGGCCTGCTACGAATTTTTGCAGACCGAGCCAACCTCACAATCCAAGAGCCGGCAGCCCTACCTGAGGTGCCGGTCCCACAATCAGCTGATCACGGGTAACTCCGATTCAAATCGGGGTTACACACAAGACGTGGTCGTGGTGGAGGGCCGTTGGCTCAACCGTGACGACCTGATCCTTCCGCCCAGGCCGGGGAGGGTGCTGAGCAACAAGGAAAACAAATTCACCGTGGCCTCTAAGCTCAGGGGCCTTGGTGAACCCAACGTAGAGGCGTTGGAGGTGGCCCTAAATTGGTGGGGTCGTGTTCTGAAACACTTGTAAGATTTAAATAACTGAAAAATTCAAATAAATATAATCCGGGGTGCCGTAGAGGCTCGTGTTCTGAAACACTTGTAAATTAAATTGAAAATGTAAGCCGGGGTGATTTCGAAATAACAACAGTTTTATTCATAAAGCCCTCGGGCATATTTACATCATATTCTTATTTACATCAAAACGCAAAAGTCGAGCCCTATTGATAGTACTTCCTCAGGTTATTGACGTTCCAAGGTCGATCCATCGGGACGTCGTCGGGGAGGCGACCTAACAGGTAGGCCCCGTTGCCCGCCGCTCCGAGGATTCGATAGGGGCCTTCCCAGTTGGGGCCTAGCTTGCCGTCGGACTGTACCCTTGTGTTGTTGTTTACTTTCCGTAGCACGAGGTCTTCGTCTTGGAAGCGTCTGGCGTTCACTCTTTTGTTATAGGAACGCCCCAGCTCGTTCTTGTATTCGGCGTTACGGATGGCCGCGACCTCCCTTCGTTCTTCAGCATATTCGAGTTCGAGGCCCATCATTTTTTCGTTCAGGCCGTTCTCCACCATGTCGGTTCTGAGAGAGGGGAGTCCGATTTCTAATGGGATGACAGCTTCCATCCCGTAGGTAAGGCTATAGGGCGTTTGCTGGGTGCCCCGTCTTCTCGTCGTTCGGTAGGCCCAAAGGACGTGCTGCAGCTCATCAGCCCATCGTCCTTTGGACTCGTCTAGCCTCTTTTTTATTCCGTCGAGGACGGTCTTATTCGACACTTCAGCTTGGCCGTTGCTTTGGGGATACGAAGGGGTGGAATAATAGCTTCTGATGCGGTACTTCGCATACATCGCTTTTAACTTGGCTCTGGTGAACTGGCCCCCATTATCTGCCACTATCGAGTAGGGGATTCCGAATCTCGTGATTACATCCCTCCAGAGGAACCTGATCACCTCGGCCTCGGTTATCTTTGCTAATGCCACGGCTTCGACCCACTTCGAGAAGTAGTCGGTGACCATGAGGAACTTTTTGCCTCCCGGGGCCCGAGGGAAAGGTCCGACGATGTCCATGCCCCATTGGGCAAAGGGCCAAGGCGAAGTCACGCTGCTCATCTTTTGGGCCGGGGCTCTAGGTATGGGGGCGTATTTCTGGCACTTCTCACATTTGAGCACGAATGTTTTAGAATCCTTTTGCATGAGGGGCCACCAATATCCGTGAGTTAAGTCACGGTTGGCTAGCAACCTGCCCCCGGTGTGGCTCCCACACGTTCCTTCGTGAATCTCCTCCATGACCCTCACTACCATATCGGGATGGACGCAGAGCAAGTAGGGCCCGGAGAACGACCTTTTATAAAGTTTATCGCAGAGAGCCAATCAGAACCCCAGTGCCTTTCTTCTTATCTTTTCAGCATCTTTCTTATCTTCGGGGAGGTCTCCGGTGCGGTGGTATTCGATGATGGGGTCCATCCAGCTCGGCTCCGACGGGAGGTCAGTCACTACGTTAACCCGTGCCTTAGCTTCGATGCTAGGCGATGGGACGTATTCTATGGTGATGACTCGCTCCTTTTTATCACTCATGGCCGAGGCTAGGGTCGCTAATGCATCGGCGTGGGTGTTTTCATTTCTGTTTATGTTGATGATTTCCTGATACTCGAAGCTTTGGAGTATTCCGGAGGCGATGGCCACGTAGCTTGCCATCCTTTCGTCCTTTGTCTGAAACTCGCCACTGATCTGGCTACTGACTAATTGGGAATCAGTATGCACCAGTATCTTCTTGATGCCGAGGCTTCGGGCCATTTTCAGGTCTGCGATCACGGCCTCGTACTCCGTCTCGTTATTGGTGGCTCGAAAGCCAAGCTGGATTGACTTCTCAATTACATCACCCTGTGGGGATTGGAGTACCACCCCGAGGCCTGACCCATTTTTATTGGCAGCTCCGTCGGCGTGCAGGGTCCACATTCCTTGGGCACGTTCCTCGACGCCGGGGGACGTAGTCTTTCCGGTGAATTCTGCCACGAAGTCAGCCAGGGCCTGCCCCTTGACGGACGTTCGCGGCTCGTACCGGATGTCGTACGCATTCAGGTGGCAAGCCCACTTCGTCATACGCCGAGACAGGTCTCCCTTCTGGAGTATTTCCCGAACGGGCTGATCCGTATATACCACGATACTGTGTGCCGAGAAGTAATGGGCCAGTTTTCGCGATGCCATAACGAGTGCCAGGACGAGCTTTTCTAGGGGCATATACCTAGCCTTGGCGTCGAGGAGGGTTTTGCTCACGTAATAGATTGGCCTTTGCTCCCTGCCGACCTCTTTTATGAGGACGGTGCTAACGGCTATCTCGGACACGACGAGGTACAGGGCAAGGACGTCGCCGGTGTCCGGCTTGGCCAGAAGAGGCGCGCTTCCGAGGTAGTTCGCCAGCTCCGCGAACGCATTCCGGCATTCGTCATTCCATTCGAACTTCTTCTGAGCTTTCAGAGCCGTAAAGAATGGCTTGCATCGATCTCCGAACCGGGCAATAAACCGGTTGAGGGCAGCGGCCATTCCGGCTAGCTTTTGTACATCCTTCCTCTTTTCAGGGGTTCTCAAGTTCTTTAAGGCAGAGATTTGGACCGGGTTCGCCTCTATACCGCGATGGGTTACCATGAACCCTAGGAACTTTCCGGCACCAACTCCGAAGGCACACTTAGAGGCGTTCAGCTTCAGATCATGCCTTCGTATAGTTTCGAACACCTCTCTTAGGTCGGACAGGTGGTCGTCCTCCTGGGCGCTTTTTACTACCATGTCGTCGATATAGACCTCCATGCTCCGGCCTATGCTCTTAGAGAATATCTTGGTGACCATTCTCTGATACGTCGCCCCGGCGTTCTTAAGCCCAAACGGCATCACCTTGTAACAGTAATTCCCCGTGGGGGTTATGAAGGCGGTTTTTTCTTGGTCAGCCTCCGACATGGGTATTTGGTGATAGCCGGAGCAGGCGTCCATGAAGCTCATTCTGGCGGCTTCGGCTTTGGAGTCCACTATCTGATCGATTTTAGGCAAAGGGAAGGGATCCTTAGGACAGACCCGGTTAAGGTTCGTGTAATCGATGCAGACACGCAACTTTCCGTTCTTTTTAGGGACCACCACGGGGTTAGCGAGCCATCTAGGGTAAAAGATTTCCCTGATGGCTCCAGCTCGCAGAAGCTTTTGTACTTCCTCGTTTATGGCATCGGCATGCTCCGGACTAACGCGGCGCCCCTTTTGCATCACAGGCTTCGCACCCGGGTTGACGTTCAACTTATGGCAGGCGAGATCGGGACTGATGCCTGGCATTTCGCATGGAGACCATGCGAAGTTATCGAGGTATTCGAGCAGTAGCTTAACGAGATCTGAAACCTCGGGCTCGCTCAGTCCCGCGCCCACCATAAAAAAGTGGTCCTCGTCGTACCCCGGGATCTGGACCTTCAGCAGTCCTCCTTCTACCTTTTCTTCGGCTTTCGGACCCATCTTCTTGTTCAGTTCCCGCAGCAGCTTGGGATCCTCAGCTTCTATGTTCATAGCGCTTTGGGCCGGAACCGGGTTCTTGCCGGAGTATATGGCCATGGCACAGCTTCTCGAGACTTTTTGGTTTCCCGATATGGTCTCGACTCCATTCGCAGTGGGGTACTTGACCTTTTGGTGTAGAGTGGAGGAGACGCCTTCTATCTCATGAAGCCACGCGCGCCCTAGTATGACGTTGTAAACGGAGGGGACGTCCACCACCGTGAACTCCACGCTCATAACCTTGGTTCCTGTCTTAACAAGCAAGGTTATGTTCCCTCTGGGCTGAACGGCCTCAGAGTTGAATCCGTACAGGGGAGGGGCGTTGGTATCTAGCTGCCCCTCCGTCAGCCCCATCTTTCGGTAGAGGTCACCAAAGAGAATGTTCACCGACGCCCCCTGATCGATGAGGATTCGTCCAACTGAGCAATGGCCCACTTGGGCCGTGATAACAAGGGCGTCGTAGTGGGGCAGGTCTACCCCCACTAGGTCAAAGTCGGTGAAGCTTAGATCTGGCTTGGCACCTTGTTTGCACCTCTTTCGGGGTTTTGAGCTTTCGGCGAGGCAGACGTGCTTTTTCATTATGGCCTCACGGGCCTCGGTTCTCTCCGCCCCATTTGGCTTCGGCTTCTTCGGCCCGGAATGGATAACCAGGCAAGTCATCACCGGTGGGGGGAGGTTTGGTTGCCTCTCGTCGTCCCCTTCTTGGTCTCGATCGGGGTCCCTTCGCGTCTTGATGTATTTATCCATCAAGCCGTCCCGGACCCATCCTTCTAGCCTTGCCTTTAGACCATGACACTCATTGGTATAGTGGCCGCGACCTCTGTGATAGTCACAAAATTTGTCATTGGGCCCCCGGGCTGGCTCGTTCCTGAGCGGGGGAGGCCAGGAAAAGAATGGCTCGTTCTCGATCTCAAAGAGCATGTCGGTCAGTGGTAGGCGAAATGTGGTGGAGTAGGCATTTCCTGGGTTCGAAGGGCCAGCCCGACGGGCATCCTCTCTTCTACGCTTAGCGGCCGGTTGCGGGCTCTCCTTCATTCGCGGTCTCCCCAACCTTTCCGCTATGGGGCGATCTCGTCGGGTGCTCCTTGAGACGGCTCCTCCCCGAGGCTGCTCGATGCTGGCGACTGAACGTGTTGCTCCAGCAGATCTCATGTCTTCCTCGATATCGACATGCTGTTTTATTAGTGACCGGAGCTGGGAGACTGAGCCAGGAGGGGTTGCTATTATTTCGTTGCGGATCCTGCTTCTCACGATCATGTTCTGCCTGAAAGCAGCTATAGCCGTAGAATCGGGGCATTCGGCACACTCAGCGTGCTTCTGCCAGAACCGATTATCGTAACTCTCGAGGGTCTCTTTGGGTTGGGCCCTCACCTGGTATAGCTGCTCCGGTTGGGCAACCCTTTCCTTCAAGTTAATGAACCGGTGTGCAAAATCATAGGCCAGATCATCCCAACAGTGGATGGAGTTGGCAGGCAGAGACTGGAACCATTTACTTGCGAGCCTCCCCAGGCTGGCGGGGAAGCATTTACACATAAGGCGATCGAGGTGGGACCAGTGGTTCATCTGGTATCGATAGTGCCGGAGGTGGGCTTCCGGGTCAGAATCTGCATTGAACACTTGGAGAACAGGGGCAGTAAAATTTCCAGGGGGCGCACTGTACTCTATCTCATCTGAGAACGGGGTACTGCGGGTGGAGGCAACGATTTTTAGCGCTGCCTCGTCCGCGACTTCATCTCGGCCAGCGCAACGACCCCGCCTCCTCCTCCGGGGAGGCCTTTCAGTCCGTGCATGACTCGAGGCGGGCCGTGAATCGTGACTATCACCTGGTCGACTGATTCGTGAGTGTACGCTTTGGTCGTTTATACGGCGCGAACTCCCCTCGTGGGAACGCCTTGACTCCTCTCCCCTAGCCGGCTCCTCAGGAACCTTTAGGGGGGGTCGTCTTGAGGGTCCCAACCGCGACATCACGCTCTTGGCGGGGATGCGCACGGGCTCTGGCTGCTCTACGCCACGAGAGACGGGTCCGGGCTCAGATGCCATCATAGAGGCTATCAACGCCTTTTGAGCCGCCAAGGCAACGAGTTCCTTCTCATGGATCTCTAACATCATGCGAGTCAGCTCGTCGCGCGACCGGGGCGTACCCTGGACCGCATTGAGTGGAGTAGGCTGCCCCTCAGGCGCAGTTCCCGGCGTGCCAAAAGAGAGGGTCCTCGGCATTCCAAATACTGGGACATGCCGTGGGGGCGGGCTTTCGTACTGATCATTATCTGTCATTGTTCCTTGAAAACGGATTGTCGGAGCTAGCGCGCTACTTTCCCACAGACGGCGCCAATTGGCGAGCCTGCTTTTCTTCCCAAGCTCGGCTTATATATTTTATTCGCGTCGGCTCCGATCTTCCAAGGTATCTGCTTCGGTTGATGTCTCCTTCAATGGCGAGGTGTTCTTCTGTGCCTGCACAAGAAACGAACAGGGGCCCGGGGTTGGTACCAGGTTTTCCCTCTCCGACGATCAAGTCAGTATTGGTATAGACTGAAGGTAGGAATATAGTTAAGGGTGAGGGATTGGTCCAGTTACAAGTCGTGGCGTCAGGTGTCACGGTTGATATTCTGGTGGTCCGGGTTGTTTTAGCTTTATCTCTCCTCTCTGTCTTTTTGTGTCCCTCTCTAATTGGTATTAGTGGGGATATTTATAGTCTGATCAGAGGCGTATTAGCCCTTGGATCACTGCACTGTCTAATAAAGATCCAAGGGCTTCAGGTCATTTATGACTCTGACAATGGTACTGTTCATCGGCCGGGGCCCACAGGGCTGACATGTGATTGGGCCACGTCGATGAAACACGTAAAGGGTCCCCCAAGGGAGCAGCAGCATTAATTGGGGAAGTGTACTCGACAAGCTTCTCCGGTCCGGCCTGGACACGGTCCGGCCTCTCAAGATCCGGGGTGACGCGTTACCCATGGTTGACAGACCCGGATCGCCAGCTGTGGGGTTGATATCGGTCCGGACGAGGGGGTACCGACATCCCCTCGCCAGTAATTTTCTTTATTCGCATACATTTTAAGTACTCTTAAAATAATTGCTCTCCAAATTGAGGGTAATTTTGTTGCATGTTATAGCAACAAAAATCAACTGTCCCGTTACTCGTTTCACCTTATGTATGAGACCATTTTCGTGCCATTAGTTTAATCATTCATGCATTTTTTTTAATATATATAATAGTTGTTCACACTTCACACCGTTCTGTCGTCTATTGATTTACAATCAAATCATTCACGTGTTAGATCCTGCTGAAGAAGAGGGTGGGCAAGTGAACAATCAAATTTGAATAAAAACTATGAAAACAAATATAATTAAAAACGATTACATATCCGATACTTTTTCGGTACGGTTGATAAATTTAATTTTTATTTGTTACGCAACGTAACGTACTTGAAATGCATCAAATACTTTTTCGGTACGGTCGATAAATCTGATTTTTATTTTTTTCAATCCGGTGATGCACTATAATTTAGGGTATGTCAACCAATAAAATATTTTAGTTTTAATTTTAGCATAATATTTATTTTGGGTTCATTAACGGGGGTTGAGTTTTTAGTGGATGCCGCAACTTTACCGGATTTACGGTAGTGTTATTCTAAAATAACTAAAATAACGTACCGTAATCGTATTGAAGACTTTTTTTTTTAACTATTCGTGTTAACGAATAGTGTATGTAGCCAAATTCTACATAGTAATATTTTCATATTTTTTGTTAGAACTCGGATATGATTTATTTTGAGTTGCAAATTTAACGGATTTACGTTAGTGTTATTCTAAAATAATTAAAATAATGTATCGTAATCGTATTGAGTTTTTTTTTTTAACTATTCTGTTAACGAAGAGTGTGTGTAGCCGATCCTGCATAGTAATATTTTTATAATTTTTATTAAATATTGTATAGGATTTATTTTGATCCAATGTTCTCAAAAAATTATGATAGGCTACCGTAAACAAAAGCAGGGCAGTAAAAATGAATGTCCATTCCACTTAAGCTTGTATGGTACTACTGCCTTTGTATTTTTCCTTTCATGACGTTTTTGCCAAGCATGACTTGAATATATAGACTCCGGTCGGTTGGTTTTTGGGTGCCTTCAGCCAATAATGGTACTCCACATGTATGTATACAAAATATAATTATGTAACTTGGTAATAATATTAGGCCATGGTGTTAAATTTCACACTTAAATGGTGTATTCTCCATGCTATCAACTACTCCGGTGCTGGTAAAGTCGGGACCATGGTCGTCCATCTCCGGTTTGCCGGCCGGTAAGATCTCTGAGATTGACCAGCTGGGTTGGTTTGGCTATTATTTTCTATTGAAAAGGAGTCAGGCGTCTGTGCGTCACCTTCTTCGAGGCCCCGTTGGACGAATATTTCATATTCAATCCACGTACACCGTTCTATTCTTTAGAACACTTTCTTTATATATTAATTAATTATTTTTGAATATTTTTAAACGATGGCATTTCAACAACATTATAATATAAGATGAATAGTGTTGTGCTAAAGGTATTCATTTGCATAAATATAGTGTTAAAAAGTGACCAGTTTAGTGCTACGTTGGAGAGTCTTTTAGTGCAAAAATTGCACTATTTTAGTGCGACAGTGGGATGCAATATTACGGATAGATGATATTTGGAAGAGGCCACAACACGAAGATAGTATTTTGTCCTCTAAGCTATCTCTATGTCAATATTTGAGTGGCATGATCAACAACGTCTCCTGTGAAGTTTTATTGATTTTTAACCTAAAGGTTCATTTCGCACCCACCCACAAAAAATAGTTGTTCATTCGTGACATAAATTTCACTTCTCTTGTGAACAATTATTGAACCGCCACTGACAACTTAGGGCATGAATAAGCCAACCACTAGAACAAGATTTACAAATTTAAACTATAAGTGCATTTTTCTTTTGCAGTAGACTACGGTAATAGTGAACTAAAACACTTGCGACTAAGGAAAACATTCACTGCTAATATAAAACATATTAGGCTTAAGAGCAATTGTTGAATTCAATACTCGTATCTATTTACAACCCCACATAGAATTTCCAAGATTTAAACAAAAAGCAAGAAAGAAATAGACGAAGAAAAGGACGGATAAAAGGCTCATATTCACAAATCGCAAGTAGCTAATCTGGAAATAATGTGCAAAAAGGTGGTTTATCTACCAGTCAAAAGGAATCTTCAAGAAGATTTTTCAAGTTGCCCCAGAAAAAAAACAAAATGAAAAGCTTGAATATTCATTCATTCAGATTTATATTCATCCTTCGTTGAGAGTCCATATCTCATCATCAAAATCTTCTTGTATACTCTCATGATCAACCTCATGTTTTACACAAGCATTGCTGGCCTTGGACCAAACTTTATCCCGAAAGAACCCACCAAAGCAGTCGAATAAACAACACACACACTTATCCATCAACCTTTTCATCAAATTGCGATTGGTGTTGTTGTGGATCTCCGATGACCTGGTCGGCAGGAGATAGGCCCAAGCAGCATGTTGTAGGAGAGGGTCTTTTATCGGAATTTGCCGCCAGCTTTCTCCCCTTTCATAAATATACGATGACTTTTGCCAAGGAAGTATGTCCTTTAGACTCGTATACTCCACCGAAGAAGATGATTGTGGATGGTGGTCCATCTCACTTTCTCTATCCCTCTCCATGTCATCGGCGAGTGGATATACAATAAAGGAATGTTTTGATGAATGGTGCTTATTATGAATATTTTGGATTTTTAATAAAGCTAAATAGGCATGGTTAGTCTCATCCAATTCCATTAAAGACTGTTGTGACTACAATAGATGCAGTCTCAGAAGGACTAGGAGAAGATTTTTGGTTTACCAATATCAAGTAGCAAAAGAGTAGTGGTTAACAATCGTTTGAACTGTATCTCCACTTGGGATTTAGGTTCTCCAAAGTGAAGATAGGTTTTGGAATTTCAAAGAAGATTACGATATTTATGTAATATGCATATTTGTAATATGAATATATGTATATTTGTATAAGATAGGCAAGCAGAGATAGCCATAGCGGCTGTAGTTACCTAAATATTCGTATGGATGATGATGAACTTATAAGACATCATTGGAATTACTCTACTTTTTTCTTTCAAATGTTAAACATATAGGACTTTTTTTTTTTTTTTGGGTACATAACGTATAAGAATATAACTCAATTAAAAAGTGCATACAAATTGTTTTTGGCACCTGTGCTAATTGCTATCTAAATCTAAAAGCCAAAAAGACCCACGTCATAAATTGAATCATAAGTGGTGCCACGTCACAAAAATGTTGGCTACAACTAACATTGGTCATCAAATATCGTATCTTCATAGCTAAACATAAATATTACATTATTACTCCGATTATTTATCCTAGAAAATCAAAAATTCAAACATATATAGCTCAAGATTCCATAGAGAGAAATGATTATTGATCCGAGTAAATAGCCCGGGATAATGCATAACATTAGATGGCAGATTCTCATCGGTATAACCTGGGGTGTTTTCACAATTAATTAACACTGGGGAAAGTTGCAGTAATGTCTAAAGTATTTTACAGTTCGGACCCTCGGGGTATTCAACAAGATAACTCCCCGGCACGGCAGCGCATATATGATCACTACTCTTTAGATAAATTGATACTTTTGATAGTTTGTTAATACCGAAACTGTATCTTCGGCTTAAGAAAACTCAAATCTTAATGGCTCATAAGTTGCTTTCAGCCTTCTTCTATGAATTACATAACACATATTTCACAAGCTATATTTAATTTAATCCCAAGTACTTAAACTTCAATGATGGTTCTACAGAATCTACACATTCCTCTACCCTCCACTAAAAAGTACCAGACGGTCCAGGCCATTCTACCAAACTTCTATTTTGCCATTGTGGATACAAGACACGATTGGTGCTAATATCCAGCTTTTTCAGCAAGTACCAATGGTTAATTTATCCTAAAAGAACAGAAATCTTACATGGTTAAAAAGGAGAAACAAAAGTTCCCATTGAAAATCTGAATGATGGTGGATACAAATCTTTCCTTCAAACAGAATCACACACATGTTTCATCTACTCTAGAGACAGGTGGAGGATATGATAATCCAGCCAAGTTGAAAGAACTGAAAAAGGTGGGTGTTAGGAGTATCTGCAAATGTAGACAGTCGCATGATCTTATTCCTCTGCCACGTTACATGTTTTCTGAAAACAATTAAACATTTTTGGCTTTTATAATAGGCAGAAAGAAAACAAGCAGTTTCGGAATGTAAAGAAATTATCCACAAGCAGTTTGACTGCAGGAGGATCTTTCAGCTCGGATTTTTACTGCACAATACTCTGATAATTACGACAATTGACAGATTATGGAGAACATCAACAAATACAAGTAATAGCTATAGTTCACAGGGATATAAAACGATACTCAACAACATACAATAATTAGCATCAATCAACCAGCCGAACGAAGAGGTTTATCAACCAAAAAGAACATGTCATATAGGTCACAGAGATATTAAAAAGAGACTCAACTACATTGTTATCAACACCCACGATTATTAGTAATAATACAGAAGTATAAATATACAAGTCTGATGAAGAGCGATGGGAAAGCTAGAAAATTTGACTAAACCACTAACCTTTCAGTTGCGAGAGGGGTATAAACCAGCTCCATGAAGGCCATTATCATTACATTCCGGTAAACAAAATACACTTTGGTATTTTTAAATTTCTATATAGAATCTTCCCACAGGGTTGCTATTAATCAATTTTGTTTGTGAGGTTGGTCGGCCCTGAGCATAAGAGTACAAAAAATTGACAATTTTGAGTGCCTAAAAATCCCTAACACAAGCACAATTAAGCCAAATATTCAGTAAACACAAAACAGTACAAACCAACCAGTAGATGAGATCTTCAATGTTAACGCGTAGATATAAAGAAACTTAACAACATGATCGTAGGAAAATCTCACAATGACTTCGACACATGCACTTTATGATAATATCATAAAGATTACAATCTGTTATAAGAACCAACGGGAAGGCAGACTCCCTACTAATAATTGATAAATTTGAAAATTTCTATATAGAATCTTCTTACGGGATTGCTTTTAATCAAATTTGTCCGTGCTGGTTGGTCGGCCATGAGCATAAGAGTACTAAAATTAACAAACTTGAGTGCATAAAAAATCTCTAACACAAGCAAATTCTAGCCAAATATTTAGTAGAGTAAACACAAAACAGTACAAACCAACCAATAGATGAGAACAAACGAGATCTTCAATGTTAACGCGTAGATATAAAGAAACTTAACACCATGGTCGTAGGAAAATCTCACAATGATTTCGACACAAGCACGTTATGATAATATCACAGGATTACAATCTGTTATAAGCGCTAACGGGAAGGCGGACTGTAATTTCCCCTACTGATAACTAACAAATTTGAACAACTTTAACACTTCTAACACAATAAGCTCTTTGCCAAACATATCATTGAAAAGCAAAATCGGATAGAAAACTAAGCAACAAAACATAATCTTCTCCAAATGTGAATACGTTACAAATATAATCATAATTTTTTGTAACAATGGGAAGGCGGACTGTAAAATCCCCTAGTAATAATTAACAATATTTGAAGAACTTAACATTTCTAACACATCGTTAAAAAGTAAAATCCAACAGAAAACGAAGCAACAAGCAGATGAGAACCAACATAACATAATCTCCTCCAATGCGAATACATTATATATAGAAACTAAATCCACCTCAACTCAACAATCACTTAAATCATAATTTTTTAACATAACGGGAAGGCAGACTGTAATTTCCCCTAATAATAATTAACAAAATCTGAAGAACTTAACATTTCTGACAAATCATTAAAAAGTAAAATCCGATAGAACGAAGCAACATAGCATATTCTTCTCCAATGTGAATACTTTCAGATACAAACTAAATCCACCTCAACTCAACAACCACTTAAATCATAGATATAAAGAAACTCAACAACATGATCGTAGGAAAATCTCACGATGATTTCGACACAAGCACTTTATGATAATATCACACGATTACAATCTGTTACAAGCGCTAACAGGAAGGCAGACTGTAATTTCCCCAACTAATAATTGACAAATTAAAACTTAACATTTTTAACACAATAAGCACTTTACCAAACATATCATCAAAAAGCAAAATCGGATAGAAAACAAAGCAACATAACATAATTTCGACACAAGCACTTTATGATAATATAACAGGATTACAATCTGTTATAAGCGCTAAAGAGAAGGCAGACTGTAATTTCCCTAACTACGAATTAACAAATTTTGAAAAACTTAGCATGCTAACACAATAATCTCTTTGTCAAACAAATCATTAAAAGTAAAATCGGATAGAAAACAAAGCAACAAGCAGATAAGAACCAAAATGACATAATCTTCTCCGATGCGAATACATTAAAGATAAATCTTAAATTCACTTCAATTCAACAATCACTCAAATCATATGTTTTTAACATAACGGGAAGGCGGGCCGTAATTTCCCCTACTAATAATCAATAAAATTGAAAGAACTTAACATTTCTAAACGCATCATTAAAAAGTAAAATCCGATAGAACAAAGCAACAAGCAACTGAGAACCAACAAAACATAATCTTCTCCGATGTGAATACATTTTAGATATAAACTAAATTCACCTCAACTCAACAATCACTTAAATCATATTTTTTAACATAACAGGAAGACGTATGTGATATTCCCTACTAATAATTAACAAAATTAGAAGAACTTAACATTTCTAACACATCATTAATAAATAAAATGCGATAAAAAACAAAGCAACAAGCAGAGCTGAGAACCAACATAATATAATCTTCTCCACTGTGAATACATAATAGATATAACTTAAGTTCACCTCAACCTAACAACCATTTTTATCATAGATGTAAAGAAACTCAGTAACATGATCGTAGGAAAATCTCATGATGTTTTCGACACAAGCACTATATGATAATATCACAGGATAACAATCTGTTATAGGCGCTAACTGGAAGGCGCACTGTAATTTCCCCGACTAATAACTAACAAATTTTGAAGAACTTAACAAATCTAACACAATAAGCCCTTTGTCAAGCATATCATCAAAAAGCAAAATCGGATAGAAAACGAAACAATATAACATAATTTCAACACAAGCACTTTATGATAATATATAACAGGATTACAATCTGTTATAAGCGCTAACAGGAAGACAGAGTGTAATTTCCCCTACTAATAATTAACAAATTGTGAAGAACTAAACATTTTTAACACAATAATCTCTTTGTCAAACATATAATTAAAAAGTAAAATCCGATAAAAAAAACGAAGCAACAAGCACCTGAGAACCAAAATAACATATTCTTCTCCAATGTGAATACATCGATTGAACGAAAATCTCATCCCACTTCCATCACAATCACATAAATCATTTTTTTTTAACATAAAGGGAAGGCGGCCTGTAATTTCCCCTAACACATCATTAAAAGGTAAAATCCGATAAAAACGAAGCAAAAAAGCAGAGCTGAGAACCGACATAGCATAATCTTCTCCAATGTGAATACACTTTAGGTATAAACTAAACCCACCTCAACTCAACAATCACTTAAATCATATTTTTGTTAACATAACGAGAAGGCGGGCTGTAATTTTCCATACTAATAATTAAAAAATTCGAACAACTTAACACTTGTAACACAATAAGGCCTTTCTCAAACAAATCATTAAAAAGTAAAATCGGATAGAAAACATAGGAACGTAACATAATCTTCTCCAATGTCACAATGTGATTACATTATAGATATCATACTTAAAATTCACCTCAACTCAACAACCACTCAAATCACATATTTTTAACATAAACCAAAACATCATACAACGCTTTTGATGATTTGTCGCCTAGCGAGGAACCTAGCAAGAGCAGGAGTAACAACAAGAGTAATCGGAACCCTGACCGGAAACAGCACCTTGTTACAAAGCAACGCCAAAGCCAACGCTCCCCCGCTACTCGCTGCCAGCTCAGCAGTCCTGTTCCTCTTCTTCTCAATCTCCACAGACGGATTACTATCATTATTATTGTTATTATTGTTGTTATTGGTATTGTTATTGTTTTTATTTGAGAGGGATTGGAGACCAAACTTATCGAAGAGCGATTCGATGTCAACGTTGGATTTGATGGCGGCGTAGAGGGCGGCTGTGGTAGCGGCAGAGATCGACATGTGAACTCCGAATCCAACTTTGCCGTACTTCTTAAACACCTCCTTTATACGTGTGCTTGCCATTTTATTTTCTTTTTTCTATAGAATATAAATTTATTATATGTATCTATCTATCTATCTGTTTCTGTATAGGTTTCTAGGGTTTATGGTTTTGTGGATTTGGGGGTATATGATTTTCTATTTATTAATGTGACACCATGGAAAATGAAAACTTATGCTCCAGGATAACTTTACGACGCAGTTTTCATGTTTTGAGAAAGAGATTGGATTTTTAAACTTAAAAAAAGGGCTTAAAAAAAGGGTAGATTAAATCTAACGGTCTGCATTGATTCAATGCAGACCGTAGATTTAATCTACGGTCTGCAGCTTTTAACTGTAAATTACACAGTCAGTCCCAGAAATTACACAGTCAGTTCCTGTGCAAAAATTACATAGACAGTCCCTTGAAAACAGAATTTCACGTTTTTTTTTTTAAAAATAAACTTTTATACTATACTCTCTCTCTTTCTCTCAAAACCCCCCAATTTTCATCCAAAAAAACCACCCAAATCAATCAAACACATTACCTATCAAATTTCTTAACAAAAAACCCCAAATCATCAATCAAATTTATCCATAATTCAAGGGTATATCTTTTATTCTCTAATTTATTATTTATTTTGTGTAATTTCAATTTGTAAAATAGGAAAAAATATATAAAATATGCAAATTGATTATTCACTTAGCTATATATAATTGTTTGTTGTTTGTTTATATTAATTATAGAAATTATAATAATTGTTGATATTTGGCCCATTTTTGCATTATTTTTTATTTTTTTGTAATTTCAATTTGTAAAATAGGAAAAAATATATAAAATATGCAAATGGATAATTCACTTAGCTATATATAATTGTTTGTTGTTTTTTTTATATTAATTATAATAATTGTTGATATTTGTCCCATTTTTGCATTATTTTTTATTTTTTTGTAATTTCAATTTGTAAAATAGGAAAAAATATATAAAATATGCAAATGCATAATTCAATTAGCTATATATAATTGTTTGTTGTTTTTTTATATTAATTATAATAATTGTTGATATTTGTCCCATTTTTGCATTATATTTTTTTTATGTGTTTGGTTAATTTCAATTGTTGATAATTGTTGATAATGTGTTTCGTTATGATTAAAAAATTGAGTTATTATTGTTTGGTTTATGATTAAATTTGTGTTTGGTTATGATTAAAAAATTGAGTTATTATTGTTTGGTTTATGATTAAATGTGTGTTTGGTTATGATTAAAAAATTGAGTTATTATTGTTTGGTTTATGATTAAATGTGTGTTTGGTTATGATTAAAAAATTGAGTTATTATTGTTTGGTTTATGATTAAATGTGTGTTTGGTTATGATTGTTTGGTTATCATTAATTGGTTATAATTGAGTTATCATTGTTTGGTTATCACTAATTGGTTATCATTGAGTTATCATTGTTTGGTTATCATTAATTGGTTATTTTATCATTGTTTGGTTATCATTAATTGGTTATCATTGAGTTATCATTGTTTGGTTATCATTAATTGGTTATTTTATCATTGTTTGGTTATCATTAACCGAGTTATATTTGGTTATCACAGTTAGAATGGCAGACCCAGGTCCACATATTAAAGGCAGGTTGGGTATTTTACGACAGACCGGTCACATTTCTAATCAGACTTGGGATGCTGGAAGAGAAGCGGGTAGAGGAGATGCCAATAAGATTAGGGTTTATAATTATAGTTGGCAGATACCGACGCTTGAAAAGGTAGTTGAAAATATGATTAGGGCTGGTTTTTACCGTATTCACACTATAGGTAATTATACCGTAGACAGAAGCTTGCTTACAGCCTTAGTTGATAAGTGGCGTGATGAGTCGCACACGTTCCATTTTGTCGGTGGAGAGTTGGGGATATCTTTACAAGATGTAGAGATTATGCTTGGTCTCAGGGTTGATGGTCTTGCTGTTACCCGGTCGGAGCGGAATGACACCAAGGCGAGCAGGTTGGATATGATAGAGAGTTTGTTGGGTGTTAGACCTGCTGACCATCAAGTCGATACAAACTGTTTGACAGTTAGACTTGATTGGATGTTACACACCTTTGGTGAATTACCCCCCAACCCTAGTGAGGAGCGTTTGCTATATCAATCTAGGGCTGCCATGCTGTTATTACTGGGGGCACATGTGTTTTCGGATAAGAGCAGTGATCAGATCCCACTCTGGCCTCTGCCATTTCTGGAGGATTTTCACACGTGTGCTGAGTATAGTTGGGGATCAGCTCTTCTGGCCTGCGTAGAGGCTAATCTATGCAAGTTGGTACGTTGTAAGGCAAGCGGAGTAAGCGGGGCGGTGATGTTTCTGGATATGTTGGCGATTACCAGACTACTGCCGGTTAGACCATGTGAAGAGCTGCCGGAAGATATCGAGCCACCTGAGGGCTGGCCTAGGTTCCCCCTCGGTTACAGGTATGATATTATTTAGTTTTTGTATTGGATTTTGTGTTTTTTTATTTATTGTGTCATCTATCATTTACTTAGCTGCCGGTTATATTTATTGTTTATACAGATGGAATATTTGGAGGCAAACTAACCTTACGCCATATGTCTACGGACATAATGTGGTCCACATACGTGACCAGTTTGACAATATGTCGCCTGAACAGGTAAATTTTGCATTGGTCTTATGTTCGCAGAATTTATTACTAGTATTTTTAAACCCTTGTTTATATATTCTAATTTTTCTGATTACAGATAGTGTGGCAACCTTACGGGAATCTCAATCAGTATCCGGAATACTGCACGCGGGGCCGTTATATGTGGCATTGTTCTGTGCCTCTCATTTATAATGAGAAGGTTGAGTTCCACCCCGCGGACAGGTTCATGAGACAGTTCGGTTTTGTTCAGCGGGTCCCAACATATATCTGGAAACCCAGACAGGGTCACGGCAAGGATAGAAGATATGGGGTTGGGCAAAAACACGACTGGCCTACTTTGTGGAGAGTTTATAGCCGTGTGGAATGACCGCCACAACCGTCTTATTGACGGCGAATTTGGCACGGGGACGTCACCGGATTACATGAGATGGTATAGAGAGAGGACCCGCATCTTTATAAACCCATCTGAAGTTGCCCCGCCATCTCACGGTTTCCGGGAGCATACGGGTGTGTTCAATAAAATGGTAACTACTAGTTAAAGTTCATTAATATTTGTTTGTTAATTTTTTTTTGTATATTTCAATACTAATAAATCGTTTTTATTGTTTTTTTTTTCAGAAAGCGATGTTGCGCCGCAGTTTCAAATCGTTTAAACGGCTGAAATCTAAAACGGACGTGGACTTACTACGTGCGGAGTTCGCTGAAATGGGAATGAATCCGTATGGGTCAGCTGATGAATAGTCGGATGAGGAGGATGACGACGACGACGACGGTGGTGATGACGACGATGGTGATGATGACCTACGTTACGACCCAAGAACTTACACTAGGTCGGCAAGTTGTCGGCGTCCCGACGAAAGAGGCGAATCTAGTAGCGGAGGGCGTAGCGGCGGTGGAAGAACGAGTGGAGGTCGACCCCCGACTACAGATCAGGGTCCGGGTCCGAGTTCAAGCGGTCATGGTCGTCGTGCTTCTTTTACTGGGTCGGAGTACGTTCAGGATGATGTTCCGTTCGATCATCATAGACAATCATTTGGGTCGAACGACAGTTGGAGTCGAGGATTGACACTTACATCCCACGAGCGTGCTCCGCATCCAGAATCGCAGCATCGACATAGACGCCGTCCGGAGCTAAACGAAATCGAAGAGTCTACTGAGCCATCATCATCGGATAGATTAACATCGGGGGAAAAGATGCTCCCTATGTCCAACTTTAAAGGATTTACTCGTTACAAAAAAAAAATGCATATTTGTGTTTTTTGTTTTTGAATTCTATGTTTGATTTGTAAGTTTTATTCGTAGGTGAGTTGGAATATTATAAATTCGTAAGTTTAATTTGATTTGTATCTTTGATTGGAACGTTATAAATGCGTAAGTTTAATTTGATTCGTATGTTTGATTTGATAGGACCAATATTGAGTTTTTACAAACCCTAAATTACAAACCCTAAACCCTAAACCCTAAATTACAAACCCTAAACCCTAAATTAAACCCTAAATTACAAACCCTAAACCCTAAATTACAAACCCTAAACCCTAAATTACAAACCCTAAACCCTAAATTACAAACCCTAAACCCTAAACCCTAAATTACAAACCCTAAACCCTAAATTACAAACCCTAAACCCTAAATTACAGACCCTAAACCCTAAATTACAAACCCTAAACCCTAAATTACAAACCCTAAACCCTAAACCCCTAAACCCTAAATATTCTGAAATATGCATACAAACCGTACATTTAATGTACGGTTTGCACAGAATACATGCAAACCGGACATTGTAAAAGTAATGTACGGTTTGTACCCCTGATTTGAGCATCGACGTTTTACGAATGTACTTTTTGCACTGAATCACCGTTAATAACGTAAAAAAAAAATAAACTACAAACCGTAAAAGTAATCTACGGTTTGTAGTGTAAATGACATTGGATACCATATCTATCAAAATAATTCCGACAACACCTTATCACTTTTGAATTATTATGACTTGACAACCCTATCCGAAAATGACTACTCAATGCATTATTAAAGTTTGGAAATGACTACACCAAAAATTCACTACAAACCGTAAAAGTAATCTACGGTTTGTAGTGTAAACTTACACTATAAATATGACTCAATTTTGCCAATTCTAACAAACCATAAAATCAAACACAAACACATTTCGAAAATCTCTAAAAAAATCCTCATTTCTCCCCAATAAAATATACAAACAAACACTTTTCGAAAATGAATTACAACTATGGTTTTGACAACAACCAATGGAATAACAACAATGCGAATTCATCCAGTGGCTCAAACGATGAGCTAAATGATTATTCAGAGCACTTTGAAGTTGATGAATTGACTTGGGAAACAAGGGATGAAATGCTTGCTGATCTTGCTGATGTGGCTGGAAATTGGGGTTTCATTCTTACGATTCGTAGGTCTGGAGGGGGTGATGGGAGCAGAACACTGTATGTTGATATTGTGTGTGATAAATCGGGGGTTTACGAAAAAAAGAAACCATCTTCCGTAAATTCAGGTACAAAGAAAAAAGATTGTCCATTTTTCATTAAAGGTTACGTAGTTAATGGTGAATGGATGTGTCACGTAGAAAATGGACAACATAACCACCCACCTCCAACTTACCTCCAATGGCAAGCACGACGTGCTCGTTTAACCCAAGATGAAAAAGAAATTGTTAAAACTTTAAGGCAAAGTAGTTTTAAAGTTGGTGCAATATTAGAGGCCATAAAAAATCGAAATTCTAACAATGTATCAAACACAAAAACGATACATAATTTTTTGGCCGGACTGAAATTTAAAGAACGAGATGGTAGAAACCCGATACAGGAAATGTTTAATTTGTTGGATAGCCATCGCTACACATTCTACTATAATATGAACCCATCAACCCATTGCCTTGAGAACTTATTTTTTGCACACCCCGATTCTATAAGGATGTTCAAAGCTTTTCCTGATGTCTTGTTAATGGATTGTACATATAGGACAAACCGTTTTAATATGTCATTTCTAGAAGTCGTAGGAATGACATCAACGAACCAAACATATTGTTTAGGTTTTGTTTTCATGAGTGACGAGACAAAGGAAAGTTATATATGGGCATTGGAAAAATTTAAAGTTACATTGGAGGGGTGTATACTACCTAGGGTGTTTGTAACCGACAGGGAAATGGCCTTATCAAATGCTTTGTCCGTTGTTTTTCCCGATTCTCATCATATTTTGTGCACTTTTCATATTGCAAAAAATGTTTTGAAAAACTGCCGTAAAAAGATCCCTGACGAGGAGTGGCAAACGTTTCTAGATGATTGGGGTTTATTGGTTGATTCTGAGTCAATAGAGGAGTACAATCATAACCGAACTTATTTTAATTACTCTTACAAATCGTACCCTGCTGTGATTAAGTATGTAGACAAGCTTTTAAATGATTATGCTGAAAAGTTTGTTGCATGCTATACCAACCACACAACACATCTAGGTAACAGAACTAGCAATCGAGCCGAACAACAACATGCTAAGCTGAAAAGATCCCTTTCCACAAATACTGGCACGCTTGAAACTGTTTGGGTAGATGTGAATAGAATTCTAGAAAAACAGTTTGAGGATATTAAGATGAAATTGGATAAATACAAGTCTTATTTTCCACATTCTGAACGAACACCTCTATTTATAAATCTTAGGTCGTATATCACACACTATGCCTTTGATTTATTATTTCAAGAACACAAAAAATGTAGTGGCCAGGCTGATGAGAATTGTTCTTGCGGTTTCAAATTGTCTCACGGTTTACCTTGTCATCATATTATGAGTGAACATATTTTATTCGGGAAGCCTCTTCCTCTAGAATATATTCATCCATTCTGGAAAAAATTAGATGTAATTGATGATAATGGGAACACCGATGATTATGGGGTAGAGGGTGATCTAGAAGAGTTTAAAAGTGTTTATGCTAGCAAAACGAATGTTGAAAAACGGCGTATGAAAACACAACTCCGAGAGATAACCGTACCAGCCAGAACATCAATCAGTGACCCCAAAGTGAGAGTAAATAGGGAGAGACCTAGAAAAGGCGACAAATCTAGTAAGAGAGATAAGTCGGGATGTGAGTATGTGGAGGAACAGAGTGCTGGTGCTAGTAGGGACAAGGGCAAAGGCAAGGCGGATGAAACACCGGAGGTAAGGGTAAACCCAACTAGGAGGCCGCGAAACCAGAACCCTAAACCCACCCCCAATAGGCCAACCTTCCTGTACAGTGACCAAATATGGTTCATGTTACATAGTTACATCGAAACGGTTTATGATGTGCGTGGGGATGGTAACTGTGGGTTCCGGGTACTTGCAAATGCGACGGGTAAACAGCATGTGGAAGATGATTGGTACGCGGTAAGATGTGAATTGTTTCAAGAGCTGCTGCAAATGAAAGGTGTTTATTATGAGCTGTTTGAGAATCTTGACTTTGAAGCTTACCGGTATGATTACATTTTATCAAGTTTAAATTTTTATCATGCTACAAATCCCGCACCTTCTGAGAAATGGATGAGATTTCCATCGTATGGTTTTTTAATTGCTTCTCATTACAATATGTCAATTGTATTGTTGTCATTATGGAAAAATCAAAATGGAGGGGTAAACGTGTGGAACTCCACTTTTTTAGCTCTTTATACTGGTCCGCCTCAGGGAACGACATATTACATCCCGACTGTAATGGTGTTCGTCAACAGTTGTCACTATGCTCAGGTTATTCGTAAGGAAGAAGGGATCTTCCCAATGCCAGGAATTATAGCACGGTGGGAACAAACACGCACTGAGACAGCTGCGCCATGGAAGGAACTTTTTCGACCAAATTTCAAGTTATATATGGCGCTGGAAAAGCAATCGGGAAAGCAAAAAGCAAATGAAGAAGCTATAGACCTAAGTCCATAATCGGTTTTTTATTTTTAATTTTATGTAAATTACTATTTTTTCCAATTTGTTGTAAATTTATATGATGTAAACAAATGTTTAATAAATTTGTTTTATGAAATTTAGTTCTATGAAATTTTGTTGTAAATTTTGTTTAATTTTGTTGTAAATTTTGTTTAATAAATTTGTTTTATGAAATTTATAAGTTGATATTCATGTTTGCATATTGAGTTAATTTCTTTTATGAAATTTATATAATTTATGATTGTTTCATTCAAGAAAATTGACGATTGACACCAAATTGACGACTTAGTTAATGTTTCATATTGCGTTATACAAGTGTTAAAAACAAACCAAAGGTACTTCACAAAAATTGACGATTTAGTTAATGATTCAATAAATATCAACTTATATACTTAACAAAAATATAACATGAACCAAAAACATAAAATTTATCAAATCAACTTTATTTGTGTAAATTTGTGTAAATTTTGTGTTTATTTTGAGAGATTGTTAGAATATTGGTAATTTATAATATGTAAAATTTTAAAAATAAGGCATTTAGTTTTTTTATTAAAAAAAAAATCATGTTTAATTTGAAAAAAATATTCAGTATTTTAATTTTAATTATTAGAATTTTAATTTTAATTTTTAATCTGTAAATTTTTAAAAACGCTATAATCTACGGTTTACAGTGAATCAGTGTAGACCGTAGATTTAATCTACGGTTACTGCGTTTTAAAAGAAATTTTGCAGTGTATTAAGTGCACCTCTTTGAGAAAATGACAGCTTATTAGAAACTTATTTAATAAAAATCCTATTGTTTTGAAAATTGTGAATTTATTTAAAAATAGTTGCCTATGTCATTAAAAAATCTAAAAATTAAAAACCATATTTAAAAAAATCAATATGTGTGACTGTCTGATCATGTTTCATCTTTTATGTCTAATTTTGTTTGATCCTCTTTAATCATGATCAATCATGTATGTCTAATTCTGTTTGATAGTATGTACAAAATATTTTAATATTTTTTTTGAATTTTTTATTTCTTTTTATTTTGAATTTTTTATTTCTTTTTTTTATTTTTCATCACATATATACGTAATTATAAATAATTATATGTACGTAATTATAAATATATACATATAAATGGATTTTTAATGATATATGCACAAACTGTTATACACATAAAAATTGTACATACTAAAATAATTACAATTTTGTCCTTAAAACAAATCCTCTTCTCAGCCCAATTCTCTCTCTCTCCGTTGATACCCCCACCCCCTCTTTTCTGGGGAATTCTTTTTTACTTATGCAGAATGCCAATCCGGATCTACGTCGCGTATGCTAGGTGACACTTTGTTTAAATGGGTGAATTAATTTTACTTTGCTCATTAAATACATATGAATGATAAATGGTCACGTATGATTCGGGATTGTCAATCTCACGTCTACGTGACAATTAATCCCACCAAATTGATATTTTTCAGAATTTTACGTTTTATCGAATATATTCGATTCTGACAATTTAATTTAATGATCTATAAAATAAATAAAAAAAATTGTCTTCTTATAAATTTATTTGATTTGACTATACAGTAATAAAATATCTGATTTGACTTAGAAAGATTTTTAATTATTTGATTTGACGATTCATATAGAAAAACTCTATAAAACGTTAATATTATTCATTTAAAACAGCAAACCAAAACTTGAATTCATTTTATCATATTACTATCTCTCTAGGTGATTATATATTCGTGTTATCAAATATGGATAACAATTATAATATTTGGGTGATGGATGTTAATTTATCTCCTCCGGATAATACTCCTCAAAACACCCAATTTCTGATCGATTCTAATCAAAATACTTTTTTTCCATCTCAAAATATCAATTTACCGACTGATTCATATGTCAATGCTAAGTTTTTTTATGATTCATATTTCAATAATCATCCGAACCTGTATTTTGATAATCAGTATATAACTGGTGACTATAATTACATGAATCACCAACCTGACGTATCACAACAAGTTTTTAAAAGTTTTTTTTATAAAATTGAGGGAGTTTTTTTTTTAATAAAATTGGAGTTTTTTTTTTTTTTTTTGGGGTTAAAACTTGAAAATTTCGTTATTTATACCGGTTAGAAACCCCCCCCCCCTCTTTTCTCTTACTTACTTGTCCCTTTTTAACTTCTTTAAAAAATAAAAAAGCAAAATCTATCATCTGTATCTCTCTCTCTTATTTTTATAATGTTAGTTGAGATATTTCATTTAAGAAAAAACTTGAGATTTTTACTTAATCTAATTGATATTGAAATTCAGATCTATACTAATTTAATTTTAGTTTGTTTGAAACGATCTATACTGTATTTTTTTGACATGTGATTAAATATTAGTTGGGTGATTTTGGGAGGATGGTGATTTAATGAGAGAGAAACCCAAGAGGGTATTTTGGGGGAGTTCTCTTTTGCATAGGGGAATTACTCAGTCATATAACTTTCGTGGGATCCCATGTCTAGGTGGCCCTTTTTTTTTTCTTCCTTCTTTTATTCATTCATCATCACGTGTTGCTGAATTTTTTCATTTTATTTTCTTTCTCGTCTGTTCTCTCTTTTCCAAACAATTTTTCAATTTTATCCAAAAACTTTCCCAATTTTATCCCAAAAAAAACTCTAACCATCGACCATCAAATTACTTCATATATCAAATTAATATATTTTTTTATTAAATCAACATCACTCTATCACTACAATTATCCTCAATTTTACCACAAAAAAAACCTCTCACAATTTACCAAAAAAAAAACCCTAACCATCAACCATCAACCATCAAACAAACACATTCATATATCAAATTAAT